>CM040977.1:11261988-11331352 GCA_022985145.1 Pangasius djambal | reverse complement strand
CGGTGACCCTATACTGGCTACTAATTCCGGTAGGTGGTTGACAAACATCTCAGCGGTCGCCGGTGTGAATGTACGGCTATAGCGATAGTGCGGTTCTGTGTGTACATTGCTACTGTGACACACACTAAACGAAATAAGACTATGGTCTGATATTACGTCTGACTGCGGAGTTATTCCTATGTCGGCTATTTGTATTCCAGCACATATTATAGCACATATATCAAAGTTATAGTAAAAATGCTTTTAAAAAAAAAAAAATCAAATCACATTATCTTTGGACTAGTTGTGTAGTTTTCAGATATCTTTTTAGAGGCAAGGATATCAAGATGATTTCGAAACAAAATACAGTGTTTAAAGTCTTGATAATGTAATTATCTGCGATTAGATGCTTTGGACAAAACTAATCCCTGAATAATAATAGCTGGTTTTAGACGTGGTTTTAGGCGCTCTTATTAGAACTGATGTAGTTATCTATATTGCCCTGTAATGTTGGGTACAAGCCCACAATATGGAGGCCTTACACTGCATTGAGCTGACCTCTGAACCTCAGAGCCTCCTCCTGTAATCTCCTTCCATCAGTCAGAGCAGACATTATTGATTTCCAGCTCATAACTCCTCATGCCACCACTCACTGCCCTGCCATTACACCAACATGATGAGCCATTGTGAACTTTTATGGATCAGAGTAATTAGATCTCAATTAAAGAGAGAGACAGAGAGAAAGAGAAAGGTGAAGCCTGTTATAGCCACCTTGGCTGCCATTATCTACCCAGAGATATGTAGTGTCAATTCAAAGCTACAGAACATATTGAAAGCCATATTATCTACTTATTAACTGCCTATATTATTGACCAATGATTCACCAAGAGTGCTAGGGATGTTATGGTTTGAAATTTTCACCATACGATAACCTAGTATAAAAATATCACTTTTGGTTTTGGTATTAATTGACCATTTAAACCTATGTACACCTGGGGTGAAAATTAAAGGAAGTATTTATTTTGAAATGTTTGTATAAAAGTCTCTTTGCATGCCCTTATATATAACAAAAAGATCAAATCTCCTAATTGTGCTTCTTACAGCAGGAATTGCCAACATGATTTGGATGGGACTAAATTCCCAGAGACACTCTGGTAATAATAACTTTACCCCACCTCCCCATGAAAAAGTAGTCCAAGATATTTTTGAGAATTACTTTTCCATAAAATCTCATACATCGATACATTTGGTGTTGAGCCAAAAAAGTAGATGGAATGGAAGATTTTATTCTGTATTTTCTAAATGTTACAGCATTGGGTATTGTAGTGATACTGAGCAAACGTCTTCATCCTGAAAGTGCGTGATTTGAGAATGCCTGTACCAGAAATAATGTTGGTCATTGCCAAGATTGGCACTGCCTGGAGAGAATTGGCAGCTCCACTATGAGCATTGGTGGTAAAATATTAACGAACCATGACTGCCAGCAGGGTCTCTGACTCTAAGCGCCAAACCCAAAGTGCTAAACCCAGTGAAGTGACAGAAAAACATTTCTAAAACAGCACCATTGAGACCCATCAACTCTAACACCTCGCTGTTTCTCTTTAATTGAGATCTAATTATTCTGCTCCATAAATATACACAATGGCTCATCATGTTGGTGTAATGGCAGGGCAGTGAGTGGTGGCATGAGGAGTCATGAGCTGGAAATCAATGTCTGTTCTGAGTGATGGAAGGAGACTACAGGAGGAGGCTCTGAGGTTCAGAGGTCAGCTCAATGCAGTGTAAGGCCTCTGTATCATAGGCCTATAACCAGAGTTATAAAACAGTATGGACAATCCTATGAGACTAGCAGATTTTTTTTTAACTTGGATAATTAACTAGTATAACTGAATGTTTTCTTTTTTTTTATTCAATCATCTTAATGTCAGTTTTACTATAATAAATTGTGGCTTGTTTTTAAGGTTCTCTTTGTAAGCTGCAATTGCCTTATTAGTTCACTGATAATGTGATTGATTTGCAAAAAAAATATCATGATTTGATAAGGAATTATGTTTTTAAAACACTATATATCAGTGTTGCATCTTAAAGTGGATTTCCTCCACTTTATTCCCACTAGGAGAAATGTGTTAATTTGAGACCTGTGAGTGACTGAGTGAGTGTGTAGTAAGACATTATTTTACTGTAGTTAGGCATAGGATTATTCTTAACAATATCATTCAGTACAGAAGTACTGTATTGGTGTGTGTGTGTGTGTGTGTATTGGGCAATTGTATGAGCTGAATGTTTGGACTGAAACCATCTCCAGCTGTGTGTGGCTGCAGAAGCAGAAGGTGTGTGTTCTGAGAGAGGGATTTATTGTGCGGATGCATTGATTTAGCCTCTCTGTATAGCCAAAGCATCTGTAACTGAGCTGTGCTTTCTCTCTCATTGATGGGATTAACATCTGACACTAAAGCGCAGGCTTTGCTCCAAACTGTCCCCCATCAGACACACTCCACAACTACTTACAGCCAATCGTATCCGCTCATTTATAACCGTTTAAGAGAATCAATATCCATTGATGAAAGAAGAGCTGCACAGTATAAGGTCCAATGTAGAGTGTTTGTTGGACCCCCTGCCCCCTCCCCTCCCCCCCAGAGCAATGGTCTTCAACCACAGTGGACACTTTAGACTGAAACACAGCACTTCTCTTAGTATAGCACAGAATTTGTACGTTGATGTACCCATCATTATTACATTAATGCATAATGCCAGTATCACACTGTACTATCGTGAATAGTTTTTTTTTTTTTTATACCACATCACTGTTGAATGCTCGACTCTGATTGGTCAGAAGGTGTTGATTAATTTTCTGTAACAGCACAGCTCGGATAGTAGTTGAGCTGTAAGGCAAATCGCAGGTTATTATTAATGCACTCATTCTAATACATCATCATTCCTATAGAAACAATGTGCACTGGAACTTGTTTGCTGGACACTTCACATAAATGGAATTAAAAATGTGTGCAGTTGTTTGTGTGAGGAGACTTTATTTAGCATTTTTGGATGGAGTCTCCAGTGTCAGCACTTTGTAACAGTTACAAGTAAAACTGTTCCTCTGATGTTTGCAATACGAAGGGAGGCTTTGTACTTTGTGGTTTTTCGGTAATATGACAAGCTGCATCTTTGTATTATTAACTTTGAGAGAGAGAGAGAGAGAGAGAGAGAGAAAAAGAGAAGCTGTTGAAGGAACTGTCTATAGCTGCTGTAATGGAAGATGCATAATATATAATGTCTTGTAGACATTCCTCAACATTAAAAATACCTAAGAATGGATAAAACGCATATGTCATTTTGTTAGGAAATTAAAAAAACTGCTAGCGTTAGAAAATGACTGTGGTATAATAGGAATAAATTGGGCTGTTATTGGAAAATTTAGCAATTTTATACTGGTGCTCATCATACCATCCTATCCATGATTACTTTTCCTTTAACAGCATTTCCCATTATATTTTATTCCTTATATAATGCTTTATACGTCTCATAATCTTCCTTCATACCTCTGTTAGGTTATACGTAGTTTATTCCCTCTCTTTTGCACCTGTTATGTTTGTTGTTTGTTTAGTGTGTAATTATTTTAACATAGCTGGCAAATAAAACTGAATCTAATTCAGTTAAAACACATGAATGAGGTGGTGAAGGCGGACAGAAGTAGTTCAGGACAATACTTTGGACAAAGCTGGATTTGAGCACAAATCTTCGTTTTATTCAGTGATACTCTCTAATCTCAGCTCATGCAATATAAATCCAGGGTTAGTACCGCTCTTTTTTGAAGTATTTTAGCATACTATTTTAGCAGATATTTTGCTTGCAGTATCCTGAGGAAGTCAGGAATGTCTGTAGTTTGGTTATTTCCTCTCTCCCACGTATTATAGCTCTTTATTTCATTCTGGAGTATCAAATGAAAAGCCCAGTTGCTGTAAAATGAGTTAGGGTAATATCATTTAAAGGGGGTTAGTGAGTGTGTACAGGATTTAATTTATTAAGATGCTGCCTTTTAATGGAGCATCTGAAAGAGATCTTCTGTGTTCACACTCTCACTGGGGCTGCTGAACTGACCCAGAGACCAAACTTCAACCTTCCTCTCTCTGTGTCTATCACTCTCGCTCTGTCACTTTACTGATTGTGATGTATGATCAACAATTAGATGACTGGATCAGGTCAGCAGCTGTCCTCTGGTCATTATAGTGTGTATTAGCAGAGAGCACCAGGCTTTCCTTTGCCCTGAGAATCATGATGCACTTGCTTTTGCGTGAGCCCATAAGCAATAGCATAAGGGTCTTGTTCATGGACTGAGTTACACAAGATAAGAGGAATCATATGACAAGTGTTGAATAGATGGGTCTTTAATATTGTCAAATTCCTTTAAGTAAATTGTCGGATTCCTTTAAGTAAATTGTAACTAGCATTAGTAGTGAGCATTTTCTTGCTTTCCTAAGCACAATAAATTCGTGAAGAAAAAATTTACCTTCATATTGGTTAAAATGGGAAAAAACTTACCTTAATCTAGCAGATTTCTGTGTTTGAATTTATGTATGTATGTATGTATGTATGTATGTGTGTGTGTGTATGTATTTATGTATGTAGGTATGTATGTTACAGATTTATTTTCCTTTATTTAATCCCCTCAATGAGAGATAATGCACTGCTCATTTACAGATGCTTTGACTATACAGAGAGATTAAAGCAATGTGTTCCATAGACTCCTCTGTCTCTCTCTCTCTCTCTCTCTCTCTCTCTCTCTCTCTCTCTCTCACACTCACACACACACACACACACACACACACACACACACACACACACACACACCTGCCCCTTCAGCCACACAGAGGGAGATGCTTTAATTCCACATAAAACAATCTGCCAGGAATGACCTTTCCTTCACCAAACAGATATGCTAAATCCTATTCACTATATATATGCTCACTGCATAGGGTAAAACATAACGGTGTTTCAAAATCTAAGTAGGTCACTATAGTATGCCCAACAAAATGTTATTTGTAATTAATAACAGAAATAAATAATTAGAAATATTTCGATTTAAAATCGAAATGTAAAAGATCAAATTTAAAATTTGATTTCGAAATATGTAAAAGATCAAATAGAGCATGTACTCACTTGGAGCCTTTTTCCTACATCAAGCAGAAATAGTAGAATTTGCAGCATGGAATTAACTGTGACAGCACTACATACGTTAGCATGTTTCTGTGTGTTGCGATTGTCTGATTGATTGATTGATTTATAGTATTTAATCGCCGTTAAGGAGAGGCGTCCTGTGCCTCGCTGTTCATCAGTGAACACATGAATAAAGATGACAGTCTTGATCCCCACTGAGGGTTCTCACTTTTCACGCCTCCAAATGAGACAAAAAGCATCTTGGCACAAGCAGCTGTAGATTGTGACACTGAGTATTATAAGTGACCTAAGTATTATCCCCCATTCATTCTTAACTCGGACAAAAAGTCACAAGATGGTGATGTTACCAAGGTCACAAGATGCTTCTCAATGAGTTTATCATTCAGTACAGTATATAAATCAAGTCCTGCATTAGTGAGAAGTAGTGACATTTTTCTTGTTTCTCGTGTAATCCTAAATTCTTAGTTTGTTTGAAAAAGGCTAGCTGCACAACCAAGAGAAGGAAGTAAGAGTATATGCCTTGTGTATGAGTGTGAGTGAGAACAAAAACATCATCAGCACTTGGCAGATCCTGCTCCCCATGGATTATCAAAATCATTTAAACATGAATGGATTTTGTGCTTCTGTACTCATAAATGGATACTCTTAATTTCAGTAAGGATGCTCTGGCAGCGTGGCCCGTCTGAAACGGCGAGAGTTTTCTGCTTGGCTGACTCTCTGGCTGAGACAAGGACAGAGGGAGGGGTTCTGGTGAAGAGAGCTAAAAGCTGAACCCTAAGTGAAAGGCCTTATTTAAATAAAATTATTAGTTTTACATTCTGTATTTATTTTCTTGGCCAACATTCTTAAAAGTGTTTTGTTTTCTTAAATTGAACGTCACTGACTATCAGTTTATAGACTAACTGTTGTTAGTTATTAGCTGAATCGTTGTTTTTTTTTTTTTTTTTACAGCAGTAATTTCTGAGAACATGAAAAGATCAATTTCACAGCATTGTCTCAGTGTGTGTGGCTACAATGACTTTGTCAGGCTGAGTATCTCTGCCTTTAGCCTTTTTAGGGAGATCTTTTCTTGGGCTTATTCATGGCTCAAAGCAGCTTAAACCCTGTAAAGCGCATTAGTTTGAGGCTGCAAAGGGAGCACCGTGAGCTGGCGCTTGGACCCAAATGAGCAAAAGATGGAGCGATTTGTTAGAGCTTAGAAAGCATCCAAATGGAGGGAAGAAAGGAGGGGGAGAAGGAGTGAGGGAAGATGGTTTGCTCCTCTCTTTTCTGCCGCTGTTTGTTTTAATCTGCGGCACAGCTCTGTGAGCTTGCTGGCCTGATTTGTGACATTTCATTCTAAAGGGCCTTCTTTTTCCCCTTTCTGCTATATTGGCTCGACCTAATTAACTAATCTGTGCTTTGAATTTCAATCAGGCCTGTGGGATGGGAACCAGCAGGACTGGCTTTACCTCATTCAACTGTCTTCAAACACAGATGGTCGAATGTTTAACTAATTGTTAAAAAGACTTGACAAAAGGGAATTTAGCCGCGCACACAGTCTTCGGGGGTCATGACAATACCAAGACATAAAGAGGGCCAGAGGGACATGATGCTCTTTTCTCCATTTCTGGTTCCTCAAAATCATTAAAATGCATTGGGTGTTATTTGGGTGGTTTGGACTCGATATGTAAAGGTCCTGGTTAGCTTTGGCTATAACTGCAGCATTAGTTATAGGGGTGTGGCTGATACTGTAGTATGCCATCTGAAATATGTGTACCTTTAATAGGAATTTATAATGGTTTGTACCAGGAGTATTCAACTACAATGTGTAAAAAGGTCCAGTTACATAAAAGTTCTTGCTTACAAAGGCAACTAACATAACTGAATGACACCAGTTACTTTTTAAAGCATGATTAATAATATTAATAATTAGTTCACTGCTATAAATAAGATAAATTGAAGGGGTTATGTTTTTTTTTTTTCCGCACTTTTGCTTCACAATAACACTTTTGATTAACGCCACAGACTCTGAACATGTTTTGAATTTGATATGCATACTTTGGTTTTTGTCATCAATTTTTCTAAAGCCATTTCTTTAGGTCATGTACTAAACAAAATGAAAAATATCTCCTCTTTCTGACTTAATGTCTATAGCATTATAGCTAGTCTTTGGAAGCAATGAACCAATTTCCATAAATGCCATTAAAAAAATCCAAAATGGAAAAAAATGATAGTCAAAATGGTTCTATCACAGATCCATTCACAGTTTGTGATCTTTCAGTGGTTTAAAATGGCACCTTGAATTACAGAAAAGTTGGAAACTGTGTGTCTTATGTCTTTAATAAATTACAGCAATGGTTTATAGATTTTTAACCTGAGCTTTCATACTGTTGTAGAGGCAGTTCATCCAGTATTCATCCAATATTTGTTAAACCTAGTTGTTATTTCTATTATTAACTTCATCCGTCATTTCTCTCTCTGTGTGCCTCCAGAGTCTGTGTTCTACAGCCACCATGCAGACGGTTCGAACTGCAGACACCAACGAAGTGGACAAGCTCATATTCCGAGAGTCTGACAATGACCGCAAGGTGAAAACTGCAAACCAAATACACGCTCAGACATCACACTACTACTAAAATTGTTCACAATAGCACTGCACTACTATTAGAATATTATAATAGTTCATCTTTTGTTTCACCATAAATCAGATTTCAATTATTTGTGCTAATTTCTTCAGATATTTATTTGAGATTCATGCCAGTCAGAGAGCAGGTGGAAAACTCTTAGTTCTTAGTATATTACTAAGTAAATCTTAGTATATAAGAAGCCTAACTTTATCTCAGTAGATAATTTTATATATTTAAACTATATATATATATACAGTACATGTGACCTTTCACATTGTCAGATTTTAACGTTTTCTATTGTATATATTTCTGAACACTACAGGAAATATGTTTCTCTTTGGCATATACCTCAACCACAAGTTACAGCCTTTTAAAATCTGCTTATCCCCAAAAGTGAAAAGGAAGAAAATTGAATTTAAAGCTTTCATTCCAGCTGCAGTATCACAGACATTTTGACAGCCAGTATCTCATTATAAACTGAAATGATTAGGTTTATATTTGTTTCTCTTGATAAAAACCTGACATTCACTGTGTGCTTACAAGGTTGTATACATTTATACAGGTGTATAAATGTTTTACAACTGCATTTGATACACTGGCATCTTACCCCATATGAGCTATGTAGGAATACAGATTAGGCAAGATTAAGGTGAAATATATTTATGGTTTCTTAAAGTAGATGTGTCGAAGTATAGGCAGAAAAACCCAGTTTTGACCAAAACCCAATTTGTTGTTATTTAATTGGCTGTTTAATTGGCCAGAATCCAGCCAGGGCATCATTCGACAAGTTTTCCAAGACCACCACATATATAGTAATGTACATATACGCACCATAGCCTAAACTCTCCCATGACTTTATATTACAGTGGTGGCCTTGTTATCTTGGAAGCTGTTAGTACAGACTTGACTCTGCATTCTGTCTTGTAGGTTGTGCTACAACTCGAAAAGAAGCTTTTTAACTACATTAACCAGGATGTTTTCCGGGAAAACAATGGAACGCTGGTGAGTTACGTATTCTCTGTTTATCATAATGCTTCATTCATTCGATTTTATTATGAAGTGTGTCACATAGGGTCTTTGTTTTCATAAATTTTTGTTTTGTGTCAAAAAGAGGTATTTAGAAATTGCAGCCCCATTTATGACATAGCTATTAATATAATTATGCACATAGTGTGAGGATTTGTGAGCATTTGTGAGGTGCAAGTGTGGTGAGAAACGTCTTATCTTGTATGTACTTACATATGGATACACACACACACACACACACACACACTCTCTCACACACACACACACACACACAGTCTTGTCTTTAAGGCCTGTTTAATGAACAAAAATAGTCTGTCCTTACTTTTCTGGCTATAAACACAGGAGATGACTGTCCTAGTATGCACTCATTAGAGAAAGTGTGTGTCCAAGCCTTGGTCCCTGTATAGGTGTGTGTGTGTCTGTGTGTGTGTTTTTTCTTTCACATCACTGGAGAGCAGTAAGATGAATGACTCGATGGCTCAGAAGAGATAATCTGATGGTCATGTTCCAGTTAAACATACTGTCTTATGAGCCTTATGAAACAAACTACCTTTCCAAAACGACAAATGTCCCTCCTCCCCTCCCAAAAGGGGAAAAAAATTAATAAATAAATAAAAATCCATTGCATCCTTCATCAACTACTAGACTTGTACCAGCTTGACAGAAATTTAATTCGAGGCAGCTCTTGAAAATAATTATTGTATTTTGAGAGGAGTAATCATTGGTGGGGACATGATTGAATGTGTCCATGCCTATTGACTTTTGCTATGATTAATAGCTTTGTTTAGTCGATATTCCCATCGAAATTGTATAATTAATTATCCGGGTGGCTGTCAGGTGCAGAGGATGGAGAGCTCTGATGAGGATTTGGGAAGATTAAATTTTCCGGGGACCGCTGCGTCGAGGGGGCGTGGGGTTTGCTGCTGAGGGGGAGTGTGTGTGTGTGTGTGTGTGTGTGTGTGTGTGTGTGTGTGTGTGTGTGTGTGTGTGTGTGTAAGAGAGAGAGAGAGGGAGAGAGAGTGTATGTGTACCATCCGGCTGAGACATTCAGCAGTCGAGGACTGCGCTAAGTGTACTCCACCCCCCCTCCCCACCACCACCACCACCCTCAATCTCTCATCTTCCCATTGATTTTGTTTTAGTATCTCTTTATTGTAACTTTATCTGTTGTAGCTAGCCAGCCGGTGGGACGAACGAGAGCGCAGGGAGGGAGGAGTGGAGCAAGTGATGAACTTTTCTGTCAGGCTCCTCATGCTCCTCGCGTCCTCGGCCACCGCATGTCTCAAACCGCAGGAGTTTTTAAGAGTCCGAATAAATAAATAACATGGCTCTTCTGTGTAGGTCCAGCCATATTTTATCTGTCAGGGAGCCTAAGCAGCTAATCTAATGTGAGTCCAGCGTTCTGCAAGCAGAAGTGGCCAAACACACTGTTCCAATGTCTTTCACTGACTGGCAGAAAACACACGTGTGGAAAGGTCAAAGTGGCAAGTTGAAACTAAACCGCTAAAACTTGACCACTGACCATACCTAATTATAGTGTGAAAAAAAACATTTATTTTATCATCACTTAAAATGATATCTAAAAATTGTAAATAAAGAAGATTTGTTGTCCATTCAGTCCCGACTCTACTTGGAAGGAACAGAAACTTTTCAAAGGTGAGCAAATGAATAGTTCAGCATAGACTTCCATTTCTTATAAGGTATTTTAACTCCAGTACAGCACCAAATTCATCCAATTCAAAACGTAGTGTGAACTTCATTTGTGGCTAAACTGTTTCTTCCACATGAATTGTTTCTTCCCTTAAACAATGAGCTAATTTATTTGATTTTGTTTTTAACTTGCTAGTTTATATGTTTGTATTGCTGTTTATTACTTGTTTGTATTTATGTATTGTTTGTTTGCATACTTTTTATGTGTGTATTGATATTTATTTATTTATTTATTTTTGTACTGATGTTTATTTGTTTATTTATATGTTATTTATTTACTATTTGTAATTGTTTATTATTTGGGTTTTTGGTTTGTTTGCTTGTTTGTAGTTTTTTTGTTTTGTTTTTATTTTGTTTTGTAATTTTGTGTATGCTCCTAATATATTTCCATTCAAAATGTATTGATAACTCTTTATGAGGTGTTTGGGATGTGGCGATCATCCACCTTCCATCCTCTCTTTCGTGTCTGCGCTTGACAGTATATCGTTTTGGCACAAAATAATGAATACATCATAAAGTTGGGGGCCACATTGGCCGTGCAGTGAAGGCAAAGCGTGTGGCGTAAAAATCAAATTAAATGACCTCTCACCCGGCTCTTATTGATGGCATTTAATGGCGGCCGATGTTGTCAGGGCCGTATTTGACAAAGTATAAATCAAAGCACAATTATGGCAAGGGAAATGGCGTGAGCCGCCAGAAAGCCAGGGGGACATTTCGCTGTGCGGTTTTCCAGAAAGGCTCAGCAATAGGCTAAGGCTAGCGAGCAATCAAAGCCTCCGTGATTTACGTGGCTGAGCCTATTGAGGCGAAGTGCACATTTTGAGCTAATGCTGACGTTTATTTTTATTTCTGGTGGTACTTCCTCATTTGAGCCCTTGTCTTTTGCACTGGCCCTGTGATCTCTGTGCCCTTCCGAGCCTCAAGGTTAGTGGTAACTGATAAACAGCACAAGCCTCTAGAAAAACAGCAGGCCCTTGAACTTGGACGAAGCTCGGTTTTTACTGCCAACCCATCAGAGGGGCAAATCATTCTGCTTAATTGAGCCACAATGAAACGTAAATGTGAAATTTTGGCCCTAAGGCTGTCCCGTTGAATGGATTACTTACATACACATATATTCTCACTTCCCAGCAAAACACAGACTCTTACTTATACCACGCCTTATTATACAGACTTTCCTGATGGACTGCTGCGTTTAATTTCACTCAGGTTTATTTCAGAGGTGAGACACCTGTCCTAGGAAACACACACATTGTACTAGTACTCAGTGTCTTTCTCCTGGGCATACACAAAACTCATTTCATATATGCACTCAAGCATGTAGTTTGCATATTGTGTGTGTGCACATTTGTGTGTGCGAGAGAGTAGTCATGTCCAGCTCTGGTAATGTGACGGATGCTCTTCTTGAAGCACAAAGCCAGTCCAAACACACAACACAATACAGACACGCAAACACAATGTACAGTGATGAAACTATGCAGGCATATACAAGAGCACATAGATGTCTTTCTCTATATAGCTGTCACAGAAACACACACACACACAGTTGAGGCAGTGATGCAGGCGTCAGTTTTACCTGTTGGTCTCTCCCATAATTAATGTGTACACACACAGGCTAATTATTCTGTTCTGCTTTGATTAATGACTTTAGCTTGTCTCAGTCATCCCTGCATCTGAGACGAGAGCTCAACTCCCTCCGAGTGTGTGCAGCTGGGAGAGAGCATGATTGATGAACACTGCACACACGCGCGCGCACACACATGCACACACTCTACTGTTAGGAAAGGCACTTACTGTCGTGTGTGTTCACAGAGCCTGGTGTCAAAGGACACACAAACACACATCAACACACACATATGCCATACACACACACCAACACTCACATCCATACACACACCAACACAGACACACAGTCCTGCTGCATGGTCCAATTCTGGCCCAGCTTAAGCTGCTGGACACATTTGTCTTAAGAATATTCTGGTATAAAGTGGAGTTCATTGTTGTCTCAGTGACTGCAAGCTTCCAGGTCCTGTGGCCCAAATCATCACCCCTCCACCGCCACGCTTGAAAGTTGGTATGAGGTGTTTTTGGAGATATGCTGTGTTTGGTTTTCCCCAAACGTGGTGCTGTGCACGATGACCAAACATCTCCACCTTGGTCTCATCAGTCCAAAGAATATTGTTCCAGAACTTTTGTGGTTGGTTCAGATACAATTTTACAAACCTAAGTCGTGCGTCACATTCTTTTTGGAGAGAAGGGGCTTTTTCCTAGCCACCCTTCCATGAAAGCCATACTTGTTCAATCTTTTTCCGATTGTGCTGTCATGAACATAAACATTTAATGTGCTTACAGCGGTCTGTAGATCACATGATGTAGCACTTGGGTTTTTCTTTATATCTCTGGGCATTATACAGACTGGCCTTGGACTGAATTTGCTGGGATGCCCACTCCTAGGAAGATAGTCTTAAAGGATTTGTAAACAGTGCTTCTCACTGTAGAATGGTGAATTTCAAATTGTTTGGAGATGGCCTTATAACCCTTCTCAGATTGATGGGAAGCAACAATTGCTTTTCTGAGGTCATTTTATTACTGACACCTTACTGCTAATTACTCTCTTAATGAATGATTTTTCACAGCTGGGTTCTGAATGTTGGTTTACTTTTTTGGAAAAAATGACTACACATTGAAATCTGTTGTGGGTTTTTTTTTTTGTTGTTGTTGTTGTTGTTGTCACCTGCCATTATTTGTTTGTTTATAGAAGTTGGTGAGGACCACACAATTGTTGTTTACGCCCTGATAAATAAAAACATAGAGTTAAAGAAGAGGGGGCACTTTCTTTTTCCCATTACTGTATATGCTATGCTATTGCTACCACAAAATGAAGGACAGATTTTAACATAAATTTTAATTTGTCTGGAGGTCACATTCAAGCGCAGAAAGTTGGCTAAATAAAATAATTTATTTTTTTCATATAATTCCAAATGAAATTAACTCTCTACAAATCTGTTGCTCTCTCCACAGCTATTAGAGTTTGATAAAGAGAAGGCTGTCTTTAAGGATCGTCTGCATGAGCTGGAGATCTCCTTTCCTCCCAGGTATGAACCCCTCCTCTGTCCTCCTGCAGCTCCTCTTCACTTCCTGTTTCTTTATTATGATTTATTGTCCTCACTTCCTCTCCTCTCATTTCATGATGAATATGTGTCCCTGGTGATTAAATACAGCCATATGCTGTTAATTCACTGTTGGTTGAATCATTTTCATAGAGCCATTTAATTAACTATAAAGAGTTGAGAATTAATTGAATAAATACAGAAGAGTACTGTTTTGCTGTTAGGACACATAATAGCATCATAGCATGGACACAGTCTAGATGATGAATATTCGTTGTTGGACAATACCTGTTGCTACTTTTTTTCCTAAACTCTCTTACAGCACATTTGGAATTTTCAAACTGATAGTGTCTGTTTTCTGATGGCATCTCATTTGAGTAATTTGTATGGACAGACAGCAGATTTTCCCCTCAGTGCTTCTGAAATAACATGCCTCTGATTTTGCCTAATAATGCTTATGTGAGGCAGAACAGCATTAATATTCCATTGCAGGCGTTCTCTGTGTGTCCTCTTCTTCAAACAAATGAATGTACAATTAGGCCTTTCAGAAAGGCAGCAGGGGGGCAGAAGCTCCCAGCGCAGCAGCCCGAAGCATCGCACCGCTAATGGTGCTTGACCTTTGGCGTCAGCGCTGACTCAATCAGTGTAGATAATGAAACGATGTAATCAAACAATAATTACTTGATAAACTGCTCCACTAGCTCATGTGAGGAGGGGCCATGGGGGTGTGTGTGCGTGTCTGTGTGTGCGCGCGGCATACGTGTGTATCTTTAAACGTCTGTGTCTTAATCAGCTAACTCCATTTACATGGCTTTGCATAAGTGACAGGTGGATTTATGGGGCTTTTACACTGTGTGACTTTTGCTCTCATCTGTCTCCAGTATATAATCCTGAATCATCTGGCACACTCTGAGAAATGGTGAAGTGCGAGGAGAGGATGCAAATGATCCTCTCGCGCCGCTGCCTGTGATGAATCAAAAATCCACAGCCATTAAGGAGTATATAAAATTTGATTTGATGCAAGTAGTGTCTGGTACAAGCCACATTATTGTCAGAGGTGAGAGTAAAGACACAGCTTAGTTCAACTTAAACAGCCCACACACACACACACACACACACACACACACAAACATACGCGTGTGTGTGTGAGCGCTGAACGCCCATCTCCTGTCAGATGCGCCTTGTGCTTCTTGAGCAATCAAGCATTCAGTGATTGTTCTCCATCACATGGACAGCCCTGAAACACCCCTGACCATCTGTGAGGTTATTGCACAGGGCCATAGAACAACACACACACACACACACACTCTTCTCAGTCACCTCATTCTCAGCTGTATCTGCTTTGCCCTACACGCACATGCTAGAAACCCCAATCTGTAAACTTAGGCATGTCATTTATGGCATTTATTTCTTTTTTTTTTATTCATTTTCTAATATATTAAAAATAGTGAGCAAACCTAACTCGTATGTCTCCTAATAGTAATATTACAAATAAAATTACAATTTAAAACAGATATTTATTAGTCATTGTTTTCTCTATAAGAAAAATAAACAAACAAATCTCAGATATTTTGTTGGGCATATTCGGGTAGATAGGTTCTTCAAGGCTTTTATAATACATAATAATTATGTAATACCCTATGCAGTGAGCCTATGTTGTGAATAGGAAGCCATATCCTAATTCTCTGGGGTATAATATCAAGTTGAATATAAGCAACAAGAGCACATTACTGTGGGTTAAAAGACGAAATTAATCTGAAACATTCTGACTTTTACATTTTTTCCTTCCCTGGTGTACTCTCAGCAGAGCACTACTGCTAATGTTCTGTAGCGATATAATACTATATTGTAGGCTGATTAGTATTTGAATTCATATTCAAATGCATTTAAATACTAGATCTTTTAACTAATTTCAATTCAAATGCATTTCACAGCTCTGGTACTAACTGCAATTTAATGATTTTAAGAACTAATAATACTTTTATTATAGTATCTGCTCACAAGGACATTTAGTATATGTGGACTGTTTTTAGGAGATGTGCAATTTTAATAAGAAAGTTTGTGTTTTATAAGGTCAATCAATGCGCTCTTCACATGGACCATTGTACAACCACCGCATGGTGATCCTTCTCCAGGTCATGGCTGCTCTCATCCTCATAACACTGACACCTCAGAGCAGGAGACATGTGTTCTACTCCTTGTCTGTTCACACACTGTGTGTGAGTTGTTGTTTAAAGAATGTGCTACAGGGTGCACATTCACAGAGCAGGACCTAGGCTGTGTGTGTGTGCATGTGTGTTTGGCCCTTGACAAGGCTAAGTACTGAGGCATGAGAGTGTGGAATTTGGCCCTCTCTCGCCAACATCGGTGCTGGAGCCAGACCGACTGCGCCAATCAGCTGTGGAACAAACACACACATGCACAGACTTTCATTTATTCTGTACAAAAACACTTTGCATACTCACATGCACATAATGACTCAAATGCACTCACGGACGTCCACTGGAACCATATGAAGATGCACGTATGATTGCGATTATGTATGATTGTATATATGACTCATATGCAAAACAAATCTAAAAGGAAATGGGTGTTAATAATTGACTAAAAGTTCAAAGTCTGCTGAAACCCCAGTCTTGGGCACTGATGCATACCACTGCTGCAGAGAGTGCTGTTTTACAGCCATGCCAGTGTAGTAATCTCTGTTATTGCTCTTATTAGCTTTCTGTAATGACATATTGTGATTGATCCACAAGGAACACAGTTAGCTTAGGAGTCGTATGATTTTATTGTAGTCTTCTGTATGTAAAATCAATGGGGAAATTGAATGGAAAATTTGCCCTGGGGGAACATAGAGGATAATGAGAGCCTGTAGGAAGCAGTTTCTATTTATTTCCGCACTAACTGGGTTACAGGAAATGGACACGAGAGACCTGTGGATGCCGCTCTTTTCTAATTCCAATTCAAAGGTCCTTTCACGGAGAAAGTGCATGCACGTTTGTGAGAGAGAAAGAGAGAGAGAGAGAGCAGGGCAGACGGATATGTGCATAGAGAAATATGTTTTCACTGAGCGGCTGGCTCCAGGCCCGTGTCTTTTTGTTTGCCAAGTCTAGACAGGCAGTATAAAGCTCAAGCTCAGGGTCTTAAGGTGAGACCAGCAGGGGTCAGAGGCGACCTACTGTTATGTTTTCACCATTTACTGACGATAAGAACAGGCATGAGTGGTGTAGCACCAAACACTTTAGCATACATCTCCCAAAATGCACAGCTGCATGAGGATGAGCTGCAAAGTAACTCTTTTGCAGTGTGACTTCAACTCAGTGCCTCAATTCTGATTGTGATTTGTACTTTCTATGCCTTCCAGTCAGGTGGGCATAGACAGAGCAGTGTGGCATTGGCTCTCAGCTCAGTTTGAGGTTTGGCATGTTGGGCACCTGAAAGGCTGAACGAGTAAACCTCCAGTGTTTAGACAAGTCCAAGCAACCTAGGAAAAAGCCTTGAAAATACAGTATGGTCCATAAAATCTGAGCTCACTTCCAAGCCTTTTTTTTTTATTTCATAATTTCTGAAATAACTACAATATTGTCACATTACAGTTCTCAAATGAATCTCACATCATTTTTAGTACTGTAAGTCGAAAACATTTGCTGTTGATTGACATTTTTACTACTATAATGAACAAAGCATGCAGTTATTATTAGTATTATAATAAATGAGGAAATATAAACAATCCATTTAGTAGTGTATCCAAGTAGTGTATCCATACTTGCTGCAGTAGAGTTCATAAGGAGTTTTCTGGGGCTCTGCTGTGTTGAGAAAGTGTTCCAGAGTTGATGTACACAGTATTTACCAATATATACATATACATGTCTTACTTGGGCGGCCACCAGGAATGTAGACCCAGATTTGCTGTATACATTAAGAAGGTGTCTCACATTCAGGTGTCAACCCCAAATCTCTGATGTATAACCAGGAGGTCATTGCAGTCTTTATTGGAACTGTCAAATGGCAATAAAATACATTTAAGTCCTAATAAGTTATAATATATGCCTGGTGGTCTGGGAAAAGCTGTCAGGCCAGCATCTAAATTCTGTCAAACGGACAAAAATTCTGAAAAATTAACTTTGGCCAGAATTTTTTTCCCCTGCCTGTCACATACTTTGACACCTCAATTTAAAACCATAAATATATTTCACCAAAATGACATGAAAATGTTTTTGTTTACCGTTTAATCTTGCCTTGGCTGACTCCCTTTAGAGACCATGCTAGGTGAGGAGCCAGTTTAACAATCTCAGTGGTAAAAAAAAAAACAAAAAAAAACACAGTTTGGCTAAAACCTTTCAGGCTAAGTGTGATTTCCTCACACAATCAATGTCAGGCTTTGATCAAGTTGTTGGATATTGATGTGCTATAGCGGACATGCGTCTACTCAGTTCAGGGCGAAATCAGATACCGGTTTCTTAAAATGTCTGTGAAGCTCTTGTGATGCGGTCAAAATGAAATCTTTAAATCCAGTGTCTTCCTTTTGAACTTTTGGGCATAACCCTAAAATGCTATAAATAAATATATTTAAAATTTTAAATCAGTTTCAGTATGTGAAGGGCCACAACACACATTATTTAATGACATTATGATTAACATACTGTAAGATAAGATAAGATAAGATAAGATAAACTTTATTAATCCCTGAAGGGAAATTCAGGTATAGTTATATTATAGTTTAATATATCTACACTATTATAACTGACAGTTTTACTGGTCACTTGAATTCAATGGTTTCTTATCATACTAGTCCCACTAAACTGTTTCATATATGAAATAGCTTATTTTCTAATTTAACAATTATTGCTTAACAATTATTACACTGAAAATGGATACCTGGCTGCAAAAAGGTTGAAACTGTGAATCATGCTGTACACTCTCACTGCAGGCTGTTTTTTCGTAATGGTGGGATGGTTTTGTCAATCTGTATTTTGACATTGTGAGGACACTGGGAGGTGATGTCACCGTCATGGTTTGTCCCTATCTATGTAACAGCCTAAACCCATCCATCTCACTGCTCTTATGCCCCCACCCCCCGCCCCCAATTCCCACCAGTCTCCCTATGAAACTATTGAGTGACGTCACCCATTTGGATGGGCAGCTCTCCAATGCCCTGATGTGCATAAGTGTGAAGCACGCTATTTATTTTTACCACCAACACACTGAAATGTTCCTTTTCACTCCAGTGCAATGATGTCAAAGATGTTTAATAAAGCTGGACAGACATGTTGTTCAGTGAGGCGAGATATCTGGACTATTGTCCTCCAGCATGTGGACAGCGATTGAATGACGCTGTTGAAGCGTAAGTGCCATGACATTAATCTTTACAGTTCTTTACAGTGAATAGCATAGGACTATCTATTAGCCCTCAGTGGCATGTTTTGGTCAAATGAACATAAGGATGTTTGTGTTCGTCCCTGTGAAAGGGAATCTTTGTCTTAGCACATGGGTCATGGACAAAGGTTAATGACAAGCTTGAGAGTAGCTTTGTTAAAGATAGTTATGGTCTGTGTAGTGCTTTTGTAAACTCCTAATATAGCCCTACACTTAAAAATGTGATTTTTAACTGGTTAACACGTCTTTGATGTCTGATTCTGATTGTGTAGTTTGGTGTTTGGGTTGACTTTGTTAACATTCATTCATCTTTAGTAATAGTATTATCTTGGTAAGAGTCACGATGGATACAGAGCCTGGGAATAAACCCAGAATACACCCTGGATGGGGCGCCAGTACATCACAGAACACCATGAACACAGGTATTCAGACACCTGTTCTCATCTAGGGGCAATTTAGCATAGCCAGTTCACCTGAGAGCAGAGTTTTGGGAGGCGGTAGGAGAGTGGAGAACTCCACACAGTGGAGGAACCCTACACAGACAGGGGGAAAACATATGAAACTTCGCACAGACAGTAACCCGAGCTCAGGATCGAATTGTGAACTCTCGAGCTCTTAGATGGCAACCCTGCCCACTGTGAGCTAGCTGTTTCAGAAGGCAGGAGAACGTAGCAATTTCCAATTTGCAAATTCATGCATATATGTTATGTATATATATAGATGATCTTTATAAATATGGTGACGGTGTAGAAGTTCTGAGGATATTTTAGTAGTTTTACAGGCATTGAGAATATTTTGAATATTTTTATGATCTACTGTAGTAGAGAGATGATGATAATGGTTTAAAATGATTTTTGTTATTTTGCGTTATTATTTTGGCTTGATATTATATTAAATGTTAGGCAAATGTATGTGACACTCTGACAGAAGCACACTAGGTAGTGACCTTTTTGTGAAGAAAACTGTGACATCTGTATCTGTTTAGTGCTGCAAATTTAATTTCATTTTAAACCGTACCACTGTGGACTGCTGGAAAAGTAAGTCATTTTTCATTCACAAGATATAACAAAAATAGAAATTTGCAAAACATAACTTTATTGAACTTTTGAACTTCTACTGTACCTCAACCTCAGCTACATCACTCAAGCTCATAATCGGCCTCAACCATTGCTTGTCAGGCCACTGGAGCAAACCACTGACACTTGGCCAAAAAAAATATGAATACTGCTCCTTCTATTAAAATCTCTATTTGTTTCTGTTTAGAACACATTATCTGTTCATTCAGAATAAATATATTCATATTCGGTCACATCCCTTGTGTTTACACTTGTGTTCTCTGGCTCTATTGTTTTCTCTTCACTCCACTGACGACAGCAAACAAACACTACTTTTCAGTATGAGGTTCAGTCTTACTCTGTATCTCTGCCTTTGACTAACAGCACTAATAACTCCTACCTATCCAAGCACAGCACACAGGTCAGGTGATTTCCATCTTTAAATACTGTTTATGACCCCTAACCTTGATTCATTAATAGCTTGTCTCTTATCAGCCTGCCTTTTCCTGTCTGTATTAACCAGTTTATATTGCTCTGATTACACACCGGCGTCTCAATGCGCCTTTGTTTGGCTTGTCACTTATTTGTCATTATGTAGAACAAGATAATGGATCTGATAGGATGTGTAACAGTTAAAAAAAAAATTGCCATGGAGGCACACACACACACTTCTTGTCCCCATGCTGCTCAGACATGCAGGTCTAAGACAGTGACATTAAGAGCAATAATGTCAGGAGTCAGTCAGACATTAAAGTCACCGTCAGAGAGGAATCACTAAGTGCTTTGGGGAGCCGAGGGAAGAAGAGGTCTCATTAGAGCCTGAACCTCAGAGCTGTGTGTGGAATCCCTCTGGAACACACACAGATGCCACTTTATCTCCATGCGTTCATGACTTTTACCTACTCCTCAAGGAACTGTAATGGTAGCTTATCAGGCTATTGTTTGCGCTATTGTTTAAAGTGTTCCTAGAGATACTGCTACTGCACACAGCAACCTGTTGCTCTGCATCTTTCTCTCTTTCTCTCTCTCTCTCTCTCTCTCTCTCTCTCTCTCTCTCTCTCACACACACACACACACACACACACACACACACACACACACACACACACACACACACACACACACACACACACACACAGGTGGATGGTTGTTGAGTTTATCGCAGAGGCCTCATTAATTAGCCTAATTAGTCTTGCCATGGGCAATAAGGGCCTGATAGCGGCTGACGGTCTCCGGTTCGCACGCCCAGGCCGGCCGTTTACTCTGGCAGATACGTTTGTGTGTGCTAATCACCCACATCCATCACCTCGCCCTACTGCACTGAACCGCTGTTTGCTGTTGCATTAGAGCAGTGTAATCTAGATCAGCTCTATCTGAGTGAGCATGCACGTGTGTGTGTGTGTGTGTGAGTGTGAGTAAGAGAGAGAGAAAATCTAGAGCGCTGCTTAGATGAGTGGACATTTAAACAAAATCCCTCTCATAAAATTTCATTTATGTATTTGTTGGATTTTCATTTTAAACATGTATTTACAAAATTGGGCAGCACTATGGTGCAGTAGGTAGCTTTGCCACCAGCTCCAGAGTTCCCAGTATGATCATGAGCTCGGGTTACTGTGTGTGTATGTTCTCCTTGTGTTTGCGTGGGTTTCCTCCTGGTTCCCCAGTTTGCACCCACGGTCCAAAAATCATGCTCGTTAGGTGGATTGGTTATGCTAAATTGCCCCTACATGTAAATGAGTGTGTGAATGTGTGTGTGAGATGTACTGGCGTCCTGTCCTCGATGAATTCTCAGTACTAACGGGATAGGTCTAGATCCTGAGCAGTGTGGTCTTGAGCAGATCTCAACCCTGACTAGATGACCAAATGTACGAATGTATGTATGAATTCAGCAGCTGCATTTAGATTGAGATTTCTTAGTTCTTTTCTCAGTGCAGAGAAACATTTAAATTATCATTTATCGTAATCATCTAAACTCTGCAGTATTCTTTTAAAACTAGTGAAAGTAAAACTAAGAAATATTTATATCTTGAATGTGATAGCCATGTTTCATTAACTTTTTATTAACTTAATGTACAATATTTTCTTAGTGAGAAACTGTCAGCATAATTGTAATATAGGATAAACGTATACATTACACAAATACGAATTATACACAGAATACAGAAAGGCACAAAGGTCTGTTGTGTGTACTTTAGTTTAGAATACCTGTGAACCAAACCAGACAGTTAAAGATATGTGCAGATTTGTATTTAGACTTGAAAGATTGAATAGACATTTACATTTTTTTTTACTTTCTTATAAAGCTTTTTAACCAAATTAGTATTACCAAATGAACTTTTAGGTGTGTTTTGTGGTGGTGGTGATCCATATCTGCTGATTTACCTTTTCCAGGCACCTCTCTGCTCTAGACTAACATTACCATCATGCTTTTCAGTTCTTTAGCCATCGCTGCTTGATCAGCCTCAGTGATTGCTCCTGATACTTCCTGTTTCGGTTGTGTGGTCCGTCCTGAAGAAAGGCTGCACTGTGGTCACTTTGAAGCCCCCCTCCCCCCCATGCTACCCGCCCAAATTCCCACACTCTGCATCTCTATCCCTTTTTATCCTCCTTTCCCCTCTCTCTATCCTCCTGTATCATGCACTCTGTCTTTCTTCCTCAGCTCTTTCATCCAGCGAATCATCTCTTTAGCACCTCTTTAACATACCAAAACACTCCTTCATTTCCACATGTTTAAAGCGCCATCAATGCTAATTGCGCCCGGGCCCCTGTGCAAAGCCCCCCAACCGGCTTGTGTTTGGCCACCCGGTCAGGGGGCTGTGTGTTAGCCGGATGTGCGTTAAGCAGCTCTGCCCGCTTCTGCCCCCTGACCCTCTCGAGTTTGCCATCACCATGGAGCTGGCCGGAGCGATGGAGTGCTAAGTGGCAGCTGTGGAGGACCCGGGCTGCATGGGATGAGCTGTTGCCAGGTCTCTGTTTACTGAGCCAATTCTTCTTAGTTAAATGAGGGGATTCATCAGAGCAGCCTGTGTGATATTGTGTGTCTTTTCTGGTCAGTTGGTCTAAGCAAGTGACTGTGTCCTAGCAGCTGGAGTGCTGGAGCTTTGGTCAGTGAAACTCTGATTCGGTTCATTCATTTTAATACACCCCGTTTACTAGGCTATGGTTAATGAAAAGCATGTATATATACACACTTTCAATTTCTCTGTAGTTACATTTACACAGGAAACTAGCACTTTTGAACTAGAATCATCTGCATGAGCTATCAGTGAACATACAATCTGTACAGTTGCTTGTCCCATAAATCCACGGTTTTTTGATTTCCTGATTTGACCTATTGCAGCTCTGCTGGTCCCCTTAGTTGACTGCCAGTTGTATATCTTTTCCTGCAACTGATTTTCTTATCTCTTGGAACAGTTTGTGGGAATTTCTAATTTACACAAAGTTTTGCCAAAATGTGATGCAGCTGATGGAACAGTGCAGATTCCTATAATTCACATCAAGGTATTTTACGTTTGAAATGCCTGTCACTACAGTTTTCAGCTTCATGCAATTAAATTTTTTTTAATGGATCACTTATGTAAGCCTATTTGATAACACTTAATAATCGATGGTTTGTTATAAGTGGCTGGTCATAAGTTTCACTTACTTTGTAGCCTGTTAGCCTCTAATCCAAAAATAGAAAAGGACACCAAAATCTTTACCTGACTGCACTTAAGGAACATTGTGCTTTATATAATTCCATTAAGCTAAAATCTCTTTCTGCTTTATTTTCACTCCTTTTTTCCTGTCGTTTGTGTGTCTGTAGCTACCCATACAGTGAGGACAGCAGTCAGGGGAAGCAGTACATGAATACGCGATGCCCTGCCTGGTGTGACCGCATCCTCATGTCTTCTTCTGCCAAAGACCTGGTTGTAAAGGTCAGTCCAGCCTAAATTAAATCCTCATTCACACAGTTACACCATGCATAACTCACATAACGTATGAAAAATTAACCGCACCACATGATTTTTTAAAGATAGATGGTTAGGCTGTTAAATGCAAATCCTCTGTGGGAAACTTGATATAAAAATTATGCAGTGATTTTTTATTTTTATTATTATTATTTTTTTTAAAGAGTTTAAGTCAAGCGGTCTCTGCTAATTCTCACTCTGTACCCATCAACTTTCCCACATTTCTATCCGTGTTCTCTCCATCTCTCACCGGTAGTTTATGCTGTGCCAGGGTCACAGATGGAGCGGGTGCTGAATATGTAAACTTTCATCTGCCATGCAAAGCTCATTGTCCACACTGGCAGAATATACAGGCCTGCTCTCATAGAGTGCCAGGCACGCATGTCTGCTTTATAAAGCTTCATAAGTCTCCATCGAGCTGGGCAGATCCCTGTTACTCTGGCTGCTCTCTCTGAGTCAACTTGCAGCCAGCCAGGCCAAGAGCTGCTCTCAGCTGTACTAGAACAGTAAACTCCTTTTCTCTCCTTCTATCCTTCTCTCTGTTTCTCTCTGGCTTGGTTTAGACCTCACATCCACCTCTCACGATCTGCTCACAAGTGTACTTTGAGACGGAAGGCCATTCACACCTGTTATTTCCATGCACCACAACTGCGTCTTTAGGGACCACTAATAATAATTTCGTAACTAGAAGGATTGCCAGATCTGCCAAAAGCAACCCAATATCACTTCAATAAAAAAGTAGCCCAATAAACTCAAACAAACTGTTCATATTTAGCAGTCCATCAGTGTTTTGTAATTAAACTACTGGACACTCAGATTGTTTGATAAAACTGCTTTACTCATACTGTCTGTGCCACAGACCATGGACTGTGTGGTTAAATGAAAATGCCAAACTCAAAAGATTCCCCTTTCAAACCCTATAAACTGTAAGTATTTTAAAGCCCAACATCAAGTCCGGTCATAAAAGGAGTTGTAATATTCATACAGTAACATCATACAGTATTTCTTAATGAAGCAGTAATAAAGACATGTCATTTCCTTAAGCATTTCTTTCACCAAGCTTCTAAAATTGTCTCGTATTATTTCATATATTGTCATAAATAAAGAGAGGACACTTCTTATGGCTGATAGTGCATGATAGTGTTATAGTGATATAACCAAGGTAGGCTAAACACCCAAGTCTTGGGCTAGAAAATCAATCCGGGTATGAACCACACCACAAAACATTTCAAATACAAATGTACAATGTTCTTGGCCACCTCTACAAGTGGTCTGAGTGATTAGATCACAGACGCCATCTGACCTCATTCAGACCTGTACTTACTGCTGTCCACCTGTCCACTTGTGATCCGAGCACATGAGACAGATGTTCATACCAAGTCTGAATGGAGTCTCTGTCATCCCATCTCTCACTCCATTTGCTTTCTCGTCTTGATCTCGAGCATTTCTAACAGATGTGGAAAAAGAGCAAAAAAGAGCAGCTTTGTCACTGATTTTTGGCTGTAGTCAAGTAGTTTGCATTGTTACATGATTCAACCCAACCGACAATTTTTAGTCTGTCAGATCCCTTGGGTTAGCTAGCTCTCCCCTATCACACAAGAACTACAGACTGGGTGAACCACTACATTAAGTAATCTCTATTCAAATGAAATTATTTTCTTAGAGTCAAATTCTGCCCCAAACTGACACAAAGTTGATCACACACTCACATCACCACAGAAATGCCTAATGTCTTATTCACGTAACAGTTGGGTCTTAACATTACCCCTAGGCTCCTTTTACTCTATAAATATATGTTGTGTATTTATTATTGCAGTTACTGCTGGTTATCAATTGGCTTATTGTATCCTATTCATTCAGATATCTATTCTTTATTTGTGACAATATATGGAATAATATGATACCATTTTAGGACCTTGGTGAAAGAACAGTTTAAATAAACTGGTTGTAATAACGCTTTTTAAAAAATGTTTTGTGTGATGTATAGTTTGTTAATATTACAGTACATTTGGCCATGATGATGGACAAGAGCAGTGGAAAGGCTTTTGGAGGGAGCAGCATATTAGCCTTGCTTTTGGGCTGTTTTTTTTTTTTTTTCTTCACACACGAAACAGGCAACCCCTTTACAGAAAGACATGTGCAAAGCACAAGCCAGTTAACATCAAATTTTGTTTTCTTAATACCCATTAAGGAACTCAAACACACTTCATTAGTAGTTCATTTAGATATCCTTTATTAGATTACATAAGCTCATGGGGTGCTGAGTCTTTCTTTCTGTCTCCTTTCTTTGGCCTCTAGCTCTCTCTTTCTTACTTCCTTTCATTCTTGGTCTATAGTTCTCCATTTTTTAAAATTCTCCTTAATTTCATCCTTTCTATGTCTCAATTTCTTACCCTATACCTCTTTCTTTCTCACTCATGCCCTCTCCTTCTGTGACTCTCTCCATCTCCCTCCCTCTCAGGCAGAAGTGGTACAGATTGTTGAGACATGGACCCGTAAACAGAGCTGTGCGCAGCGTCATCGATCATGCCGTGCTCCGTTAGCTCTGTGCCGTGTTATTTTCTGCTTGCCGAGCCCTAACACGCTGAAGGTTTGCCTGCAGCGGCGGGTTGAGGAGCTTCCGCGCTCTGCACCGTAATGAAGGCTCGGTGAAGCGTGCGCGTCACCGTAGCCCCGGCCCCTACCGTAATTTGTTTATCTGTCTAAAGATTACGCAGGCCGAAAATCCACAATTTTATGCTGTCTTTGTAAATTATCAAGTATCTTTTTGATGAATGTATCTGTGCCACTGGTAGCAAAACCTCCTAGCGCACAAATGGGAATGTTGAAACGTAGCCTGAGATGGAAAGGTAGAATTAGTGTGTGTGTGTGTGTGTGTGTGTGTGTGTGTGTGTGTTTGAGGTGTGTGTGTGTGTGTTATCGGATCATAGTGCAAGGATGACCTGTATGCTCCTGGATTATTGGTTTGAAGTTCATTCAGAATGAATTTTGTGCTTCGAAAGCCCTCAAGTCTTTTTTTATCACTCTGTTTGAGCACACCTCAGCATTCCCAGATAGGTCGACGGTAATGTTCTGAGTTTGAGTGTGTGTATTCAAAAAGCTTTTAGTTCCGGTTGGAAACTGCAATCTAGATTCTACAAGCTTTCTGTTATTTGATTGTATAGAACTGTCAGAGATAGAGTACCTGTTATACCCGATTTTTTTTAATTTGCCTGTATTTTTTTCTATTCAAAATATCCATTACACTCACAAAACACTTTATTAGGAACACCTGTACATGTACACCTACACATTCATGCAGTTATCTAATCAGCCAATCATGTGGCAGCAGTGCAATGCATAAACTCTTGCAGATAAGGGGCCAGCAGCTTCGGCTAATGTTCACATCAACCATCAGTATGGGGAAAAAATATGATCTCGGTGACTTTGACCGTGGCATGATTGTTGGTGCCAGACGGGCTGGTTTGAGTATTTTGGTAACTTGTGATCTATTGGGATTTTCAAGCACAACAGTCTCTAGAGTTTACGCAGAAAGAAAAAAGAAAGAAAAAACATCCAGTGAGTGGCAGTTCTGTGGACGGAAACACCTTGTTGATAAGAGAGGTCAACAAAGAACCTCGGAGCTCAGAAAGACTACAGTTACTCATATCACCACTCTGTGCAATTGTGGTGAGAAGAAAAGCATCTCAAAATGTACAATACATTGAACCTTGAGGTGGATGGGCTACAACAGCAGAAGCCCATGCCAAGAACAGAAAGCTGAGGCTGCAGTGGGCACAGGCTCACCAAAACTGCACAGTTGAAGACGTAGCCTGGTCTGATGGGTCAGAATTTGGCACCAACAGCATGAATCCATGGACCCAGCCTGCCTTGTGTCAGTAGTCCAGGCTGGTGGAGGTGATGTAATGTGTGGGGAATGTTTCCTTGGCACACTTTGGGCCTGTTAATACCAATCATCGTGTGAAAGCCACAGCCTGTTTGAGTATTGTTACTGCCCATGTGCATCTCTTCATGGCCACAACTTACTCATTTTCTAATGGCTACTTCCAGCATTATAATGCACCATGTCACAAAGCAAAAGTCGTCTCAAATTGGTTTCATGAACATGACAATGAGTTCAGTGTTCTTCAGTGGCCTTCCCAGTCACCGGATATGAATCCAGTAGAACATCTTTGGGTATTTTTGATATTTAGTTACAATAACTGGGAATACATCGAAGGGCAACATCTACTTTAAATTTAATCGGCTGTGCTGAAAAGTGAAAGGTGTTCTTTGAATACATACAATATATACAATATAAAAAAATATTATATTATAATAATAATAATATTCCATTAAAAACAGACATTTTCTGTTGACAAATTACCTGTTGTCTTAAGTGGTATGGTTCATGTGTTATTGTGTGTGTATGTTTGTTTGTAAGTAATTAAAAATGAAATTGAAAAAATTGAAAAATATGTTCATTTTAATGTTTTGCATTTTGTGTACCACTTTAGGTAATATACTTCATAATATTCCAAGTTAATCTGGAATTTATGTGGGTCAATATATCCAACATATTTGTGCTCTAATGTCAAAATCTTTTCTGTCTGTTCAAACTGTTAAGGCTTAAGGCTGTTAAGGTAAATGTAGTTATCATTTACTTATGCACTGTTTTACTAATTTTTTTGCTCTTGTTTTTACTTATTGTTCACAGCCAGAGACTGAGGAGAAGTCAATAACATATGACAATATAGGGCCCAATGTCTGTATGGGGGACCACAAGGTATGTAACCCTGTCTTTGTGATGCATCTGTGTGTGAGTCTGACTCTAAGTCTCTGACCTCAGTCATATGGTTGTGAGCATGTGTCTGGCTGCCAATTCTGAATGAGTCTGTGTGACAGAGTCTGTGACTGCAACTTTGGCTGGGAGTCTGTGACTCTGTTTGCCTCTCTAAGAGTCTGGGTGCCTGACTGGGAGTCTGGGTGCCTGACTGGGAGTCTGGGTGCCTGACTGGGAGTGTGTGTGTCTGACTGGGAGGGGGTCTGTGCATCTGACTGAGAGGGAGACCTGGTGCCTGACTGGGAGGGAGTTCGTGTGTCTATGACTGCAAATTTGGCTGAGAATACATGGCTGTAAATGTGTGATTGTGTGTCTGAGTACCCATGAGTCTGTGTAAGAGTCTGCAAGTCTTGACTGTGAATCTGACTGAATTTCTGAATTTAATTTGTCATATAACAAATTTACATTGAGTTTGTCAGTTAAGCTTAACATGTTTGCTTCCTAAAAAAAAGAAAGACGGAAAACAAATGGTAAGCAGAAACAGTTTACAGAAAAGATTCATCTCCATCTCTGCTTGTTTAACCTCATTATCTCATCCTGATGATATAGCCTGAATTACACTCACCTCCTAAACATCTGTCATTTTTATCTTATTGACCAAAGACTTCAGAAACTTTTTACATGCTGATATTAACATAGTGTTGCACATAATGACACTTTAAAGTGGCAAAATGTCGATATTCATTGGAAATGCACCAGGTGATCAACTCTTACATATGAGCCCAAATTGTGCATGGAGACCGTGAGAGCTCTCTGTGTGCTGGACATTTGCGTGTGTGTGTGTGTGTGTGTATGTGCGTGTGTGTGTGTGTGTGAGATACAGTCAGGTCACTACAAGAAATATTGCATGAGCCACACACAGCCATCAACAGCACAGTCACCTCTGCTTTAGATATAGGGAAAAGCTAAAAGTATCCCATGTGCCCACATGGAAGAGTCAAAGCTGACTAAGCTGTTACTGATTCTTTTTTTTTTCTTTCTTTTTTTTCTTTTTGTGTGTGTCTGTATGTTTTGCAGCCTGTTTTCCTGTCCTTTCGATTAACCACAGGGGCAGGTAAACCTAATGCAAATAAGCACAAGTGTTGTGTCATGCAGTGATGTGGTAAATATTTTTTCTTTCATTATTTTTTGTTTTCTCATTTTTTTTTTTAAATCATGTCATAATATTAGAGTTGAAGTAGGTTGTAATGACCATGCGTGACTTCTTAATCTGTGTGTGTGTGTGTGTGTGTGTGTGTGTGTGTGTGTGTGTGTGTGTGTTTTAATTGGCTAGATATATGCTGCCAAAGAATGGAGGGGATTTCATCACAAGCGACCCTGTGAGGAACTCTGAGACAGCTGGACACACACACACTCTCTCTCACACACTCACAGAAAACCCTGATAAGACTCTTCAGCAGGACTGACCAGTCATAGTGACACAAGTGCAAGCCATCACACCGATAGAAATGGCAGCATGTGCCCAAGAGTGATTTAAGATTCAGGAACACACACCAAACGTCAAGCACACACACACACACACACACACACAGCTCATGCCACTCCCTCCTCTCCTTGGACACTTCTCCTTTTCCCAGAACACCAACACAGCAACAAACAACTTAAAGGACAACTCTTCTTATGCGACATAGCCTTGTTGCCAAAACTCTAATAGAAAATCAGAAGTACTACATATTTTAAAGACAATACTTGCGATTTTTAGATATGCCTCTACATTATAGAAGATACTTCCATATCTTGTGTAAGATGTTTTAAGAAGTGCAATGCAAAAAAGATGTTGTATATGTATAGTGTTAGGTTTATTTGTACATTGGATTATTATATAGTGGTGTTGATGTTTTTTAGTGCTGTTTTCTTTCTCTTTTGGCGAGCTTGTGCGGTCTTTCTCTGTTGGATTAGATTAGGGTTTTTTTTTAAGATCATTTCAACAATTCACATTAGTTTGCTTTATTTCCTTTCCTTTCTTTGCTTATGCTCTTTTGATTTGTCCTTGCTGACTCGTGTGCCCAGCACACACTGCCATGTCTCTGACATCCACCAGGTCTCATTTTATATACTGTACTTTTTAAAGAGATAATAATTTATGATTCTTACCAGAATGATCACACTGAGGTATGGATAGAAACCTGCTGCTTGTCAGCTGAACCATTTGAATAGTTATAGTTATATATTAAACCACACATCATCTGAAGTGCACCTTTTTTGCAGTCATATGATTTTCATGTAGCCTATCTGAGCTATTCTAACCAGTGTCATAGGCCATGCAAGTAGCTATATAAGATATTGTTTCATATAGCAGTCTCACTTGGTTATTGCATTATTATTCTTATCCTAACTTATTTCTGTGTAATAATATGGTTCTGAATGTGATATTTTAGATAGGCTTGGGTATCTTTAAAAAAAAAAAAAAAAGTAAACTTTTTTTGTTTAAGTTTTTTTTTGTTTGTTTGTTTGTTTGTTTTTGTTACTGCGTCATGGTGCCGAATATTGTACACAGCAGACAAGTGTGTGTTAAGAATTTGTGAAGTCGGTAGGAGGAAACCGGTCGCTTTTCAGGGCCACGCTGTAAACCGCGTACTACTGGAGTGAATAGTGTTCCAAAATACGCCACGCTGTTTGGAGACACACTTTAGAGTGGTGTAGTGTGCGGTTTGGGACGTGGCCTGAGTTGGTCCCTCTATTTCATCATTAATCCTGTCTCGCCGCTCGTTAGAGCTTTAAAATGGCGATTAGCAGCCGGCCGACATTTCCTCATATCGATTTTAATTTAGTACACTACATAGTTCACAGGCCGTGTGAAGCAGGTAGTTTGATATTTGGATTTCTTTATTTTTTTCCTCATTTAAATCACCGTAAGTGAGAATGAATTTACAGCAAAATTCATGTCGTCTTAAGAGTGGCTTCCCAAACTGGCATAGCCTACTAAATAGTGTCAAAATAGTGCGCTAACTAAAATGTGAAATAGCCCGCTACTTTGACATTGCAGGCCTATTTATTGCATTAATGTGAGGTTTTGGGAGAAATTAAGACGTTATATAGACGACACGAATGTATTTTATTAGCCAAAAACTTCGACGTACTGTTTAGTAGTAGCCTACTATTTAGTAGGGTAGTATGCCATTTTGGACACTGCTCAGTAACCTTTCCCCTTCCCGCCGGTCACGTGATGCGCTGTGTTCCCTCTGTAATAGCAGGTAGAGATTGAGCTGCATGGGTGGCCTGGCCTCTTCAAGCAATAAATCCATTAGAGCTGAACAACTGAGTGTTTGTCATTACTACCACACATTCATATCACAAACATTTACATATAATAGTCTGCTACGATAACAGGTTGATAATAAGGCAAGACACTACAAGTAGAAACAATATTTTGGTCACGTCAATCATTAATTTTAGACTTTTGGGAAAAGCTGTTGTGTGTATATTTTGTATATTTATATTTATATATATATATATATATATATATATATATATAATGTGTGTGTGTGTGTGTGTGTGTGTGTGTGTGTGTGTGTGTGTAGCATGTCTTTTAAACTGTAGTATTAAAATGATGAAATCTCAGCATCTTATCTCAAACACAGCGACCTTGATGACGGACTTAGCCCCGCCCACTCGACACTATCACATTGTGTCATAGATCCCTGAAATGATTGTTTTCTAAATATCAGTGTATGTGTCATTATGATTGATATATGTATAATGTCAGTTTCCTTTGGCTTGGAAACCTTATAGACCACACTTTCTAAAGTGGAAACACATGAGAGCAAACTGTATTTTAAAAATCGTTTTCCTCAAAATCAGAAATCTCAGTTTCTTGCTAATCTGCATTCATAATATTTTATTTTAATGTTTATTCCTATTCCTGTTTAGAGGAATATTACAGAGGAATTTCCCAAAATGTTGATAATTGTCGGATATGCGATAGATTTTATACTTTAAAACAAAACAAAACAAAACAAAAAAAACAGTTTTATAACAGGCCGTGGGGTTCTCTTGATTAAACAATAAAGAAATTTACAGAAATCCAAAGACTAGATTTTTGGTTTTATTAAGTCTGCAAATTCACACATATTTAATGTGACTGAGGTCTCATTTGCATAAATAAATTATTTTTTCAGGTTCAAATATATAGAAATAGTTGTAACATTATCAGTAATCACTTGGTGAAGACTGACTGTGATATTTATTGATTTAAAAAAAAAAAACTTCACCTATAAAGTGTTTAGTCGTTTTGATTGCGTTAATGCTTTTATAGAGACACTGCACTGAATTCAGATTATTAGTAGGTAATCTTATTAGTAAGTGCTCCGGAAACACATCATCATGACCCCTGGTACATATCCAATTCAACCCTGAAACCACAAAAACACTGTAAAGAGCTTTAAAGAGGTATTTTTCTGTATTGAATACACAACAAACAAGCACCTGTTGGCTTCAGTCGTTGTTAAATATCACACTGATTGACACTGATTCACAGCTGAATATCCAGCCTGACCATTCCGAGCTGGACCAAAGCCCCATGCCTTGCTATAACATCAGTTGCACGTTGGATTTATGGTGCATTATGGGTAATAATATGATGTAAAAACATCCAGGGAATGTAAACTGTCCACTGGGAATTCGGCCACTACAAAATATCTGCATCCCAAACAGTGCACTAAACTTCAGCCACTGCACTGATCATCTCTATTTCTTTCTCCTGAAGACTGTAATGTGCAGTGTGTGCATAATAAGTTTGATTTAAGAAATGAATCATGATGATCTTTATTGCAGTTTATTCCATTTCCGTTGAGGTTTAGCGCCTTAAACGAATTTTACTCTAATATTTGTATATATTTGTCTAACGAATTTTACTAAAATATCTGTGCAGCCTGTTTAATTAGAATCACATTTATAGAGAGATATAAATCCCTCTCGTTAAGATTAAAGTGCAGATTCAGTTGCACGGAGTCTATAGATATCCAGATTTGTGAAGCAGATTGCATTTAAACGATGCATGAGGGGGAAAAAAATTATCCTTATCTTCATCTTACTTCTGTAAATTCAACGGTTTCCTTCCCCTGTATTTATTAATGTACACTGCTTATCACTTCTCCAAGTGGAAATAAAACTAACAGGCTAATTCCCCTCAGCTGAGCAATAACTGTCTATAAAGCCATTTCTAGAGTCATACTACATTTTTTTTTTAAGCGATCAGTTCTTATAGCTGATATTTTGTTCGCTGTAAAGCAAGAGACACCAAAACGTTAAATGACTGAGCGTTTGAGAGTCTTACTGTTCCTTATAATAGCCTACATTAGGCAAACTATTAATCATGCTACCATCTGAAGACATAAATAACGAAATGACATCTATTGAGACATATTTAAAACATAAGCTTGTTAAATAATTTATTGATAATACAAAGGTTTTCTTACTTCAGCACGGAAGCAATAATATTCTCTTAATTCAGCATTTAACCCTCCATCTGGATCTGTTTTTACAGAGGTAGCCCTAAAACTTCAAGTCCTTTTCAATGGGAAGAGCCGGCCGGAGAGGATACTGTTAAAACTGTTAGAACAAATTCTATTTACATGATCATTTACAGCTCGTATGCGGAGTAAGACTCGAGTGGTGAAACGTGGACAGAAGTGAGAGACGTGGTTATTCTGCGACAGAAGAGAAGGAAGGTTTCTGCCACAGGAGAGGATGAGTGCACAGTGGCCATGTCCTTTTGGCGCCTTAATAACATAATTTATTTATCGGTAGAAAATCTATACATGTGAGTTCGGCTTTTGGCAGCAGTAGGAGGCTCAGAGGCCTGTGTGGACCCTGCTTAGGTTTCTGAAAGCTTTCTGAAAGCTCCTCAGCTGTTCCTCAGGAGAAAGAGTCTGTGCTCAGCATCACAACGTGTCCGAGCTGCTGCTGCTCGGGCTCATGAGCGACAGGCTCGCAGACTTGTGCTTTTTCAGCAGTCTCGTAATTTTCTCGTCGTCTGAGTTGGGGTCCAGCGGCTTGTTGTACTCGTCGTCGTCCTCGTTGTCCGAGCTTTCCTTCATCTTCTCCGTTTCGGAGTCGTGTTTCTTCTTGGCGGTGGCCATTTCCGCTGCGTGCTTCTTGCGCCACTTGGTCCTCCGGTTCTGAAACCAGACCTGCATGTTGGTGAAGACAGATTCATACATTACACATTTTACAGGCAGAGAAGGTCTGAGAGGTTCTGCTGGAACTTGAAACTTCAAAGACTTTTATTTACAAGGATGCATGTTCAGAAATATATAGCTATAGGACCAAGTTGATTTAGTAATGTAGCCCCATCCCAGTGAATCTGACTGTTATGTTGTTGTAAATGCTAAGCCTTTATTTACATGCATTACACTCATCACTGCAAACAACACCAACAACAACAACAACTATAATATAATATATATTATTATATATAATATAATATATCTGTAATAATAATAATAACAACAACAACAACAACAATACTACTACTACTACTACTTCTTTAAAATGTAAAGTGCTTTATAAATAAAATGTATTATTATTACTACTACTACTACTACTACTACTACTACTACTAATAATAATAATAATAATCAGGGACATTTTGATAACTATTTTAAAATAATAATAAAAATAATTCTTTCATGCGCAGGTCTTAAAAGGTCGCCCAGGCTTAAAATCGAATTCACGCGCATTATTATTATTATTATTATTATTATTATTATTATTATTTTATTGAATTGTTATCAGTAATATTAGACCACGGATCTGACTGGTGCATACCTTGACCTGACTCTCGGTCATCCCCAGTGAGTAGGCGAGGCGTGCTCTTTCCGGCCCGGCCAGGTATTTGGTTTGCTCGAAGGTTTTTTCCAGCGCAAAAATTTGCTGTCCCGAAAAAGTTGGTCTGGAGTGTTTCTTCTTCCCGTCTTTGTCCAACATTATATTTGCTTGTGCTGAAAGAGACAAAATGTTTTCTCTTAGTTACGTACAGGTTTGTTTTTAAAGGATGGTAAATTCAGAGGCCTTGATTTTAGTCAGCAAAGTGAACACGAACTGGAATAACAGAGCGACACAAAACAACCCCAAAGCATGACTTTAGTGTTACAAAGTTATAAAGTGTTATAAAGTTCTACCTCCCATTTATTCTTAAGCAAGATAACTTATAATAATAATAATAATACAGTCCCAAAATGTGGAATGAATTCCTACAGCGGTGGATGGCCAGCTCTAAATGTCCACGGTTCTACAGTTTTAATGTAATAGTACTTGTAGAGCTGAAGAATTGGTATAAATGTATTCTTTACAGTGTTCATTTGTGTCTATTTGTGAATTCATGTATGAGGATTTTGCAACGCATTTCTATTCAACAAAATAAAACGGAAAAAAAAAAGATCTACTAAATCCTGGTGCTCTCTACCAGTTTGCATAATTTTTGCATTAGCAGATTAGACTTTAGAAAACTAAGTAGGTGTGAAAAGAGAGCTCAGATAGTTATCTCACCCTGACAGGGCAGTCGCGGTTCCCTCCACGGGGAACTCTGCATCATTCCGGGCCAGAAGATCGGCGCTCTGCCCGGGAGCTCCGCCAGCGGCTTCGGGTAGCGCGACACGGCGGCGGGGTTAAAGTACATCCCGGCGGAGGTGGCCAAGCCGTTTATCCGCGGAAAGCTGGACAGCAGCTGTCCCGCCGTGGTGATGGGTCTTCCTAGGATATCGCTAATTCCGTGCGGGGTGCCCAGCGGGAGCTGTGAGCTGAGGTTGGTGAGAGAGGGAGCCTTGAAGCCCGCGGGATTCTGCAGCGTGTAGGGGAACAGCGAGCTCTTCATCTCGGTCATGCTGTGAAGCGCAGCCAGCGGCGTGCTACCCAACACGAAAGCACTCTGCCTGTTAGCATCCATTTGCCCCACCGCTAACATTTGTGTGCATGAACCACGGAGTGAGCGCGTGAAAACTGAACCCCAAACAAAATCTTACAACTCTAAACCAAGCGCTAGTGGGACAACTGCAACTGCCCACAGTGCAACTCAAGTTGTGTAAGTTTATCCAAGACGAAGCGCTGCTGATCAGTCTAGAAACAAAAGTTTGAAACAAGCAAAAACAACAGAAATGTCTGCCCGAGTATCGGGCGAGTCCCCGGTCAGAAGTGCCTGTAGTTCAGTGACTGTTACCGCGTCGCGATCCACAATCCGCTGCGCAGTCGGAAGCTGGAGGTCGTCTATAATATATTTCACCGCGCTTGATGGCGCGCATTAGCACCACTCACTTTGCTAAATTGACTCTGTGTTATGATGCTCGCGCAGCCGGAGCTTCTGATAACCGCGCCGCCACCTGCACGCGCGTATTTCCCATTGGACAGGGGCTAAGTGAGGGCGCGCTGTGATTGGAGGGCAAACAGCGGGACGCTCCGCGTGCGCGTCACTTGAACAAAGCCGCACTCTATCAAGCTCTTATTGTAGCACTATTAGTGACGCATCATACTGTAGAAAATCATTGTTTCCAGATTTGACAAAAAGACACATTTACTCTTTGACCCATTACAGCTGACAATGTAAGTACATTAACCTCGATATGACTGTGCTGTGTGACCAGTTTACTGCTGCTAATGAATTAAGCAGGACTGCATTTTCAGCTAGTCTCTCTCTCTCTCTTTTTGTTTTTGTTTTTGAGTTTGCTGGGGTTTTTCATTGCTATTTACAAATGTTTATTTAATTAGTATAATTTAACAACAGAAGACAAATTTAAAAAAAAAAGGCGAATGATTTACACTTTTACCCTCCTGTGTTACATTATTATGGAGCTCAAACGCGGCCCAAGCTGCTGTTCATGCTGAAGCTGTTCAGGGATTAGATCATGAGTGCTGGAGATCCCAGTCACCTACACCAGCAGTGACTGCAGCTCCTGACAGCTCCTCCGAACACTTCCCTGATTAGTTCAGGCTCATTGACACTGATTGTGTCTTTCTCATCACACAGCGTAAACATGCGTGAAATCACATTAGCCATGGTGTATGCCTGTTAGCTTTAACAGAAACACAAAGTCATTAGCTTCCAGTCATGCACTCATTCTTTTAGTGCAACATTTGTTAGAATTTTAGTATACTTAGTATTTTGGTCTGTAATAATAATAATAATAATAATAATAATAATAATAATAATAATAATAATAATAGTAGTAGTAGTAGTAGTAAGCTGGGAGACTATCAACTATAGCAGCTGGGCATCTACATAGTAACAACAACATGAATAATAATAATAATAATAATAATAATAATAATAATAATAATAATAATAATAATAAAAAATCATAGTGAGCTGAGAAACTATCAAATGTAGTAGCTGGGCATCTAAATAGTAACAACTATAATAATAATAATAATAATAATAATAATAATAATAATAATAATAATAATAATAACACCATAGTTGGTTGAGATATTATTACATATACAGCAGATGGGGATTTACATAGTAATGGCTGATGAGAATGTAGTTTATGAATGAAATAGTAGGAAATGGCCATGCAGGAGTGGAAAAGTGAAAAAGTATTTGATACTCAAAATAGCAATAACAAATGCAGATAATTTAATATAATGCGTAATCAATTTTCTAATGGAAAATGTAACCTAGATAAAAAAAAAACGGCTGTGTTGTTATCCAGTGCTTAATAAAGCAAGAGTTATTCGTAAAATAAATGTATACGACCTATAATTTTCATCTGGATGTAATGGCCAGTTTATGTGTCCACGGTTTGTGAGTATGTTATGTAATGTGAGCATGGCTTTAGCACAGAGCGCAGTGTTTGAATTGTGCAGACATTTAAAGAGGCTGGAGCTGTTTGAGCTGAAATATAACAATCAATCAGCGAGGCAAACGGGAGGAGGAAATCCCCATGATAACACATCTGCTCCCATTCCACACTCCAACTCTCTCTCTCTCTCTCTCTCTCTCTCTCTCTCTCTCTCTCACACACACACACACACACACACACACACACACACACACACACACTGCCTGCCTAAAGAGGCACAGGCAGTTCAGCATATAGAATGTAAAACGCATGTCGGATTCTCATTAACTTACTGCCTGGTGAAAAAGAAGCCCAGTAGCATCTTTATTTTCCACCATAAACAAACACAGCAGAATATAAAAGACGTTTTTTTCCAGAATGATCAACAGAAATAGTCTTACTTTTGAGCTTTGTTTGGAGTGATCCACTCAGACTGTTGTTTCAGTGCAGATCTGAACTCTGCAGCTCAAATCATACCATAATCTATTATTATTATTATTATTATTATTATTATTATTATTATTATTATTAACACGGAGTTTACTTTCTGTTTAGTCTCAGTGAACTCACTGAGCACATTCCCTCAAGGTAACTTTTTATTTTTATTTCTTTTTAAAATAAATAATTGTTACAAGAAATATTTTTATGACATTTTGACCGACATGCTCCCAGTTAACATTACATAATGATATTAAATAATTACTGAAACAAACAAACAAAAAATGAAACAAAATCGTAATTTTTTTTAAATTAAAAAAAGGTGATTTAAAAAAACCTGGGGTTTATTCGTAGAGCAAAAATAAGTTAGAATGCAGAAGCTATCTGAAGGAAAACACTTAACGCTTGATTAAGGAGTATAGGAGAAACAACTTATACAGCTGTTTTTAAACTTTAATACGTAGCAAAAAAATACTCATGCATTTTTAGGCCACCTGAGAGTGAAACCAGCCTGAATAACACTGACAGTTATTGATTGTGCCCACAGACAGGAGGCTCGTGCCTGGCTGCCTCGCGTCATGCTCAGAGGCTCGCACCGGCACTTCTCTCGTCTCACTGCTCCATCTGCATTCTCCCTTTTGACAGTTTATACACTGATGTGATATGCGTTTAGCAACCTAATAAAACTAATCTTTTAATTCCAATAACCCTAGAATAACTCAATAAAACATCAATTAATCGCAACAGTAATAACTGGTATTATTGCACCTAATATCCACCTACTATTCTAAAGGGTTCTTTGGTTTGTCTGTTTGGGGAACTCTTACTGACTCTACATATAACCCTACAACAGAGTTCTCCTTCCAAAGAACACCCGAGGAACCCGTTTCTCTAAGAGTCAACAACTACTACTACTATTATAATAATAATAATAATAATAATAATAATTATTATTATTATTAAATAATACAATATAATACAGCAACAACAACAACTACTACTACTACTATAATAATAATAATAATAATAATAATAATAATAATAATAATAATAAGAAGAAGAAGAAGAAGAAGAAGAAGAATATGGATAATTAATAAGAATAAATTTTGTATACACTAAATAATGAATAAACATATTATCAATTTAGCTACATGAATGTACAAACAAACAAGCAAGGAAGCAAAAACAAAAACAATTTTTTTTTAATATATAGCAAAGCAGTAACCTTTGACTAAAACTGAAATTATTTCCATTCTTGTTGCAAAAGGGGATCATACCCTGTATGTACAGGCTTTTACAGCCACCCAGTGGTAAAATTCTGCAATGTTGGCTATGAGTTCATAGCAAATATACAAAATATAGCTATCCTTATTAAAAAATTTCATATGTCCTAAAAAAAAATGCCTAAAAATAATGACTTGAATAATGATGAAAGATGAATAATGAATGTTACATCTTTAGAGGGATTTGTAACCTACACTGGTGCTTGCTGGGAAAGCAAACAGGTCCTCAAATCAACTGAAGAAAATCAGTTTAAATGGAAAGTTTAGAAGTAAATTTTGTGCAGGATTGTTTTACAGGATTGTTCCGACTGTAAAGGCAAACACTGTAAAGGCTAATAGGCAAAGAGTCACACATGCTTTCCTGCTCCATGGCTCATTACTTTACCATACAGGCGATTGCAGTAGATTGCAGTAGAAGATTACAGAGTAGGAGTGCAACCTCGTTGTATCCCCCACAATTAGATTAAAATAATGCAGTGTGACATTTGCTATGCTATATGCACTTGCATGCAGCTGGCATGATGTTAATGGGTGGTCATAAGCTTTCCTGACCTGTTAGCTAAGAAAGCATTATAATCCAGGGTGGAACAACAAAAACATAAGCCTCGACTGATCAACTGAATTTGAGGCTGAACAAATTGTGCAAATTTGATTTTACCCTATAGCATATCTTTAACCTTGAATAGTAAAATGTACTGAAGTGTGGTGTTGGCTACCATCTGGTGTTTGCCAAAACTACGATAAGCACAGACCTACCCTCTGGGACTTACTCACATGTTAGCCTCCTGATACTAAGCTTAGATTGTTTAGGTGTTGGTTGAAACAAGGTTTATTTAAAGCAGACATCTTAATTACTGTCCTTTGTGTATCTCTATGATTATTAAATTACATAAGAATGAAGAATTTGCTAAATGGCACACTGGTTCAACAGATCTTGTATACAGAAAGTGTCCATGTGGCCATCAGCTGACAAAGTCAGACACAGCTGGCACATTTTCCACTTTCCTAGTATAATGCATTTAAATTTGCCTAGTGTATTCAATGCAATATTATTTATTCCAGTGGTTTTCAAAGAAGGCTTGGGGGACCTCCAGGCATCTGTAATTCATTCTGCTGCTATGGTGCAAACTACACCCACCATTATTAAAGTTATTATGGCTAAAATAATGCCAAGTGGAATCTAACCTCAATTTTAATTTAAGGAAAAAATAACCCCACCAAAATAATATTAATAAAAAAAAAAGGTTAAAAGGATCCTTGACTGTAAAAAGTTTGGAACTCCAGATCTATCCACCAGTGAGCAGCCCGAGGCTTAGCTGGGTTATAGTGCCACCCAGTGCCCAGACCTAGCAAATAAACATCTTAATCTTTAGATATGACACACAAAAAAATGCAGTTATGGCTGAACAATAGGTGACTGTGGGAAATCTTCTCTGAATATATGGTTTGTTGGGTGCAAATGTTATAGTGACCAGTGATAAACCAAATGACAGTACTCTGCCAATAAATATTTTAGAGATTGTGAATTGTAGACATATTTAATAAGATAAAAAATCAGAAGCTATTCCTGCACATGGTTAAAAGATCAACCACTTGATGGCAGCAAACACTATGCATTTTTCCTATAAATATCTCAGAGGTATTTAATACAGTGCATTGTTGGCCTGAGAAAATGTGCATGAAGCACAATATTGTACAGTAAGTCAGGACTAAACTTAAACACGCACCCTTATTTATGAATATTATTATAGAGTAAACCAGGACTAATACCTAAACATCCAACTATACCTATATACATTGAATTAAAAAATCTAGACCCCTGTTTATTGTTTAATAATGCAGGTTTTTGTAATGTAAAAAATGAATCCAAGACAAATCTTATCAGATCTTTTTGCACCTTGTGATATAGCAACCAACAAACCTCAAGAAAAAAAAAGAAGAAAAAAAAGAACATGTTTAGGGAAACAAAAAGAAAAATACATAAAAATAAAAAACAAAACTAATAATAATAATAATAATAATAATAATAATAATAATAATAATAATAAATAACCTGGTTGCATAAGCGTGCTCACTTTTTGCTTGCAATATAGCACTCGGTCTTTTTGGGTAAGAGTCTACCAGATTAGCACATCTTGATTTGGCAATTTTATTCTCCTATTGCTTTCAAAAAAAAAAAAAAAGAAAGAAAACAAAACAAAAAAAGAAAAAAAAACCCTCCAGATCTATCAAATTGTGAGGGGCTCTCCTGCGCTCTTCGAGTCATTCCACAGGTTTTCAATAGGATTTAGATCTGGGCTCTGACTGGCCATTCCAAAACCTTGATCTTTTTCTGAAGCCATTCCTTTTGCTTACTTGGAACTGTGCTTTGGGTCGTTATCATGCTCGAAGGTAAAACTTTTTCTTCATCTTCAGCTTTCTAACAGAGAGCTGCAGCTTTTGTGCCAAAATATGTTCCAGATATTCCTGCAGCATCTTAAGTGTTGCTGTAGATCTCTTGGCAGCCTCCCTGATAAGTTTTCTTCTTTTTCGTTTGTATATTTTGGAGGGACGTCCTATTCTTGGTAATGTCACTGTGATGCCCCACTTTCTCCACCGTCACAGTGTTCCATCTAATATTTTGGACATTTTTTTGTACCCTTCTCCTAAATGATACCTTGTGACAATGATACTGCACATGATTTGTAAGCTCTTTATGGACCACGGCTTCAGCAGTCAAGAAGATGTCAAGAACAATCCTTCAGAAACAGCTGATCTTTATTTGGAGTTAATCGGAATCACTTCATGAGTTTAATTGTGATTGGTTAATTCTGAGCACACTCACATTTCCCATTATAAAATGGTGTGCACACTTTTTTCTTTTACTTTCCCCCCCCTAAAAAGTTTCTGTTTGTTTTTCACATTAATTTTGTTGGTTGTTATATCACAGTAAAGGTGGAAAAAGATCTGACATGATTTAGTTTGGTATAGCAGAAAAATTACCAAACTGTATTAGACTCTGACTCTCCAGGATTTCAATTATCTTGACATCTTAAAGAGAGAACAAGTCTTTACAACTCTGTGAAATAATGCTATGTTTGGATCAGAATATAAGAACTATGCCTTAAAACGTGAAATGATCAAAAAACTAAAAAAACAGTTCATAGCCTGTTTAAAGGAACACACAGTAAAGTGTCTTATAGGCAAGCCAGAGCCCATTTCTGTGCACAGGATGGGGAGTATGATGATACAGGGTTGTACGACCCAAAGGAGACAGCTGGAAAAATGTTGTTATCTTGGAGTCCTGAGGAATTTGCTTCACAAAGCAGGAAGCTCTGTGGTAATGCTGAAGAAGAGCTGAAAAACCAATCTACCTGGATAAAGGGAGGTATGTGAGGCATCAAAGACAGGAAATTTTACCTGAGGTCCAATGAATTATTTTTTGTATGAGCTGTAGGTGCATTATTGGTTTACTTTTGTGTAAGTTTAGTCCCGGGATTGAACAAAATACAGGTGAACAGTAAACAAGCATCTATACCTCAGAGAATTATTTAAAAGGTATACCATGAAAATGACGTCTCTGATATGATACATTTGTATGAAATTGCATCAGACCACAGCATTTCTAAATCTAATTAATGCTTGGCACGGAGTCAGAGCCTAATCTGATTTGCACACTATATAAATGCCTCATTCTCTGATAGATCTCTGACAGTCCTGATCTGATAAGTAAAGCTGCTAAAAGAATCAGAAACACATCCACATTTCTTATCATCATAAAAAAGTTCCAAATTAAATTAAAAGTAATTCAGAAATTGTTCTATGTGGATCATTATCTTTGACCTTCTTTTGCTGTATGCATTTAATTATATTAATATTTCCACCCACCTAAAGTTCACAGTAGATTTAGACACAGATACTTGTCTGGGAGCATGTTGCACCTTCTTAGTGTGGAAAACTGGTTACTGTGCAGGCCAATATAACAATGAAAACTCTTTAGGCATGATGCATTATCCGGCTGGAAAGATCTATCTGATTGGGAATAAACTCAAGAGATCTCTTCAGTTTATTTAAATTCAGATATATCTTTCTTTGGCCATCTTTTATATGGCCTTTTTTTTTTGTTGATAAATGTCTTTAGTGCTTTTGTGCTCACTTCTTTTCCTTCTGGCTGTTTATATCAAATTTGTGATCAAAGTTGTATTTAGATGATTTGCTTACACAATTTTTCTTGGACAATTTGACAGTTAGGAGATGCTAGAGTCAACATGTCTAATGCTAAATATCAAATGGCACATTACAAGGCCCATGGTTTTACCCATTCCAATACATTTTGAACTCTAATTTTATAAACACTGATTTACCTGGTTTACACTATACACTACAATCATATGAAATATGATTTCATTTATTCAGTGATCTTCAGTAACCACTTTATCTTAGTCAGGGTTGTGGTTGATTAGACGCCTATCCTGGGAATACTGGGCACAAGGTGGGAACACACCCTGAATGGGACGCCATGGCACCATGCACACAAACATTCACAACACTTATACTTTTACACTTGGTGCAATTCAGCATAGCCAATCCACCTACTAGCATGTTTTTGGGAGGTGAGAGGAAACTGGAGAACCTAGACAGACACCATGAGAATGGTCAGAACACACACAGAAACTCCACACAGACAAGGGACCCTGTGCCTTCCCTGACATATTATTTGTCTAAGCAAATATTTAATTTCCGTGAATGATGATATACTCATGTGATCTAACAGAAATAAGTGATGATAACAACATACCGTGTCAAAAGAAATGTTTAAAATAATTTTTAAGCTTTGCTGGTCACTGGTATTGGCAGTCTGGGGTGAGGCTACTATATGGAGTACAGGTCCTCAGAAACACTATGTTGCAAACGCTTTTAATTCAGTTTTCGGACAAAGATTTTATTTTATTGCTTACTTTCATATACATGCCAGCTTTTGTTTAAGCTAACCAGATAAAAGAAAATAAATGAAATGTAAAAACACTACACTTTAAGGTCCAAGATAGATAGCCAGCAGCTGCTGGAAAAAGATTTTTTTTAAAAAAGGCAAGATATAGGGAGATCTGTGAGCATTAGCAACAGGAAATTTTATCCTGATCACCCCTACAGCCAGGTTTATACTAGCTTGTAACTACATGTGCACATACACAAGATGGCTGCTGCGCTTATCCTGTGTTCCTTCGGGACATCAAAAAATGGTGCCAGCATGGTTCTGTATAATGAATGTCCATTTAATACTCCATGCTGTAATTCTAATGGACCAATTAACTGAATGGTTTGTTGTACACTCATAAAAAAGAACCTCTCAAGGGTATCCTTCAAATGAAGAACGCTTAAGGGCTCTGGATTTAAGTATACTTTTCTAAGAGCATAGACTATTAGAAGTTATTTAATCTGTGATTAACACAGCATGTGCTCAACACACCTGTGCATGTTTTCTCATTTAAAAAAACAAGATGCCTGAGGTCTCTCGGATAATGTCATATGTAACAAAAAAGCCATTAAAAACCTGCACATAGCTAACTAAAGCTTTCTATTATCTGCTTATTAATTGATTTTTTATTGTTTTCGCAAGGGCTATCAGAAGATTCTTATGTGTGAACTCATCTTACATCTCTCTGATGTTTAGAACTGTACCTTCACTTGTACCTTCATTTTTACACAGTGTATTGAATTACTTCAGAACATCACAAGTGCAAAAATAGAAAAATGATTAAAAGACTTCTTTTATGTTAAAATCATTCATTTATAAATGGCACACAGTCCCAATTTGTGAGGTTTAAGGATTTGACCAAGGTGTGTATGACAGCTCTAACTAACTATAAATTTCAAAATATTTCACAATAGCCCATGAATTGTGTATTTGTTATTGTAACTAAGCACTAGACAAGTTTAATATTGTGTTATCTGAATCTATGAATACTGAAGACTAGTGTTGGCACTAAGATGGATGTAATGCATTCTGTGAATCAGTGAACCTAGGATTTGCTATTGCTTTCAAGCAGTCATTTCAGACACACACACGTCAGCATGATGAATAGTATTAAACGCACTGTGAAGGCCTACTTTACATTAAGCTTGGCATATTCTCATCCCCTCCTGTTACACACCCAGTTGGTCCACTACCTGGTACTGTATCCATATCAAACAACAATATATGTGCAAAAACTGTATAATAAAAGTTCTGACTGATGTACTCCCCTCAGTTTTCATTTAAAAAGAAATACATTTGTAAATCATATGCTATAGTCATATGCTTTGACCAGGTCACAACCCAACTGAACATCAATGGGAGATGTTTGAGCAACATGTTAGACAGCGTTCTCCAACACCGTCATCAAAACCTGAGGAACCACCTGAAGGAATATATTTTGTAAGAATGGTGTTCATTTACATATAGAGTTCCAGAGAATTGTACAGCCTGTGACTAAAAGCTGTTCTAGTGGATTGTGATAAACACTTTCATGTTGGATTTTCCTATAATTTGTCAAGTATATTCAGTAATGTATAATAATATGTAAATGCAATAATAAAGTACCATCTCAAAAGCCACACTCAGGTTGGAATCAGCAGTTTCTAGCCCATCTTCAGTAGCCATCCCAAGATGGTAATCTCCCTTCCAGCTCCTGCACCAGCCCAACTGCTATAAACCTTTGTAGCATGTGGAAGAAGCAATAAATGGTAACTTTAAATTGAAAAAAAAAACAAAAAAAACACAAGCCTAAAAACAAAAGTGACCTCATACATCATCTGTAGTAAACACAGAACACATCTTTATTATTATTCATAAGAAGTACTATAAGGTCTGCCTGAGAATTTTATTAGAGTGGCTGATAAAACCACTGGAAAACATATGACTGCAATTCCTGGTCAGTAACTATCCTTCATTTAAATATCAGCCTGTACAATCTCCCATACTGTTCCATACTCCCGACTCTATCCTTAAATAAATACTTTAGGGCTCTCCAACAACTGTTCTATTTGGTTGAGAGGACCACAATTTTTCTGTAATCTTCTGGCAAAAAGGTAATCTACATGAATGGAAATGAAACAGTGATCATTTGAAGAAACATTCATCAGTCTTAGAAATGCCTTCCCAGTTTGGACCCGGCCGTAAAATAATCCATTATGCCTGAACAGAAACAAAATAATTAGCTAAAACAAGGATCAAAGTAATGTTACCACACCTGTTAACACTAACTTTTATATTCATAAATAAAAATACATGCAGGGGTCAGACCTAGGAAAAAGCTAAAATGATATTAAAAGAAAAATTAAAAACAACAACAACAAGAGACTTGGAAGTTAGGATACCAATGAACTTAGAAAGCCAGGAGTAACCCATAAAAGAAATACAACATGTAGGATTTCACAATGAGCAGCAGACAAAAAACATAACATTTATTAGGAAAAATTGAAAGACGGTGGATTGGATTGCAAGTGAGTGTTAGGATAATGTTAATAAGTACCGGAAACAACGACCGCATACACAAAGTAGGGCAGCCAAAGGAATAAAGAATAAGGTGGACTCCATGATCCACTCCTGGATCTTTAGTATACTTTGTGTGCTAATTAATCATGATGGATGAGTAAACAGTCTTGTGCAGCCATCTATTTTAAAATCTAGCCTGCTTATTTTTTCACTGTGGCCTAATTCCCTGCACTGGCAGCATAAATGGATCATGAGGTAATTAACACTAAATTGGGAATGGAGGATGCATGGATGGAGTTGTGTTTTCTCCTTTAAAGATCCCCAACTCTCTCGAGAGAAGGAGGTTTACAGAAAGCCTCAGCACCACAGCCAGGTCCCACGGAGGGACACGAGGCCTCAGCCTCAGCGCACCGCGGAGAAGACATGTAACTAGGGGGTGTCTGCCCATAGACTGACCACCGTGAGGGGTGTGATAGGCCACAAAGGCCGCCACGTAGACATTCAAGGTAGAGAGGGTCAACCCTGCGGAGAATCGGACCTGCAGGAACTCCAGCACTGTACCAACTGGGCAGTTAACTGGGTCGAGCTGGCAGTCTCCGCACCAAGAAGTGAAAAATTTCCACTCAGGGCATACATGTTTCCTCGTTGAGGGAGCTCTGGATTGGAGAATGGTCTCAACAACCTCGGTTGAGAGACTGGAATCTATGAGCTGTGCCCCCCCCAGACGTCACACCCACAGCCTCCACAACTCCGGGCGGGGATCTCCCATGGAGGGCCGTCGAAGAGGGAAATCGGGTCCGAGAACCATACTCGGCCCGGCCAGAATGGGGCTACTAACAACAGAAGGACCCCGCCCTGGCACACGCTCTCCAGAGCTCCCGGGAGCAGAGCAATCGGGGGAAAGGCGTACAGACAAAGCCTCTGCCAGGTCTGTACATGGTATCCAGTCCGAGAGGAGCTGGATGAGTCAGAGAGAACCAGAGGGGACAGTGCGATATCTCCTGAGTTGCAAACAGATCCACCTGAGCCCAGCCAAACACTCTCCATATCTGCTTCACTGTCTCAGGGTGAAGTCTCCGTTCCCCGGGCCTCGGCCCCTGCCTCGACAGAATCTCTGCTCTCATATTGAGATGCCCAGGGATGTAAACTGCTCCCAACAGGAGGAGTTTCCCCTGGGACCACACAAGGATCTGGTGCGCCAGCCTGGTTGATGTAAGAGACCACCACTGTGTCGTCGGTGCGCACCAACACATGGCGAACTCCGGGAGAAAGTGTTTCAAAGTTAGAAACACGGCCATCATCCCCAGGCAGTTAATGTGCCATGTCAGATGGCGGCCGCTCCACGGACCATGGGACCACTCATGACCACTCCCCAACCGGTGAGAGATGCGTCCGTTGTTAGCATTACACGGCGACAAGGAGCTCCAGCACTGGGCCCTGAGACAAGAACCAAGGTTTCCTCCACATGTCTAAGGCACGTAGGCATCGCTGCCTGACCTTGATCATGCGAAGCGGGTTTCCCCTCGGGGAGAACCCCTTGGTCTTGAGCCACCACTGTAGGGGTCTCATGTACAGCAGGTCAAAAAGTATCACGTTGGACGCAGCTGCCATCAAACCCAGCAGTTTCTGGAACTGCTTTACAGTGAGTGACCGGCCTTCTCTCACTCTCGCAACTGCTGTGAGGATCGACCAATCCGAGCAGGAGACAGATGTGCCTGCATCGTGGTCGAATCCCACACCACGCCCAGATAAGTGGTTCCCTGTACTGGAGAAAGCACACTTTTCTTGGCGTTTAGTCTTCATGTGGGCGAGAACAACATCTCGATGCCGAACCGCCGCCTGCTCCGATTGAGCCAATATCAACCAATCGTCGATATAATTCAGTACGTGGATGCCCTGGAGTCGCAGATGAGCCAGAGCAGCATCCACACACTTCGTGAAAGTGCGGGGTGAGAGTGCCAGGCCGAACAGAAGAACCCCGATATTGGTAAGCTTCGCCCCAAAAGCAAACCTCAGGAACTTCCATTGTTGGATGTACTCTCTCTACAGTATGCAGGACCCATTGAGACACATTTGGCAGAAGTTCCATGCTGCCAAATAGTCTACTAAGGGAATCAGTCTCTCGAGACTGACCTCTGGTGTAATGAGAGCGGCTAGCTCGGTGCCCTGAAGCGGCGGACCGGCAGGGGACGGCCGAACTATCTTCTCTGGAAACCTCCGAAGAGGTAGCGTGCCTCCCAGTACCGCTACGTTCCCGGGTGGAAACTGAGAGAAGCGCTTGCCGGAGACCACTGTGCCCTGAAGCACCATGGATGGCAGGGTTGGCAGAATGATTTCCTGAGTCTAGAAAGGCCTCCCACACAACCTCGACACCTCGGTGTGGAGGTCGGGGAAGAAAGGTAGGCTCTGGCGTGGAGGTGGCGGCTCCTCAAAGAGAGCCTTCCGGGAGCAAAGCAAACGCAGCGGCAAATGCACGCAATGCGGGCTCCGCTCCTAAACAGACAACGCACAGACCGTGTGTATCTCCACCCGTAATATAGCGCGGGCAGGGAGAAACACACCGCCTAAAATGCTGCCTGTTCTCGCCTGCTTTGCATTAAACTTCAGTGTTCATTAGTGAATGACTGTTGTGTTAAATACTGCACTAATTAATACTGTATTACAGTAAGCAAGCACTGCTACAGAATATCATTTGTTTTCATGTGACATCACAAAAACGTGTGTATGTTGCTGTCTGCCATTTTGATTCCCTACACAAATGCTGCATCTCTGTGTCAAGGCCGCCGATATTATATTATATATGGATGTTCCAATCGACCAGGTGGACAAAACAGTTTAAGATTCTTCAAAGGTTCTGAAAGTTATTATGAATCAGGGCCCCAAGACTCAGATATTATCCAAAGTAAGGCATAGTTTATGACAGGCTGCTGTTAACTGAAAGAGGAGAAGTGGGATTGTACAGCTGTCTGTTCAAATTTTTTTTCAATATTTTTCTCCTCGCATGACTCCCATGTCAATATGAATTTACGTGGTGAATTTCAAACTACCGATCCTTGATTACATTACCTCACCCAGCTTATCTTCACTACCGTAAAATGAAACATTACGCACTGTTTAATTTATCCTCACAACTCATTGGTATGGTGAATTAATTTGAAACTTTGATATAAGATGTTCAACATACAATACAGACAATTTAAATTTTTTAAAAATCTCTACAATTTTGACAAACACTAAAGATCTTCCAGGAGAGATCTCAGTACATGTAGATAAATCATCACCTGGGTAGTATTTCTTGTGTTTTAACAAATTGGAAAGATATTAAAGAGATTATTTAAATAAATTAAATAGAATACTTGGTAAGAAGCCTATTTACATGACAGGACCAGTTCATTAGGCATTTATATAAGGAATTAAAATGGCCCCATAGTTATAAATGTGTTGCATTGTGGGTAATTGCATAGGTCACAGTGATGTCAGCTAGGTAATACAATCAGACAACTCAGGATAATGTGTAAGTGACATCTTAGCTAGGTAGCTAACTGTGTAGGTAGAAATATGCATTAAATTAACATGCACTAGCTAACTAGCAAACATCCCTAGAAAGCTACTGAAGCCACAAAAATATTTGGCTAAGTTAGCTATCCAGTTATACTGTTAAAAATGGTTGATAAACAAAGTGGTGTTCTCCTCAACATAGCTCAGATATAATAGGTCTACATGGCTTTGTGTAGCTTATCTGAAATATATGATAGTTTCACTTTGCATTGCAAAATGATCACACAATGAGGGCAAATCTGTCCTTTCTCTCATAGCTAGATACATGAAATTCCAAAGGCTGTCTGTAGTATCCTTGTGAAAATATCTAAAACCTAAAAGACACACTAAAATTCATGTGATAGAGAGAAAGCCTATTGAAGAAATTAATAAAATAAAACATTTCACCATTAGCTGGCCCTTTTTTTTTTACCATGATTATTTATTTATTTATTTATTAATCAATTAATTAATATTTTTTAAAAATAGAACTGAATAGAAAATACACCATTTTCAGATTGGTTATGTCAGTTGTTTGTATGTTTTTATGACATATGAAAACATAATCTGTAATTATATCTGTAATAATTAAGTAGTTTTTCACCAGATGACTTATTTACTCTTACATGAGTAATTTTCTTGACCACTTCTTATACTTTTTCTCAAGTGAATTATTATTACAATTGTAGTTTTTATACTTTTACTCAAGTTAGTGTGTTTGTACTGTTTTCACCACTTCATTCTGTTCACTACAAACATTGCAAGGACATGCAATGAAATGATTGAATTTCTTGGATGCTACCATACTATATAGGCGTATAAAATAAGTGCACTATAAAGACTTAAAATGTGTTAAAAATGAATATTCACAAGTGCATAAGCGACTGTAGAAAGAAATACAGCTCAAAAATGTAACTGGTATGCAATCATCTGGCATTATAATTTTTAAGCAGTTCAAAGATCAATTTCCACTAACAGTTTCATTTTAAACTGGACCTATTGTCTTAATCGAGGATTTTAATTAATGCCTAAGTTAATGCTTTCTAAGAAGTTGCAGTTATGATGACAGCAAGGTTTTCCTGCAATGTTTGCTATCTTTTGAGCGAGAGCAGAGGGGAGCAACAAGAACCACATCCCATTCATCCCCATCTGAACGCCTCTCTGCCCAGATGACGGCTCATTTGCTCCTTAATAGAGATGAACTGGTGGGCACAGCTCCACAGAGCATTACACAGAGATGCTGTGCATTGTGGCTTAGTCCTGAGAGAGATAAAAAATAAAAAAAAAACCCTCACACCCTTAGCAAGAGCTGTAACATGATTTAAACCTTGAGAACAGCATGTTACATTTCAACGACTATTGCTCATAGTGTATGCATGTCTAGACCTGTCTTATATTCAGACAATATTCAATAATCTGGATTATATTCAATCCAGATTAGTTGTGTTTATTTATCCTACCACATAAAACCAAATGTTTGGGCAAGATTAAGGTTAATCTGCTGAATCAAGCTTCGAGTTAATTTTGGCAGCACAAAACAAAGGAAGGCAAAACAATGCGGTATCCATGGAAGCCCAAAACCAACAGAAATATCCAGTATAATTATGATAAATAATGAGAATATTGCAGACAGTTTCCCTGATTTTATTTTTACCTTGTTTGCAAAACTCAAATTTTTTTTTTGGGAAAATCATGAATATCTGTACGAATATCTGCCAGTACCCTAAAAATCAGAAAAAATATTATCTAAAACTTAAATTTGCTTAAATCTAAATATAGCATTAAAACATAAAGTACCTTTTACTAGCTGCTCCAGGATTAATAAATACTTTTCATGATCCACATAACACTGATGGGCTGCTTTATGTGATAAATTCACATTAAACGCTTTATTATTAAAACACTTGTTATTTCTTTTAAATCAGGAATGGTTTTTCCTCATTTCTTCATTTCTTTCCCTCATGTGTTACTAGGGTGGCAGCACAGTGGGGCACAAGTTAGTGTTATTGCCTCACAGCTCGAGTTTTTTTCTATTGTTTGTGCCATTGATGTTAAATATGTGAGTATGTGAGGATCCATCATGAGTCTAGACTTACATTCCTCACCCTTGTAGCTACATATACAGTATATCTTATTCGTTTCACTATGGTTACTAACTATTAAAGTGTTAAGGTGAAAAACAGAACAATATTTTAGGATTTCAAGCGGTTAATGGATTCCTAAGAGAGACATTCTTTTGTTTATTAATTTTTGAATAAGGTTGTGAACTTTCCATTATACACAGCCTCCCAGAAAGTGTGTAACCACTAATACAGTCGAAATCTCTGAGGTTGTGGGCATTGTGGTATTGAAAAACCTTTTGTCTGACACTTCTACTCAAGAAAAAAATTGGAAACATAGGAAGTGTAAACTACACACAGGTGATTTGCATTATCTGAATGGGGAAGCTCAGAAAATTGTGTTTTTAGCTTTAAATCCATAGTATCCAAGTGAAGTTATCTACTGAATAATGAATGAGACTTGGGCATAAACTGTTTTCTGTAAGTGCAGTCTTTAGACTATACAAGTGAGGCCATCTACAGCCATCTTTAGGGTATCCATGTTGTACCATTCAAAGCAATCTCAAGGCAATCTTCAGGCTATCCATGCGGGGTCATCCACAGCAACAGCTAGTGATTCTCAGGTGAAGGACGCTGCAAGCATCAGGATGGATCAGTAAGGACCAGAGGGAAGGAGGATTGAGGATCACTGGCAACTCATCAGGCAGCAGGAGTAACATGTAGTTCAACTGAGAGAGAGAGAGAGAGAGAGAGAGAGAGAGAGAGAGAGAGAGAGAGAGAGAGATAGTAGTGATAATTTATTGTATGCAGGCACTGATGCAGACACACATTCATATAATCATTTTCCTAGAGCATTTGAGTATGTTATGACAGGCATGGCTGAAATACATGCGAAATTTCATGTGTTAGTCTCACTCTACCTTTCACGTGTGAGTGTTAGTCTCACTCTCAACCCTGCAGGCTTGATTGTGTGATCAACTCACCCATGCTCACTTCCTTTCCTGCTGAGCGCAGATCATGTGGTTCACCCAAGTGCAAGGGCTCTTAGCACCTGTCACTCATCTTTACCTTATTCTGTCTTTTATTATATGCAAGAGTAGTGACAAGTATCCATGGCAACCTGGTCTTAGAACAAACACAATTAATGAATACCTGCTGAGTTGGTTAAATTGCAGCTCTTGATAATTTTTTTCCTTCTTTGTAAGCCTCTTAATGAAAGCATACTGTGCGCATTAATTTGCCCCAAAATAAAATAAAATAAAAAAAATCACAGATCTCCTCCACATCAATTTAAATTATGCATTCATTTCCATTCAAGAGGTAGATATGAAAAGGAGTAATAAGACAATAATTACAGTAATTACTTTTTGACAGTAATATGGAATATATTGTATCTTAATACAACAAGAGTGGAACAGAACACCAGTAATGTGTTACGAAAGCAAATACTAACCACATTGTGTGTTTTAATGTTTCATTGTCCATGCCTCACTATAGACTCTCTTCTGCTTTGAAGCACAAATGACGCTTCTTATTCTCACCCTCTCTACATGCACTACATGTTATATGTCTCTGTGACAGACACAATTAGATTATCTGTCAGTACAGTCATGATACAAACCAACTATTTGAAGTACAAGTATTTGGACAATGACAGAGTTTTTGTGATTTTGCCTTTATACACCACCACAATGGATTTGAAATAAAACAATCAAGATGTGATCAAAGTGTAGACTTTCAGCTTTATTTTAGGAGGTTCCACAAAAATATGGCTAATGACCCTAAACATAGCGCGAAAGCAACTCAAGACTTTTTGAAGGCAAAGAAATGGAATATTCTTCAATGGCCAAGTCAGTCGCCTGATCTCAACCCAATAGAGCTGCGTTTCACTTACTGAAGACAAGACTGAAGGCAGAAAGACCCACAAACAAGCAGCAACTGAAGGTGGCTGCAGTGAAGGACTGGCAAAACATCTCCAGGGAGGAAACTCAGTGGAAACTTGGTGATGTCCATGGGCTCCAGTCTTCATTGACTGCAAAGGATTTTCATTCAAGTATTAAAATTATGGTTATATTTACAATTATGTCACGTTGTCCAAATACCTTTGAGCCCCTGAAAATGGAGGTGCTTTGTTGAAAATGGCTGTAATTCCTAAATGGTAAATGCCATATTTTTGTGGAACCTCTTAAAATAAAGCTGAAAGTCTACACTTCGATCACATCTTGATTGTTTTATTTCAAATCCATTCTGGTGGTGTATAAAGGCAAAATCACAAGAACTCCATCACTGTCCACTTCCGGACCTGACTGTATATAAATTCATATTAAATTTATCTCTAACAAACTGAGTCATGCAGCAATGAATTTGCACGTGTGAAACGATCTTGGTATGCCCCGGAATAACTTAAAGTTTTGTGTAAATAGTGTTGAGTATAGGGAATATGTTCATGTCCTCATGATCTGTGTCCTTTTCTCCATGGCCAGTTACCTGAACACTTTTGGCTTGCCTTTGTTCTTCCTGCATTAACTGAGCATCAGTGAGTATAACAGAGAGGAGATCGACTGTGAAGCTATTTCTTAACAAATGAATACAATGTAATTGATTGAAACCACTGTGAAATATTAAAAATACTCTTCCTAAGCTCTTCTAAAACATCGCTCTATAAAGGAGTAAACTACAGTGATTTTCTGTGTGTAAATGAGGTGTTGTAGAGATGAGCTATTGCAGTGTAAATGCCATTCCCTATATGCACAAGCTCTCACAACCTCAGCCAATTGATCCCACTGAAAGTTCATTTCTTTCAGATCTGTTTGCTTGTGTGTATGTGCACTGATTCACATTGTACTCTCTCTTTATTGAGCACCACATTAGCATTAAGCCCCAACACCTGCAAATACTGCAAAAATGACATCTTAGCAAGTGAAAATATCTTGAATATAGTTGAATTTATCTAGTATTTCCTATTACAAGATTATCATAAACCAAATGTAAGAATATTAATCCTATTTCTAGACATTTTCTTTTTTTTACTAATTTCAAGCTTTTTTATTATTCTATTTTATGATTCTATTCTTCTTTCTAGAAATAAATGCTTAAAATTAGCAAAATCATCTGCCAATAAAACTATATCAAGCTTGAAATTGGTAAAAAAAAAATGTCTGGAAATAATTTTATATTTACTTTTTTGTAATTTAATAACAGGAAATAGTAGATAAAATTGACTACTATATTCAAGATATTTTCACTTGCTAAGATGGTATTTTTTGCAGTGCAGCAGATGCTACTGTGTGCAATGCTACTAATGTGCAATATGAGATAGTTTTCAGGCTTTCAAGCCTCAATACTATCTCATTTTCCTACACCTTCCCTTAAAGCCCCATAATTAATAAAACAGGCCATGAAATATCTATGCACAAGGAAACCTTTTCAATAACATTTCATTACAAATTTGTGATTTGTGCCCAGAACTGCAGTTTGATCTTGAATTAATAAGTTGCACCATCGATGACATTTAAATGCTTGTTATCTACATCACATAGGCAGGCCACTTGTATTCACATCCTTATTCTAATTATCCTTATAGCTCTGTGCACTGTGTCATATACGGTGATCACATACAAGGGCACTGGAACCTTTTTAATAATGCATGAAAAATGAATGCTCGTTTTCATTAAATGGACAGCACAGCCTTTGTGATGAAAATATCTGCTGCTTTGGTATATTACTCTACCTATCAGCACAAACATTTAGTCAAAATTGAGAGTTAAACAATTTTATGCTTTTTTTCCAGTCAAGTTTTACATTTGTCAGGTTACATACAGTATAATCATTACAGGTTTACTGACAACCAAACAAACAACAAACAAAAAGAAAACATTATTCTGAAATGATGGCATCTAACCTTTTGGACATTAAGATCAGGGCAGCAGACCCTAGAGTTTTTTTCATAGCCTTTTCCTGCTGACTATAAAGGTTGACAAACACATGGCCTGCTCTGTCAGGCTGGCAGGGATCTCTCTCAATATTTTAGTCATGTAGCACATAAACCTGAACCTCACACATTCCCTTCCAATCCTGAGAACTTATAAAAGGACTGAATCAGTCAATTCCACAGCTCACCACTCCTGCTCTATATCCACAGCAGTTCTGCCACAACCTCTAGGCAGCACACAAGTGTCCATTTCAATACACATGCTTAATAATAATAATAATAATAATAATAATAATAATAATAATAATAATAAACACATGCAAAAGAATAATGGAACTGTGGTTTTCAGTGAGAACGCAGAATAGAGAAATGTAAGAAAATGTCCAGTGCAGATTGTTTTCTATAAAAAGCAGCCATTTATAGAAAGACCAGAAAATTTCAGTGACCCTGATCCTAGTCCAGGGGGGCAATATTTCTTATTATGCATATGAATTGAATGAAGGTCAAAGCCATTAGTGTTGTTCATCAGCTGGCGCTAATGGATGGATGGATATAAATGAGGCTTGACTTACAGGAGCTGTGTGTGGAGCTGCATCACAGTTAGCAGACTGATGTGATCTTAGATGTTGGAAACCATGCTGATCTGAAAGTGCTCCTTTAATTTTTGCTTGTAACACAGTTGATTGATTTCTTTTGTTTCTGTGGAATTTCTGTAGTGTACTTTCCATAGGGCTGTGTGATTACTCTTATAGTGTGTTATACAGTCTAAGTAGAGAGGATTTGTTCAACAGCAATCCTTAAAAACACTTCTCTGTTGTCTCAGGAAGAAACAGCCTGATAATACCACTTTTTACATTTTACTTAGAACATTTATGGTTTTTCTCTCTGAGGGGGTTCTAGATTTAACCTTCTTTCTAAGCACATATTCCTGTATTTCAAAAATCCATGGCAGTAACTACTATTTTGGAACACCTCTGAGAAATAATGCTCAGTATGCACTTGTATTTTAGGGCTTTTGCATACACTCCCAGAAGGGCCTTTCAAGGGTTCTTTGAATAGTTAATGGTTCTTAGCTTCCTAAACCCTATTGTGAGGTTCTACATAGAACCTTTAATTTTTTTTTCAAGGAGTGTAGAAATGAATACACAGCACACAAGCAATATTGAGTACAAAAATAACAGGACAAACAACAGTAATTAGTGTTAAAAAAAATATTGCATTGCTAACCTGTTCCATTCAATACTGCGATATTAATTTCTAAAAACCCATTGTACACAGCTTAGAGAAAGAGAGTGCAATTAGTTGCTCAGAATCAATGCCTAAATATTGATCAGGAGCTAAAGTCACTTCAGTGAACACAACTGTGTTGGGTTGGTTTGTGGATTATTAATAACAGCGGGATTGATGCTTCTTTGTGGACATGCTATGAAAAGTGTAATTACTTTGTAATGTGCATGGTGTCCATGAATATACCCCAGAGTGTTTCAGGCTCTGCAGGGTGCTGAAGCATATTCTGTTCACCCAACCGAGAATGGAATTCTTAAAAGTTCACTTCTGCTAAACATTTTAGAGTACTTTAGGAGTAATTCAATAATGCATAGTGGGGGGGGAAAAAAAACTCCAGTGGTGTCATATGTAGTACCAGAGTTCTGGGAACAGTAAACTTTCCAAAGGTTGCACTGAACAAACAAGTCAGTGTGGACCACTGAGACATCAGAGGCAATAAATCTTCATTTTTGCACACAGTCCTGAGCTGTAACAACGAGCCACAATCAAAGACGGGGCAGAAGGGATGAGAGTCACACAGAAAATGTTTTGTCTACAGTGTCCTTCTCTCCTTTAATGTGGACTACAATTGCACAGCCTTATAATCATATTAGCTAAATGTAAAATAAAGCTTACTGATTTGTTCCTTGCCCTTTTGTGACTGCACCTAACAGTTGTTGAGTTGAGCTTTAAGCTTGTTTATCTGTTACTTTATGTTTCATGATTAATATTTACTACTATGGTTTTAAATTGTAGTAGTACATGCAGTCATACTTCGAACAACATTTAAGTGATGATGTATAGAAACCTTTATGTGTTCATTCATTTAATAGTTAAGGTGCATGGCTACCGCTTTATCGATATGTTTCTCTTTCTCTGAGATACACATTACTGTTACAGGCTGCATTTTCAATGGGCTGCAGTGTTTTCAGGATAATAACCCATGTTTCTCACAGCCTTCATGGCTTCAGTTGATAAATTATCCTTGGATGAAACTTAGGCTGTGTCCTCCACTACATGGATTCTGACAGATCGGGGACACTCGAGTTCCATCAATAGGCTCTTATTATCCAGCAGACTTTTCATGTTTTTTTAAACTTTTTCTTTAGCCATTTTTTGTAGGACAAAATCATCTACTACCACATGTTTTCACCACAGTCTAGTGGGGTATTGTTTCTAAAAAATAATGTTAACATTCCTTACAACAAAGTATCTTAGTGTAGTGTAATTGTGTATTTATTCAATTTAATTCAGTTTTATTTGTATAGCACTTTTAACTATAGACATTTTCACAAAGCAACTTTAGAGAAATCTGGATGTAGAATTCAGTCCCTAATAAGTAAGTTCAAGGTGACAGTGGCAAGGAAAAACATGACATGCAGAAGGAACCATGAGAACCATGGTAAGGAACCATGAGAGGAACCAGATTCAACAAATCCATCCTCTTCTGGGTGACACTGCATAATAATCTTCATATTGCTGATCATCGCTATCAACTTCATATTTCATCAAACAGATAGATAGATAGATAGATAGATAGATAGATAGATAGATAGATAGATAGATAGATAGATAGATGGGATATTAAATGTCTACACACCCCTGTTAAAAGTTTTTGTGATGTAAAAAATTAAACCAAGATAAATCATGTCAGATCTTTTCTCACCAATAATGTGATATAGCAATCATCAACCAACCAACCAACCAACCAACCATTTTAGGAAAAAAAGAAAAAGAAAAAAGTTACAATAACCTGATTTCATAAGTGTGCACATCCCTTAACTAATACTTTCTTAAAGCACCTTTTGCTTGTAATACAGCACCAAATCTTTTTCAGCAACACAACCTTTTTTGCAATTTTATTCCAATCTTTCTCGCAAAAATTCTCCAGCGCTATCAAATTGTGAGGGGATCATCGCCTGTGCAGAGCCATCGTCAAGTCATTCCACGAGTTTTCGTTAGGATTTAGATCTGGGCTGTGACTGGGCCATTCCAAAACTTTGATCTTCTTCTTTCCTTTCCATCGCTGACTTGGATTTAAGTGTTTGGCCATTATCTTGCTGGAAGGTAAAATTTTTCACATTTTCAGCTGTCTACAAGAGGTCTGCAGGTTTTATGACAAAATACAGGGTGTCCAAAACGTCTCCGTACATAGGGGACTATGTATGCCAGCACCACACCGGTTGTGTGTTTCATCAGTGGATGTTCGTGGACATCCACTTCTCGATTGGTCTGCAACACATTAGTTTAGCAACAGTGTCGTGTGTGATGTGCTTGCCATGTTTCCTGTTAAAGTCCATTGCAACCTTGCGACAGCTTCCCAATCCAGCCAAGAGACTGATTTCAATACTTCTTTTTTTTTTTTTTATCAAAGGCATTCTTAAAGGTTATCTGAAAAAAATATACAATATAAATTAGTATGAAAAATTTTGGAAGACACTTTGCTAAAAAGTTTTCATTTCCCCTGTGTATGGAGACTTTTGGGAAACCCTGTAGATTGCTATTTGGAGCTATCCATGATTCCCTCTATCTTATCTAGATCCCCATTCCCCGCTGAAGAAAAGCAGCCCCATAGCATGATGCTGCTACCAACATGCTTCACCGTGGGTATTTTGTCTTTTGGGTATTCTGTTCTTGTTTTTGTGTCAAACATCAAACAAAGGTCTCATCCGACCATAACACTTTACACACAGCAAAGATCTGGATGATTTCTTTCATGAGAAAGGGCTTCTGTCTAGCCATCCTACCCCATTGTCAGACAGGTGAACAATATGAGAGAATGTCACATGCAGGGAGAGACCAGAACTTGCCAAGTATTACTGCAGCTTCTTTAATGATGTCAGAGGTCTTTTGACAGAATTTGTGATTCGTGGTTTTCATCTTTCTGTCAATTTTGGAGGGACCGTGGCTTCAGAAGATCGAGAAAATGCTATTATGGGTTTATCAGAATCGCTTCAGTGATGACAGGTGTAGGATAATTACTTTTGAACATGAGTTTCAATATGGTTAATTCTGAACACAGTCACACAGCCCATTATAAAAGGGTATGCACACTATGCAATCAGGTTATTGTCATTTTTTTTGGTTTTTTTTGTTAGAGTGTTTTTCACTCTAATTTTGTTGGTTGTTATATCACATTAAAGTTGGAAAAAGATCTGACATGATTAATCTTGGTTTCATTTTTTTACTTCACAAAATCATACCATTTTAATAGGGGTTGGTTTTGAGAGAGAGGGAAAGAGAAAGAGAGAGAGAGAGAGAGAGAGAGAGAGAGAGAGAGAGAGAGATTTATCTCACCACCGTTACAGTTAGGCTCATGAAATAAAGCAATACACATTAGTTTCATTAACATTACTTCTGTTAACATTATTCCTGCCCCAGTTCCCTGACCTAAACCTGATTCTGCTGGAAGATGTCCTTTCTATTTTAAAAGTTTCCGTTTGTAAAAGGGAAATGAAAGGCTCAGAATTATTCATGCACCATGAAATAAGACAAGTACCGATGTCAGACCAAACGCAGAATAGGTATATGTTATCAGGGGATGAGGAGCATTTAGTAATGATATTAATTTAGACTGTAATTGTAGAACATGAGTCATAAAGAAACAAAATGTCAGAGACTTAGCAGACTTGATCCACTAGGGGCCAAAACAGCAGTGGGACATTTCAGAGACTATGACAGCAGCATGTTAAATCTAGGCCACATAATATGTAACATGCTAGGAGGTTGAAAAATACATGGTACAGTGTTAAGTCAGACAGACTAATTATTTCTTGTCATTATTACAGTGCCTTTCAGCTGCATGGTTATTTGTGCAGAAGAAGTTGTTAATTATGGGCAATTTAACTTTGCTTCATTCATAATCCTTTATTTGGGAACAGAAAACAGAAACGTTTAGAGTGTTAACAGAATAGCTGTACTCTTAGCAGAAAAACTGGTTACATACTGGTTACTAGTTACTACAGGGGTCCCTCAAATTTGCACACCCTTATAGATATTAAAAGAAAAAAAATCATAAATATATGATTCATATGAATATGATTTCAATGCAGAAACATTTTACAAACGAATATTACATACTATAGCTAAAGTTCAAGTGATCAGTTATTTAGTGGATTTAGTGGATGTATTTAATAACTGTAACATTTTTAGTGTCTGATTGTGGTCTCCACCAAAACCCCTTGGCTATGCTTCACAGATCTCTAGGGAGTCCCTTAACCGCAATTTGAGAAGCATAGATTTAAATGATCTGGTTTACAGTCTCATTGATCGATGTGAGCAATCATTGAACCCAAAATCGACCCATCAGTAACAATGCACACGTGTCTCCTGCTGTTTCAGCAATGCTGCCATGTAACTGCCTTGTAAACTGTACAAATACAATTCGATCCAAATTCGTCCGGTTGGTTTTAGTAATAAAGTTAGAAAAGACGCATCGATTCCCATTTCGACCAACTGCAATGAAATGCAGATAAACCAAAATAAAGTTATGTCTCGTGCTACATTCAAAGAGATGCAAAGCTGACCAATAAACCGGAAACATTTCATTTCAGTAATATAGATTATGGAGTAGTGTGACAACTAGGCTATTACGAGACCATTCCCAGCTGTGCGCTCATGCAGGACTGAAGCTAGGGAACACAGACTGCTTTGCGCAGCGCCCGTTACGCACGCGCTCTGTGCGCATTCCCGGTTATCGGGGATCTAGCGCAGTAGCTGGAAGGGGAGAGGAAACTGTTCCTGGAGGGTAGGAGTGATGCATGCGCTGTTGCCTTGCAGGACGTTAATAGCTTATATAAAACCACTGGAGACGCGAAACAGTAATCATACCAACTGGAGACATGACCCAAGATTGCTACTTAAGCACTGCACAAACTCAAGAAGTGCATGGGACCTTCACTTTCCTGCATCTGTTAATTCACAAATAAACTGCGCACATGGATTACACAGACAAAAGAGCCGTTATGGAATTCCTGCACCAACGATAACCAGAGCATCATGCTGGCTTTGTTATTAACTTACTGCGCAGAAAGAAATTAAATCAAGTGGCTGCAGTTTTGCAGGAACAAATGAGCAAGTGATTAAAGGCACAACGCAAAACATTACGCGTTGTACAGTATTGTATACAGAAGTGCACTGGTCTTCTGGACTGAGAACATGGGCTCGTTTGGCACTGCAGTGAGCGGTGTTAATTACACAGACCTAGCTGATGTGCTCCAGCCAGATGATCCATTTTCCGGACCTGTGAAATCCATTGCGCCGTGGAACTTTAAAGTGTTGGCAGCATGGATGCTCGTGATCACGTCGCTGTCTCTGATCGAGAACTTTCTGGTTATGCTGGTGACCTACAAGTTTAAACAACTCAGACAGCCGTTAAACTTTGTCATTGTTAATTTATCGCTGGCAGACTTTTTCATGTCGCTGATCGGTGGGACTTTAAGTGTTGTCACCAATTACCGCGGGTATTTCTTCTTGGGGTCCTGGGCGTGCGTGCTGGAGGGATTTGCGGTCACTTTTTTCGGTAAGTGACGTTCACACATTCCTGACAGCTGAGACTTCCCTGACTATTCTTCCAAATACGCGAGATTTCACAATAATGATCTTAAATAATTTATTCTGCACGATCCGAGACGTCTGTCTAATAGATATGATTTTGTCAAGGGAGGTTGTTCCTACTAGAATAGCAAAATTCATTAAAAAAAAAAAGAATGAACACTTAATTGAATCAACTTTTCCAGTGTTCATTAGTGCCCAACTCCATAAGTGTTTTTTGCAGCACTGATGGTTTTTCTAAATGGCATCAATCACTGTTCCAATCATATCCTGTGTAAGATGAACTCAACAAGATAACTGTTATATCATGTACAAAAAAATAACAGAGCACACTTCCTTTGGGATTTTTTTTCAATACTAAACTGTGTTAAAATATAAATAATAATAGTATATAGAACATTTGAGTTTGAGTTGAATGAGTTGGGACAGTGGTACATCCCCTCAGCTTCACGGCTGCTGTCTTTCAGATTCAAGTGCCATTGTGGTGTATAAAAGAACCTTAATTACTACACTGTATTGTGTTGTTACAGCTTGAGTGAAGCTTACAATAGTTAATGGATTTTTGGAGAGTTTCACAGGGGAAAGCTAAGGAAGACTGCTTCTACAATGAGTCTGTTTTATAAGAGTGTGTACTGATAAAGCATGTGACTGTGTTGCGTGTTTGGGTATAGGCTTATGAACTTTGTGCAATTGCACTTTAACCCTTAATAGGATTATAATTTACCAACAATGAAGTCAGAAGAAAGAGGCACTGAATTGAGATTGAAATCGATTATGCCAATAACTTTTGTGTGGAACAAGTTTACGAAATAAACCTAATCAAAAAATATCTAATCTAATCTAATCAAATCAAACCTAATCAAATCAAGACAGCATGCTGCTGGACCTCAGTGCACTCATTATTATTTAAGATGCCTTATTTACTATTTTATGTCTTTTGATACAATTCTCATACTTCAAGTTTTTTTTTTTTTTTTTTACATAAAATGGTGCCAAGGAAATTAATTAGACGTGAACCAATGTTGTGGCTGCTTGGCTTGAATAATGTCTGACAGCCTCACTGTTCTATATGGGTTTTTAGAAATTAGTTCAGCACTCTGAAACATAGAATCAGACAGAAGCATACCATCTTTTTGCTGAACTAGGGAGAATGTTGAGTAGAACCTCTGTTTTCAGCTGTGGGGTCTACTCTTTTGAGTGTGCCATTGTCCAAGAGGGAACAAACTTCTTGGAACAGAGTAGCAAACTCAGTGGTGTCTGAAATTGGCTAGGCCCCAAGCCCGAAAAAGGGGGCTGATGGCAGAATAGAAGTTCGTACCCTTGAAACACTGTCATCAGGACACCAATGTTGTTGCTGTCGAATAAGCAATATTCTTGGTGAAATAAGTATATTATATATAAATTTAAATGTGGTCTATGATCCAGGCTGCAGTGATTTGAGGGTGCCACATGGTCAGTCCATTTGGCTGTACTTGTTTATGGTTTTTGAGATCTGTGTTCTTCTCTCTAGGCCCAAAGAACAACTTTGGCACACAGGATAGGTTTCACAAGGTTGATTTGCATGTGTCTGACAGCACGGACTGTGCCTTTCATAAATCAGACTGACAGAGAGCTGCGGACCCCAGGTGCAGTATAGACGATGGTACTAGCCCTCCCTAGAGATTGTCAAAATAGTCTTTACTTTGCTGCATAGTGAAATCCTTTGTGTCTGGCATCATGTGGAAGTGCACATTCGCCACTATGAGATGTCAGCATACCGGCATCCAGTCCTGTCCGGGCCACTGGATTTTGAGGGTGGCTGTCATGGGAGCCTGCCAGTGGTGCATGAGAGCTGGTAATTCCGATTAATTTCCAAATGTTACTGAAGTTGAACATCATGGTTCCATTTTTCATTCATTTGCGCATGATGCCATCCAGGCTTCATGTCCAGTATTCCTGGCATAGGCTCTGGATCCACTGCAACCCACACCATGATAAAGCGGAAGATGAATGAATGAACAATGTTAACATGCTCCTCGATTCAACTTTATCTGAGCTACATTAAAGATCAATATATACTGTATACTGTGTATGGTTTTTTTGGGGGGGAATTAAATTTTTTTAAGCTTTGAGGAGGATATGAATGTATTTATCAATAATTTTCATTCTTTGGCCTTTCTTTGACACCAGGTATAGTGGGTATGTGGTCCCTGGCTACCCTTGCATTCGAGAGATACTTTGTGATCTGTCGTCCTCTGGGAAACGTCCGTCTGCGGGTTAAACATGCAGCACTGGGACTGCTCTTTGTCTGGACCTTCTCTTTTATCTGGACCATCCCACCTGTACTGGGCTGGAGCAGCTACACAGTCAGCAAGATCGGCACCACCTGCGAACCCAACTGGTGAGAGTGCACTACATTTCTGCTAGCATGCTCTACACTAAACAAGAAGCAAAACACGAACTGAGACCTGCCAGGCTCAGCTGAGCTGTACGATGACGCACTTAAATGTCATATACATTAAGAAAAATATGGCCACTTAAATGAACAGGGAACACAAACAAGGTCAACACTTTACGGTGCTCTACATTCCAGCATTGCAGACTATAAAATATATCAAGGTATACGCAGTATAGTACTCTTCCTTATTATAAAACCTTTTTGGAATAAGTAAGATGAACTTATGCTCATTGTGCACTTAAGTACTTATTTTGATATAAATCACTTATTCACACAGATTATGAATGTAGAAAGTTAGAATTGACACACTGCTCTAAATATCCAAGACCCCTTTGGTGTGAAAAATTATTTTTAGCAGCTGAAGGTTTGCAGACAAGTTAGTGAACAGGGCTTAAGTAGTGGTGCTCTGACTTTTGGCTGAGATGCAAGTCTGATGTACTTTGTACATTTTTCATAATGAGTACTTTATAACTGTTTTTAAATAAATCAGGGGTGGACAAATCAGTATCCCAGGTGCCTGGGACCAGCAGATATTGTGCCCAGCATATTATTTTTAAAATTCATAGTTAGTAGTTTCATCAACCAGAAAGAGAAAAGTCCTATTTTCTACTGATTTTTCCAAAACAAAAATTTCATATGATGTGTATGTTAAATGTAATGTGCTTCATCTTGATACTGTAACCATGTCACATGCTTCCAAATCCCACTCCCTGCTGCACTGCACACACTGGCTGAAACACAGTCTAGCTGATGGTACAATGGTTTTTACTAGGTGGATGATTTGGCATGCATGAATGACAGATGATCTTTTCAGAATCAGGAACACACAGGTGTGTGGAAACACTGAAAAAAAAATAAAGTGCAGCATGAAGCTGTTATATAACTCTCCTGCTGACTACATGCTGTCACCTCACGGTTAAACATCACGAGCAAATAAAGATGCTAGCCAGATTTAAATAATTTTTTATGAGGAGAAAACACTGCAGCTGAAATGTTCACCAATGACTCTTTTGTTGAGAGTGCAAATACAATGTGCTACATTACAAACTTTGTAAGGAAAGGATAATAATCATATGCTCATTCATTTCTCTTAGTTTGTATTAATACACATACTTATCTAACTACCACACAATGCCTTATATTACATGGGCTACCACTTTTTAACCAAGTCATTTAGGTTTCTAAGCCACCAAAACATGAGACTGGGCAGCACATTGGAGATTTTATTTGTGTGGTGGGCTGACTAATGGATTTATGATTTGTCCACCCTTGAAATGTCATGCTACAATCTATACAATGTGACAGCAATAGACAAATGCTTGCTATAAAACATCTAGCAATTTTTGGCATCAGTTGAATTACCTATGGCCTAGATGGCAGGGATGTACTGAAGTAAATTTGGTGAAATATCTTGCTCTATTTCTTAGAACTGTGTCACAGAACATACTCAGTGCCTCAAAGCTGTAATGGAATCCAAAGCATTCAAATCCATTCCAATCCGATCCAAATGCATTCACTTTCAGCTATATTTGTGCATCCTATATTTGTAAAGAGCACTCTTTTGTTTGGCCAAGAATGTTGCTGAAATTCTACTAATGTCACACAGGGGCTTGGGGAAAAAACATGCTTTTGTCATATTAGAGTTCAGCAACCTGTTAACTCTTACCAGTCCACTATGCTGTGACAAAAATAAATCACTAATATCAACTATAACAACAACAACAAAAATCTCACCTCTTCACTGCCCGTTCTTTAATAGAGACTTGGTTTGGTCTCTCAACAGGTACTCTGGTGACCGTCACGACCACACATTCATCATCACTTTCTTTCTCACCTGTTTCATCCTGCCTCTGGCTGTCATCATCGTGTGTTACAGCAAGTTGCTGCGCAAGCTGAGAAAGGTTAATCTGCTGGAGAAATATACAGTGTCAGACACATTGTCTCGGATTAAACTGCATGCTATTACTCATCTAAAATATTTCAGTGAATTATATGCAATTTAAGACAATTATACATTACATATCCTATGTTCTATACAGAAATGATTTGTCACCTTCATGCTAAGAATAGTTAACCATTTTTCTAATGGCTGAGCTTGATGGTGGACTTGTCTGGTTTGAATGATCAATGTGTTTGCTTTGAATCCCACATACCAGTGTCTCTGTGCAGGTGTCCAACTCTCATGGCAGGCTGGTGAATGCCCGGAAGCCTGACCGGCAGGTGTCTCGTATGGTGGTGGTGATGATTGTAGCCTTCATGGTGGCCTGGACACCATATGCACTGTTCTCTTTCATCGTTACTGTTCACCCCACCATCTACTTAGACCCTATACTGGCTGCTGTTCCTGCTTTCTTGGCAAAAACTGCTGCTGTCTACAACCCCATCATCTATGTCTTTATGAACAAACAGGTACGTAAGAAGCTAAATGTTTGAACCTTTTAGGATATGTTCAATGTTTTGTACAGAATTACTCTGAATAGATTTAAGGTGTGATATAAATGCAATTATACCACAGCACTGGTGAATTCTCAAATCTGACATCAACAGTAAATATCAGTATTGAGGTGTACGCGGCATGGCTGTGCTGAGCTTGGCTTCCATCTGTCTGACAGCAGGCTGGAAAAAATCACAGCATGTTGGTGTAAGATTGAATTCTGAAGGAAACCAAGTAGAGAGGTTATTTTTTCTTCTTTCTCCAGCCACTTTTGTTAGATGTTTGCTCCTTCCTAAATAAAACATGGTTCATGAATAAAACACAATGTATAAGTGAAAGGGCAAGATGTTGTAAAAAAAAAAAAAAAAAAAAAAAAAAAAAAAAAAA
>CM040977.1:11237865-11261888 GCA_022985145.1 Pangasius djambal | reverse complement strand
GATGTTAGAGGAAGCCCAGTACCCTGGCTTTTGGTTGCAAGAGAATCAAGGAGGAAGAGATTCATTGGTTATGCTATGATTACTTTACTCTAAAGTGGTACTCATTGTAATAGTTAATAATGATCACTGGACTAAAATGCTTTGGGGAAAAAAACCCTTCATTGGTGTCTTCCCAGTATTTTCAAATTAAAAGGAAACTAAAAGGAAAGTTAGATACCACTCTATCCCTTTAAAGAGATGGCATCTACTGCAGTATTGTGCAATAAAGACATTCATGTAAAGACATTCTGCAAAGCAAAGATAGCTTAAAAATAATGAAACAAAATGTTTCTACATATAAGGATGATAAGTAAAGGAGCAGTAAACATTATGAAAATTTGGTGTGACCACCTTTTGCCTTTAAAACAGCATCAGTTCTCTCAGTTTGATAAGAAAAAAACAGCTGCTAGGCTTTTACAAGCATATTGGAGAACCTGTCTCAGATCTTCTGGAGACTTTGGCTGTGACACCTGCTTCTGTTTCTAAAATTTGCTTTTTTTTAACAGAGGCAGTAATGCAAGAGACATAAAGTACAATAAATTACAAAATACAAAATTTATATTTAAAAAAAAATGGGTTCCTAAGACTTTTGCAAAGTACTGTACATTTTTTATAAGGTATTTGTTAGAATCTGATGAAATGATTTGTAGTTCCATCACATCATCCTGCAGAATTTAGTTCTGATTCTTATTTTTCACACCGGTGTCTAATATTCAGAAGCTTCTAGCTGTTTGTTGACAAGTATTTGTGTAGTCTGTGCTTTCTGTGGCACTCTAAAAGGACAAGGTAGGTATATACAGTACCTCTGGCTTGTACCTACAACAATGAAAATAACATAGTCTCATCATAGTCAATATTTGAAATTATGATGTTTAAGGAAGAAATGTTCAAATTAAGCATTGACTGATCAACCTTTTACGAAAAAAAAAAATCAACAACATTTACATTATTAGTAATTACATACAGTAATTGATTCCAATAGATCTTAGACTGCAGAAGAAAGGCTTCATATGGTTAAGATTGCCCTAGTTAAGGATCCCTGCTGCTAAACGGGTTAGTGTGTTTTTATGACACCAAGTAATAAAAATAAACTTCCTCCTAAAATGCAGACATGCGTAACTACTGTAGATACAGAAGACTTTCTGACTTTGAGTGGTGGTTCTGTGTAGACACATACCTCTCTGACCCCCCCCCAAAAATCAGAGAACAGCTTTCTTATTTTCTTAATATCTTACGATTTCTTATTGTTACTGTTCTTCAGTAAAACACTGATCGCTGTTCATCTTTCCCCAACATACTCCACTCCCACTGTTGAATGCATTAAAGTTGCCTTTAAACCAGTGGTGGCTCATCCATAGTGGCAGGTGGTGCAGAGCCCCACCATTTATATCAGCCATTTAACAAATGTTAATCTTCATAAAGTCCTTATTCATTCTCATTCAACTACATACATTTTAAAATTTTGTAGAAATACTAATTACAACTTTTAAATCAATAATGATTTATTTAAATGTTGCTTTGTGAGAGATATGCATAAGCTCATGTCTCATTGATTTGTTCACCTGTTGGTTTTAGATGGTTTTTGAGATGTAATTGGGCTGGAAATTTTGCTGAAAACACTCAACCCTCTCAAAATGATATTACTTCAATAATAGTTGAGTAAAGGTGTGTCTAAAACAGATCAAAATGAGCTGCTAGATGGTATGCTGGATGGTTGTATGTCTCACAACTGCATAATATATGATTGCTCTAAAAATTCACTACATAGTAGCCTATAGCAGAAGTCAAGTGTCATAGCCATTTTTTCTGAGGCTATTTCCGAGGCTATGTCATTTGGTGGGATGTCCCGCCCCACCAAAATCTATGGCCAAGAGTTGCTGTTTTTTAAACATAAAGTAGCTGTCATTCGGATTCAGGTAGAGACAGAAACAGGACAGAAACACATTAAAAAGCCTAAAAAAGGGGAAACTAGACACAGGTCATGACAATATTGTGAACCAAGGTTTGCTTTTGAAATTTTAAAATGAAGTCTAGAAACATAACATTTTTTTTTTGTCTGATGAAGAGCGTAGGCTCAAACATTCTAGTACAGAAATGTTACACTGTAGTGCTTTAAAAAGCGAAACGAAAGGTTTATGATGTTCCAGAAGTTTCAAGGTTCAGTTCTTTTCATACATGTTCTTTTTGTAACAGATGGTTACATCATGGTTTTCAGTTCAGCTGATACCTTGAGACCGAAGAAAATGAGTGATGTCTTGAAAAGAAACGGGAAGACTGAAACATATTGGAAATTATATTAAAGAATGATCCCCTTTTTGGCACTTAATTAAAATCTTCGGTAACCTAAATTTCTAGCTGTTACTCCAACTTTCTACTGTTAATTAGAGAAAAAGGAAGATCAGAGGAACTCTAATCATAACTAGAGTATCAGAACATAATTATGCCATTCAATTGGCCCTTAAGGACTGCTGTTGTACTTTAGGGGAAACATTTACATTGTGTGCACCTTGGAAAATGAAAATGTACCTGTACTGTAATACGCTTTATGATCCATTCTATAGACAAATTAGACTTGTGGGATTTATTGTGCTAGTTTTCGGTGAATCTCTCCACATGGCTTATTTATTGGCATGCTTTGCATTCAGGAAAGAATTGTGATTCCCTGTTGTGATAGTAATGCAATCGAAGCACAGGGATACACCTTTAAATCAGCAGCACTGGAGGCAGTACTTGCATAGGGCTTTTATTGAGCTTTTGAGCGCCTTTCATTATATAATTTCTGAAGTTCAGATAGACAAGTGTTCAGATGATGATTCTTGATGATAACAAACTGCAGTAGTTAGCAGTTTGTACTAATGAGGAAAAATATAGGAGATGCATTTGGAAGCACTTCAAACCACAAAATGATAACAATTCCACATGACACTGATACTCAGACCTTTGTAGACCAGATACAGTTTTGTTTATTTCTATATTTTACCTATATTTCACCATCTATTGCCCTCACATTGTACAAGTGTGTAATAATGGATGACCTGAAGGATTTTGTGGATGGCTTTACACTGTGACATGTAGTTAAAGATACAGCTGGGGTCAAAAAGTTTTTGGATGGTAGATATGTTACTTTGTCCTGTCCCTAAAAATTTTAATCTTAGTGTGGTGTAGTGTGGTTTCCTGAGTTTCGTTTTACCACCAGTACTAGTTTATTTTACCTCATAATTTTGCAAAACAGACATTAATACACTGCTGTATTCAGATGTCATTTTGCACCATTCTAATGTAATTCTCAGTTATGATCCCCTTTATATTTCCTTTTTTTATGGACATTGTTTTTCCTGTTATAATAGACCAGTGTAAATTACAAAAATCTATCAAACCAGAAGTCAAAATCTCTGTTATCAAGGCCATTTTAGCAGATCTTAGGTTTAGATCTTTAGTCTATCCTAACAAAAAAAACAAAAAAAACTCTGATGGCATTCTAAGCATTCTGACAAATATATTTACAAAACCTTGTTTACAGACACAGTCCAGGCTTTTGTCCCATTTAGATCCTTGATTCCAGTTAAATAATAAAATTAAAACTAAGTCCATGAGCTCTTGGATTATTTTATTTATTTATGAAGAGGGTAATTGGGCAATATGTGACCATCCTTTTGTTTAGCAAGATCATGTGTTTTAGACTAAAATTGCTTTAAGGAATGTATGAAATCAATTTGATATAATAATTCATTTATATACACAGTTTCATTAAAGTTTTAATATTTCTTTAGAAGTCGCCATGCCAGTAACTTCCCCATCTGTTAATAAAAATGCTGCTTGGTTCTGGGCAGAGCATGTATTTTTATGTATTGTTTTTTATGCTTGATTTGTGGATACGCTGATTATGCTTAGATTTGAAGTGCTCTCATGCCTAGAAATTGATTTCTGTTTCACAGGATTTTTGCATCAATTGTACTCTTCTGTTGTTACAGGATAGTAGTTAACGATTTAGCCCATAAAGAATGTTTTCATTGATTCTGAAACTACTCCTGGAAAAGCTCACTGATGGTTTTCAATAAGAGGTCATCAATATTCCTATTTAGAAAACATATAAAACCCTAGGCCATTGATTAAAGAAGTTACTTGATATATAGCAGGTGACTGGATTGAAAAGTGATGGATAAGCTTATGAGTCAATTATGCTTAAACTACTTTGGAGAAGGGGCTCAATGTTCGTACGTGAGTAAAAGGTGTATTAATGTCCATTTTATTTCCAGGGTGCACACATATCTATCAGCCTTGGCAGTTCTTCTGTTGCCTGCCTGTTATATGTTCAACTATAGAAATAAATGCAATCTAGAGAACAATTGTAGTACTGGCCTTTAAAGAGAGTGCTTCCATTCTGCTGGTTTGCCTTGGTCACTTGGTTTATGATTAATGCTTTTAAAGAAGCTCTATCTAACATAGCATCTAAAATGAAATTAAAGTCATTACAAGTTGTCTCTGCAAATGAGATATTTTAATAAATAGATTATAAGTGAAGCCATTAATTTGTATTAGGACCACGGACATGACTAATTTCTGAGGGGAAAAATCCCAACAATAGTCCTTATCGAACAACAGTTGTAACTGTGTTAGAGGTAAATGTGATTCCCTTTACATGAACTCTTAAAATAAACTAAAAAATGTTTCTAGAAAAAGGGTTGCAGGTTTGGAATATGTTAATATATGCTGCTGGCATAACAGGCAACTGGTCAGCAAGTTTGATCAAATCTGATCCATCCAAGAACATGAGAACAACATAATCATTGATGGATCTGCTTTTGTCAGCATTAACCATTTTAGCATCAAGTACATCTTTATTTGTTGGTCATCCAGCTACTACATGTCACTGTATATAATTCACATTTGTTGGAGTAACAGCAACAGCAATCTACCTAAAAACCAGCTGCTAAACACAGAATTTATAAAGGGAGACTAATCAGGGGGAACACAATACAGGTGCACACAAACACAGGAAAGAAGTGGAACCACAGAAGAAAAATTTCAAAACTACGTGAGAGGGTGCCCTCAGACGGCTTGATGGTGAACTGTTTATGGTGGATGTAGCAGTTAAAAGAATATTAGCTACTAGCTCCCTGCCTCCAAATCTTCTAATGAACATTTTTAAATTTTGTACAGTCTACTGGACTATAAATATCAGTTATGTTATGCTATTGTTTTGCCTGCTGAGATTATAAAACCTAAATGTATTACATAGAACCTAAAAACCTAGATTTTTACCCTCTGTGTGATGTTCAGTTCCTGATGCAGCTACTCAAGATAACTGAAAAAGACACTTTGCACACTCAACTCCAGTAACACTGAGATATGAAGGGAGCTTTCAGAATTTCTTTTTCCACCATAGGAGGATTTAGAATATAACACTTCATCTATAAGCTCTAAAGCCCTGATGGCCTTGATTACAGTTAGCTGCCATTCTGGTAGAGTTACTTCATTGTTCACTAACATTATAGAAAAAAATTGCTGTTTTACTGTGGTTTTTAGGATAAAAAACACTTCTTTGAATAAAAAGACAAAGGGCTGTAACAATGGCATTTGGATAAAATGAACTCTTTTTGACAGAGCCATGAGAACTTTTAAATTCTGGATATACAACCTCCATTTAATGGGTGGACTAAACCCCCCTTGTTTTTCAATTACAGTTTTAGTTAACAAAAGTCTTTGTTTTAAATTTTGTGAAGCCAAGTGCAGAGAAATACACAGAATGGTTTGAAGAAGCAAAGCTCAGGCTAATTCTAACGAGCCCACAATTATAAATTCATGCGTCTTATCAGTGACGGTCACGGGAAATGATTATATTGAGTGAGATGAATACATAGAGTAGATTTTGTGTGCATTTGGGGTGATATTTTTAAAAATAATTTCACTGACACACCTTTAACGTCATCAGCAGTGATTGAGAAGGCACATGTGAAATACTATCACGGGCATAATGAACGCTAATAAGTGTTATTTACACTGTTTTTCTTTTTTTATACAAAATGCTTTTGAAAGAGCAACTAAAATAAATATTAGACATAAAGATATTAGAGTTTAACCCTCCCATCTAATATCACCACTAGCTGTCACTGCTCCTTTTACATTTCTGATATCTGGTGTGTGGCTTGAGTGCCTATTCTTTTGAGCAATTTAAAAAATTCAGATCAATTAAAGCCCAAGTACAGTTTATTCAGCTACATTTCATTCGTTTTGCCAGCTGACATTATAAAACCTAGATGGCTGATCTCGAAACTGCTCTGATATTTGCCCTTTTTGTGTTGTTCAGTTCAGGAAGTGCCTGATTCAGCTGTTCAGCTGCAGCGGCAACACCACAGTGGAGTTGAACAAGTCCACAGACCAAGCAGGCATGCCTGGTGAGAGCAACACGGGCGAGATGTCAGCCATAGCTGCCCGAATCCCTGCTGCTAGCACCACTCCACCAAATCCTAATGAGCAGCACAGTAACTCCTGCTCCTACAGCCAGCTGCCCATCCCAGAAAACAAAGTGTGCCCTATGTAACTGAGCAAGTCAAGGGGGCTTAATGAACATCTTTTTCCATCAAAACAGCAGGATTCAGAGTGTATCACCTCTAAAGCTCTAAATCCTGATGGCCTGTGAGCAGCAGCAGCTTTAACAATGCCAGTACGAATAGCAATTTGAATAGCAATAGCTTGCTTTTAGCAATAGTTATTACAGCCATATTCTATTTATTTCACTTTCAAGTGTTACCACTGATATGAGATCATTCTTGTTTTTGTTTTTTTTCTACAAAATTCATGTCATGACATATACAGGTTCTAGCCGATGACTTATGATGTATGTTATAATCATGTGGCCAGCAATACTAACAACCCAGGCGCCTTTAATCTAATATGTGACTGTTGATTTTATTCGCCTGTGTATTATTATAGTCTGACTAACAGTGGTTTTAGAGATGGGGTCGAGGACTGGCACAGAGTTAGCCGTGGGGGCCATCAGTGACTAACATTTCACCACATTGATAATATGACAAGTTTACATAACATTACTAACTACCTACCTCTGACAGCTCATCATGATCCACACTGTAAATTGTGCATGATTCCATTTTGTAAAATTGTAAAAAAAAAAATAATAATGCATTGGTATTATAATTTACAAGATTAGACCAGTAAATGAACTACACATAGCCTAGTTGTAACACCCAGGAAGTTTGGCTCTGCTTTGGACATTATACATGATTGTTTTTTTGACATGACACTCTTAGGACACAAAGACTAAGTAAGTCAGAGCAAACAGATTTCAGAATGAACTGATTGTGTGTGTATGTTTTTGGTGTGTATATGGTAATAGTGATGAACTGTTATTAAATGAGTTAAAAATAAACAATGTATATCACGTCTCATGTCACGATCTTATGTCAATCATCATAAATGACAAGGTGTGTGATAATGAAAATAAGCTTAAGCAATTAAAAACAATTAAATTAAACATTCTCCCTCTGGGTTTTCTGGTTTCCTTCCACCTCCCACAGGTGCCATGTGATGTACTGACATTCTCTCACCTTGCGCCCAGGGTTCTTGGGATAGGCTCCAGATCTACTCTGACCTTGCCCAGGATAAAGCGATTACTAAAGATGAATGAATGAATGATGTATTTTAAATATGATGTAGAATTTAGGCTTAGCAGTTATTTTAGCTCTATAACATTGACTCAGTGTTATACTTTAACATTAAATTTAATGTATTTTCTTGTAAATTATAATGAAACGCCATAAAGATTTAATAGCACTGGCTTACTGGGGTTTTTCACTACTTGGTCATCAATTAGCCTTACTGATTTACATCAGAGTACAGTCTTACTGGTGTGGATCCATATTAACTCTGATAATGTGGAGTAATTCTATATTATATATATTATATAATGCTATAAGCTATATTCAAGATAATTTCACATGCTATTATATAATTTTTTGCAGTTAAATATCTCAGAACAGTATTGTTTCCTTCATTTTTATTAACAAACAGCAAATGCTGCTGTATTGTTCACTGATAACATTGAAATATAACACCTATGATTATAGAAGGGGCAGGTTTTCTGAACACACAGCACAGCTCTCTTTGAAATCATTTCCATTTTAAACTATAGTGGAGATGTGTGTTTTTCAATACCTTCACCGTATCTCCTTCACAGCTATTATAGTTATTCATCTACGCTTGGATGGAACCTTCCTGACTGACTGTAATTCTCTCTGAATGGGATCCAGTCAGACTGAGAGTGTGTACACAAGTAGAGTAAACCATTCATTTATGGTTTTTGTGCAATATGTTCCTTTATTCCATGGTGCCGCTGAATTCTTGAATCCTATTAGTCAGAAGGTGTTGATTAATTTCCTGTAACAGCACAGCTCTGACTAAAAATAACCTTAAAATTTAATTAAAAAAAAAAAAAAAAAAAAAAAAAAAAAAAAAAAAAAAAAAAAAAAAAAAAAAAAAAAAAAAAAAATATATATATATATATATATATATATATATATATATATAACAGTACAGTCATATTAAAACACATGAAAACATTCAGTGGGAGCCAAAGGTCTGAGACCCATGTTAATTGCTTTGGAAAAAAAGGTCAGATTTTCTTCATCACTGATCTCTTCTATTGAAGCATGTGTTCAGAAGACACTCCGATGGATCTGATCTAAAATGGATCATGAGGTTTTACACACACATGTGGCGTCCATGCCAGCTCGAGTGCACACTTTCATTAAAGCAAAAAGGAGACATACTAAATGCTAAGAAACTCTGAAATTCATGTAAATATTTTAAAGATTCTACTCTTCACTCAAGTTATCAATAATATAATTTGTAATGAAAACTGTTGTATTAAATTAGAAAAGAATGCAAAATAAGAAGCATTTTCACTGGTGGTCAGACTTTTGGACCCCACTGTGTGTTTCAATGCAACCACACAGTCGTCTCCCACAAGTCTGCTGGCAGACCATCAGTCCATGGTTACACTGGAAGATTTATTTTATTAACACATTGCATGTAGCTGGCTAATATTTAATGTTGATGACTCTTACCTTTCTGCAGTGCTGAAAACTTTCCAACTTTCCAAACTTTGCCACAATATTTATACATGTAAGACCAGTGACCAACCATGTTGTTTCTCTCTCTCTCTCTCACTCTCCTCACCCCATATGGACAACCTAAAGATACATGAGATTACTGTGGATGCTATCACTTAGAAAGCATGAAGATGGCTTTGGACTGCAATTGATATGAACAGTTTTGCAATGATGGCTTAGGACTGCCATTGCCACGAACAGTTTTGCACTCAAGTCTGCATCAGTGAACAATTGATAACTTCACCAAAATAGACTTCATGTGAAAACTATAATGAATTTCCTGGTTACACAATGGCACTTTTTAACCACATAGCAATAATTCCCAGTTATAGAAGGTTGTCACCCAGATGAGGATGGGTTCCCTTTTGAGTGTGGTCCCTTGCTCATATCATCTCAGGGAGTTTCCCGTTGCAACCGCCGCCTCTGGCTTGCTCATTAGGGATACATTTATACATTTAAAATTTATATTCAGAATATATACATTTCTGTAAAGCTGCTTTTGACAATGTCCATTGTTAAAAGCGCTATGTAAATAAAGACTGAATTTACATCGAATTGTTTTGTACATTGACTCTCATCAATCACACACACATCTACGGTTAAGTTTCAAGCCTTCTCTCCTCTTTCAACAGGTATGCAGAATGTGGATCTGGACTGCCCATGGCTGCCTGTGTTGTTTGTTGATTTTTTTTGTGATGATGTGTTTTTACTCCTCCAGTCTCTTTGTGTTTTAGGATGGGTTAAAGTCTTGGACATTTCCTATGTTTCTGACAATGTTTTTCATTCTAATGCTGTTCTAGTGCTGGATTACTGACTTTAAATCGTTCCATTATCAGCCATTATAAATCTAGTTCCTGTTATGCATTACCAATGACTCATAGACAACATGGAATTGTAGTATATGGAGGAAATTATGCCTCAGTTCCATGAATAATATTAATTACATGCATCTTCTTTCTTTTACCTGAATTCACTTAGAAATATAATCAAGACTGAGTGCCCATAGAAATGGTGTGTATCCACTGCAGAATAGAGGCAAGACCCACAAGAAAATCAACAAATCACTTTGAATTACATCATAGGTCACACTCCAGGGTGCAAAGTGTGCAATAAAGCACGCTTCCAAAGAAGATGCTCCAAATGCATCTTTTAGTGCTCAGACAGTTGCATGATGTAAATCAAAGAATGTATTTCAATAATAAATTATTTTAAAAAGCAGTGTTTTCTATGTTGTTTACTTTCCATAGCTCATGATCAGATTCACACAACATGCTATCACCACTTCATAAGTTCTACTTTAGTAAGGCATGTACATCTTCAGTGTCCTCTTAAGCAGAACCAGAGCTGAATTACACACAGTATATGAAGGTCAATGGGACAAGTTTAAGTATAAGCAGCTCCTATTATACTGGCCTCTGTGTTCATTATGATTTTATTACAGCACCAGTCCCTCCTGCCATGTCCCATTTACACCTCGCCATGGCTCTCACGGCAGCAGGGTTGAACTGAATGATAATCAATTATATTGGCTTAAATGACCTCCCTATTATCTGCCGTTCCTACACAACCCAATGTTACTCAGATTCATCCCGTGTGATGTGCTCCCGATTCCAATAAATAAGGCTCACCAGAGGTTACACGAAAGGGGTCGCCAGTTGAAAAAGATAAATGACTATATACTGAGCAGAGACTAAACTAATATGCCTTGAGATAGAAAAAAGTGAAAAAAAAAAAAACATCTACCTTCTACCAAATAGCATGTGTTGCTCAAGGGTTGAACTTGATTTTTATTCCATTTTTCCTAGCATAAATTAAACATGGCCTCAATGAAATGCTGATTGCATTTAACTGGGTAATTTCTCCAGTCTGCATTAATCTATCACATCTAAGAGAAATTCGACGATTGAGAGAGTGTGATAGACAGACAGCTAGTCTGGCAGGCAGACTGGTATATAGAAGGTGTTTGGACACTGCAGGAAGTTGTCAATGTCAATCTGCATCATTGTAGAGACTGCTCTATAAACAGCACTGTTACAAACACATGCATTTTTCATGCTTTATCATTTTCATTGTATTTTTAATAATTCAGGGAAGGGTTGTGTATTGACTGTCTTAGATCATGTGGAATGATATAGTGGCATTTAGACCCAGTGCTCTCAAGATTTCTTCCTAATGTTGTCTCAGGGAGTTTTTCCTTGCCACTATCGCCTCTGGCTTGTTCATTAGGGATACATTTATAAATTTAAGAATTTATATATTTCTGTAAAGCTGGTTTGTGACAATGTCCATTGTTAAAAGTGCTACACAAATAAAATTTAATTGAATGTCGTCAGGTATTAAAGTCTTCAAAGAATTGCAATCAAAGCAAGAGTTTGTGTCTATTTTTTTCTTTGTAAAATGGAAGCAGCACATTACCTGCTAGGGAATGTAATCTCAGTGGTAATACGCTGCCAGGAAATGACAAGATTGATTTATTAGAGAGGCTTGCTAGAAGCTTGCTTCTGTTTATTTTCACAGGTCATATTCAACAGATCAGCTCCTGAAAAGTGTGACTATGAACTGTACAGGTAATCATTTCCTTTATAATGTGCTTGTTTAAGAATGCCTTCTATCTGCTGGTAGAGTATTCATTTAAAATGAGGGATGCTGATAGAGGACAGCTTTTTTTTTTATTAAAAAATCTCTTTGGCCAAAGGTCACAAGGTTAAAAGGGTATATGCTGTCAGTATATGATGAGATGACAATCAATACACATTGGCTTTCAATTACCTCAAAATAGTAAAGGTCTTACTGTGAAACAGATCCAGGTATTCAGAACACTGAATATGTCCTCATTTTATTCTATTCATCCTAATTCAACTTACAAATGATTTGTGTATCATTTAATGATGTAAATAAAATGTGTAAGAATATGGAAAAAAAACCCCATTAAACTGCAGTTCTGTGTCTGACTGGTGACCCAAAGGAATAATGGCATAATTTTCACATCTCTTTTAGTACAAGCTGTGTGTGCACTACATCCTCCTAAGCTACTGATTTGCACTCAATGATGCTTGAATCGGTGGCTGGGCTTCCTTCCATGGATCTCCCTTTACAGTTTCACAGACGTCGGTCAAGTCAGAAACAAGGTCAATGAGTGCTTTGTCCATAAGAAGGTTAATGAATTAGGCAAACTTGTGATACTCTGAAACTTCTTCTTGATCAGAGAAGTACAGGGAGCAGTGCAACTGGTGTGTGTTTGATTGGGTTCAGGTTTGTGTGATCAGAAGTCGTGTAGGGTGTTGGGGAGTGAAGTCCTGAGCAGGCGTATTTGTAGGCCACTATGCAGCTTAGAAGTTGGTGTTCGCTGTTGATTCTGGCATTGCATGTAGTGTACCTTTAAAGCTTTACACTAAAATGTACTTATGGCTCAATTATGCACTTTAAATCATTTTTAAAAGGTACACTACTATATCCACAATTTCATGTGAAATATACATATTAAAGGTACAAAAAAATGTACCTTTGCGGCTACCACCCCATTGACAAGAAAAGGTACAGGTCAGTACTGTTCTCAGAGTGCAGACCCTTTCTTCATTTTCAGCAATGCTTTCAGCAATAATTTCAGCTTTAAGTCTACCAGGTTTCCACATCTGTATTGAAGCATGTTCTTTACTTATTCCCTGCAAGTCATCTACAGATTGGTCTGATTAGTTGGGTGGAGTCTAAAACTTGAAATTACTGAGTATCTTTGTATAGACTTTAAACAAGGTTCAGTTATGCCCCCTGCACCCACTGTTGTGGCATTTGGTGTATACTGATTTCCTTCTAGCCCAGAATGTAGATTCATTCAGCAACATTGACAGTTGTGTCAACAATTACACATAGTGAACCACCTCATCTATTTTGTCTGCATGGGGGCTATTTTATTTAAGCACACTTTAATGGCAGAACCATAACACGTCACCATTACTGAATGAGAAGTCAAATGTCAAATGATAGTGGGTGTAATGAACAAGAAAACGCGATGATAAAACTAAATTTTGTGTTCAAAATGCAGCCTGATTGTTTCCAATGTTTACTATTACAGACTTTAAATTTTCACATAAAATTAGGAAGCATGGATGGTGCTGTCTGTCTGTCGTTCAGCGAGGGTGTGTATGCATAATAGTTTAATAGCGATGAGAGCTTTTGCCATAAGGCTCAACCTTAATGGTTTCAGTAACACTAGAGCAGTTTTTTTTATAATGCTCATTCAGTATCACAACCAGCCATTGGTTTAATTACTGATTATAATTAAACAGGAAATGCACTTAATTTATAGACTCATGATGCAGTATGCTACAGTTAAAACACTAAAACTGTCTGTTACGATAACTTCAGTTCTTCTCAAAGGATCATCTCAAGGTAGAGAGACGTGTCTTGCTCCAAAGCCCAGCCATCATATTCCAAGAAGCTGAGAAAGTGAGAGAGGGGGTTGGATGAGACCCTGACATCTGTGGAGGAGGTATAAGAGAGTGCTTCCCTACATGCCACTCAAGAAACACTCAGATATGGTTACAAGTGTGTCTTTGGAGGCTGGTCAAAAAGGTCCCTCATTAGTTTATAATGATATGCGGTTAGAAAATAGCAGCTCAGAAAATAATTATCTGCCACATTTTCTCATTTTCCCAAAATAAACCTCTTTCACTTATTGTTCAGAAATAATTAGGTATGTGAGCCAAGTAACAAAAATAGGTGTTCCCTTTTCCAGCAAGAACACTGAAGTTCAGAAATGAGTAAAAATACCCATTAATGTGAAATGGCAACCTGAACTGTGTAACCTTGATGTTTAAAAAAAATGATAGGAAAATCCACACTGAAACACATTAAATATGTTTATATTTGTGATGCTTTTACTGATTCTGGTCTTAATTTGTTAGCAGGTTCTTTTCTCACTCACCAATTTCCGTCATTCATTCAATTCATGCTTTTTCATTTTCAAATTCAAATTCACTCAATGTCATATTAATGAGAAATCCAACTTAGAAATAGTGGAATAAACGTTAGACCTCGAGTTCCAGAATGCAATGTAGTTATACAATATAGTTATGCCGAGTTATGACAGACACTCGGCTCATCTAGTTAGTGATCTACCAGATGACGAGAATAATGGCATTAGCACAATGGCACAATATGGCCACAATATGGCACAATGGCATATTAGCAAGAAACTTGAAGCTTTGGAACTTGATTTGAGCAGAGTGTATAGATGATGAGGTGAGAGAGGATGGACAGACAATAGGACAAAAGTGCTGTTGAGTCAACCTCTTTAGGTAGAGATGAATTTTCACTGGTGCCAGTCAGTGAAGTGACGTGTAGCCAAGTATGGTGACCCATACTTGGAATCTGTACTCTGCATTTAACCCATCCAAGTGAACAAACACACACAGTGAACACACACCCAGAGCAGTGGGCAGCCTTTTTTGCTGCGGGGCCCGGGGAGCAGTTGGAGGTTCGGTGCCTTGCTCAAGGGTCTCACCTCAGTCGTGGTATTGAGGATGGAAGAGAGCACTGGTCATTCACTCCCCCCACCTACAATCCCTGGCACTCGAACCCACGACCTTCAGGTTCACCTTCAGGTTACAAGTCCGACTCTCTTACCATTAGGCCATGATTGTCTGCAGGTAGTCAAACAACACTGTAGGTAATGTAGGAAACCATAATGTAGAAAATAGACCAACTTGTCGATGACATAAAATAAATATTTTGGAGGTCACATATTGTTAAGCAAATCATTTTAAAGTTCTTTTTCAACCGGATCCAAATTTTAAACATGGCACAACACTACAATGATTTTTCCAACATAAAACTTTATATGCGTCACTCAGTTTTTTCATGAACATGAGCAAATTTAAAAATAATAAGTATATTCCAGAGATTATGTCTAGGTCATTCTAATCAAGGGGCAATAAAGATAATAAAAGTCTTTTTTCACTAACGAATGCACACACACCTTATTAGGAGAATCCCTGAGCATGTGATAGGGCTTTATATGTCTGCTAACAATTTAAGCAGAAGTCACACTGGATTTCCTCAGAGATATTTTCTTCTGGTGTAAAAATCAGAAGACTACTGGTTTGGGGCACTGTCATTTTGAAGTGAGATATCCATTTTCTTCCCACTATCATTTCCTACAATAAGCAATAATGAAAAAATATAAAGGCATAAGTCTGATAAGGCTTTCCTTAATAATTAGAAGTTTATTTATCTTGGAGAAAAAATGATAGCCTTGTGTATGTTCTTGTTTTCTAGGTTTGCTTAACTAGATGAACTTAGTGTGAGGAAAACCTAACTAAAAGAAAATTACTTTTTTGTCTCCTCAATCTTTTCCCATTAAAAAAAAACATTTTCTTGATGGTAAATTGTATTCAAGTCTGACTGCTGCTTTAGATAAATGATAGGAAATTGTGGGGTGTTTTAAACTAGGTCTTACTGTTGTATTGCTATAAAATCAAAACTGGTGGACTGAGTCAACATTATATCTATTGCTAAATAGTGAACTTGATGGCTGACAAGCTCTGAGATGTACTATAGATCACACCCAGTCAACTGAATTTCTTATTGTTCTAGTTAATTAAGAACTTATAATTATAACTTATAACTTATAATTAAGTTCTAAATCTTAATTATAGTCAGCAGTCTAACAAGTGTAAATAAATCTACTGTTCATGTAGTACTCTACAAACACTGCAATTGTGTGTTGCAACCACACAAATCAGTCTTACAGATCATGTTTTGATCCTCAGAGAATATCTATGCTGGGTAAAAACCTGTCTGTCTCCAGAGCATTCTTCTTAAGCTCTTCCCTGGACAGAGGCTTCAGTTCCTCATCATATTCTTCCTCACTATCAGGAAAGAAACTGAGAGAGAGAACAAAGAGAGAGAGAGAACAAGAGAAAAGGGGGGGGGGGGGTTGATTATTGTGGTAGTATAAAATTGTACTTCCACACATCCTCCCAAGGAAGACACAGATACAGTTACAACACGCCTATAATTAAGTAGTTGTGGAGCCCGGTCTCAAAGATAGAGCTGCCAACATTAGTAACAAGAAAATCCTAGCAGGCAGAGAGAAAAAACTGAATTTTCCATAGCATATGTCATTGGATGAGAAGGCCTGATGTAATGATAAAACTATTTTACTGCAATCTGCAGAAGTCTTTGAATTCATAAACAACAAGCTGGGCCTATAAGCTTACCTTCTACAATTGTTATAAAATTAATCTAAGTGTCTGATCTGGTCATTTCCCAATCTTCAACTTTCCAGTTTATTTGAGCCTTTGCTCACTGTAGCAGCAGATTCCTGTTCTTGGCTGAAAGGAGCAGAACCCTATGTTCTGTTGCTATAGCCCATCCCAATCAGGTTTTGATGTTTTGTGCATACTGAGATGCTTTTCGGCTCAGCACGGTTGTAAAGAGTTGTTATTTGAGTTACTGTAGTCATCCTGTCAGCTCAAACCAGTCTATATCACTTTCAAATCTGAGACTCCGTGGGACTCAACAAAGTCTCTTACTGATTTGGTAAATATTTTGAAAAATATAACCACCTATTTTCATTAGAAAGATTTGGGGGCAGTTACAAACTTCTCCTGCTGTACTTCACAGGCTGTCTACCTATATACCTGTACTCTAAGTGTAGCTAGCTGGCTTTCAAACATATGAAATACAAAATACACAATTCTTATTGATTATTATGTTTACGGCCAATAACAAACTAAGGCGCACATTAGTTTGATGTTCGGGGAGACTGAATATGGAATTGTAATAATTCCTCTGACCTTTTGTGAATGTCAGTATAGAGCAGTTAATGCACAAAACAACATGCTAACATGACACATACATAATCAGCCGTGGTGTATGTGTTTTACGTTAACCACCTACAAATAAACATTTGGAACAGTTAAAAGTATTTCAGGAGGAATTAAAACCAGAAATCCGGCCCGAGTTAGACCTCTGGTGGGAGTCCAGTTCAAAAAAGAAACAAACAGAACCCTACTGCTGAATAACAATATCTAACACTGATTATCATACCTGAGTGCAGGAGGTTGAATATCTGTATATGACAGCTTTCTTGGATTGAACTCAAATACAGCATGCTTGAAATACTTTTCGTCATCCTAGGATAATTGAAAAAAGCCGGTGTAAGAAAATAAATATTAATGAAAATATTGAAATAAACATTGAGGATGATGACTGACTGACTGGCGGGTAATGTACTACATCATCTTCACCTTCGCTGTTTATGGAGCTGTTTCGTTCCCCCCTCATTTTCTCCCTAATTTGGCCTGGTCCAATTCCCACCCACCAGCTACGTCTCCCCATCATATGACAGATACTAGACAGGGAGTGCGAAGGCTATCACATGCTTTCTCTGAGACACGTGAAGCCATATCATTTTGAACTGCTGCTCATGCTGTGTCACAGGGCAGTGGAACAAACTATCCATCCTCTTCCGCATCCATGAGCTTGCAGTCGCCCACAATTGGCTTGTGTCACTGTGACTAATGGGGGGAGAGGGTTTGCTACCCCTGCCACCCAGGGAGCATGGCCAGTTTTGATCTCTTGGACTCCCGGCGATGAATGGCTGTGGTTTCATCAATATCCAATATCCAATGATGATAGGATGAACATGTTTCTGCAGCACCACTTGGGCTATCTGATTTATTGCTATGTTATACACCACATTTTAAAAATATCTATAAATAAAAATGTATTAAAGAAGAATCTCAAGAGACAGAATGATCTGTTCCAACACTGTAAAGTGAAGGTTTTCCTAAAGGTGTTTTGGTAGATTTTTGGTGTAAGAAAATGACAAGGCTCTCACCCTATACTGTGTGTAAGAATGAAGAGTCAGTAACTGGGTGACTCTCTGCTCTATCTGTGCCAGCAGAGTAAGAATAGATGCAGTTCCACCATCCTCAGTCCAGTGTCTGCACAGTTCAAAAGCAGAGCCATCCACTCCAGCCTGAACAGCCAAACTCTCTACACCTGCACACAGAAACAATGCCACTAATGCATAGCCCGTGTTCAGTTCATGACCATTTTATACATCAGGGGTGTCCAATCTTATCCACAAAGGGCCAGCGTGGGTGCAGGTTTTCATTCCAATCGAGCAGTAGCCACACCTGATTCCACCTGTTTAATCAGTTAACCTTGGCATTCAGTAGACTCAGGTGTGGCTTCTGCTTGGTTGGAATGAAAACCTGCACCCACACCGGCCCTTTCTGGATAAGACTGGACACCCCTGTTATACATAAATATGTCATGTAGGGAAGAGTTGGTACAACTGTAGCATTCTTTTGGTTTGAGTTAAATTAATCAGCGATGGTTTAAATTGTAGACTTCATACTTTCCACATAACATCATGTTTATATCTGCATCTTATATCAAGTGCAAGTTTATACATATTGTCTATGAGTTCTATAGATTTTCACTCAAACAAAAAAGTGTACAGAGAACCATTTACAATCACCTATTTAAAGATGTGCTGTAATTGATTGAGCATGCAGAGCTCATTAATCCTTTTTTGTTTTGGAAACATTTTTTTTCCATTTCATTTTTTTGTTATTTATTACAGAATTTTCATCATAGTAACAATTATGTACTATTGTACACAGCTGCTGTAGTTTAACCATAATTCTGTGATTTTTAATCACATATGCATAATGTCTATGAACTCTCCATCACTTGCAATCAATCCTTATCTGTGTACGAGCACGGATATTAGTGGGTGCGTCTTTTCTCAGCGCTGTAACCTTTCTCTACTCTTAAAGCAAGATTTTATACAGATATAACTGGAGTTACAACTGTAATGCAGGTCACACACATGCTTTCTCACAATTTTGCAAACAGGATTAGCATTCACCAACTCTGAATACAATGCAAAGAGTTAGGGTAGAGTGTTCACAAGTGCACAGATTTTAGTTTATGAAGATGTAAGGAAAAATAATATTAGATAAGAATACTTCACTGAATTTCTGTTGGATGCTACATCACATTAAAGGTGGAAAGTGATCTGACATGATTTATCTTGGTTTCATTTTTTTTACCTTCAATTTTAACAGGGGTATTTAGACTTTTTATATCCAATGTGTCTTCAGCTAGAGTGAATGAATCCTGCTGTTTATTTTTTTCAAATGGACAGAGAGACATTGTATAGGCATATACACACGTCACAGCTGCATGCATGCATGCATTTAGAGAAAACAAGATTCTTAATAAAGCAAATATATATAAAGATCCTTTGTGACCCTGTCTGAAAGAGTACACACTCTATCACTCTTCACCATCATGCTTAAAAAAGCATCACAATAGCCTGCATCCACTAACCACAACCCACATGGTCATTATTTTTTACAACAGGGCAGCAGGTTCAGCATCGAGATGCATTACATTATGGAGCACCAGGAGTGGAGTCTGGAGATGCACTACTTTATCTACTATCATCGCGCTTGAACCTATATGTTTTTTCCCAGAATTTCATGTCTTTTGATAATTTTCATCATTTCTCTTCTCACGTCTTCTACCCAGTCTGTTATCCATCACTCTTTAATTCATGTCTCCTTCTTATTCCCTCTTTTCCTCTAATCCTCTCTCTGTATTTTTCATCTAACCATTTTGTCTACTCAGTTATCTTTGTCCCATCCTACTATCTCTCTATCTGACAATCATTGGGAAGCCTGATTGCACTTGGTTGTTACAGATTTTCTGAAGCGATATTTTAAGCATTTTCAAGTGTGGAGACAACAAGACTTATTCCAGTACACGTGGCTTTGGTGAACATTAACACACTGAACGCACTTCATCATTATAAAAGCAACTCTATTGTATCTATTGGAATAATTTATTACTCCTAATATCAAGAGTTGCATGGACTGGCCAATTACAAATGACAATGTGTTTTGTATGCCTAGGACCTGATTTACTATCATCCCAAATTACACATGCTGTTTTTGCATTTGCAATCTAACAGTGTGTGTATGCTGTTAGTGGGCATGTCCTGGGTGATGTATAAAGAATAATTACACAATAATTACATCACATGTAAAGTAGAGGGAGGAAACAATATTTAAATAGGGCTGTTGAGCTAGCTGTGGCAAGTTTGGATCTCAAAGAGACTCCTTGATGAGTAAATGTGCCTCAAGTATAACACCTCAAGCATAAGTATGGATGCTATCATCAGTCCTAACATCCTCAACATATGCCAATACCCCATGTGGCTGAAAATGATTGGTAAGCATAATAACAACTGCTATATGCTGGGGTGATGGAATGTATTCTCAGTGAATCTGTGTGGCCTACTTCAGAGTTATAGAGCTCTTCTTTGAGTTCACTGTGAGACCTAGCACTTTATTGTTGGAGAGGTCCCGTGCAATGTTGTGGGTTGCATCCCACCATCCAACTTTACTCAGGCCGCTGACATATTTAGAGTGGCTGCCATGGCTAGTTTCAAGCCTGCCATAGGTACCTATGTGGGTAGGAGACCCTTCCTCAGATGCTGCTGAGAAGCTGAAAATGTCTGCTTAGCTGCTAGGTGATTATCATCATGGAAGAAACTCCCAGATGTGGCCGTAGACATAGCATCATTTGCTCCTCTGATAAGGGGTGAGAAAGATGGCTAATAACAGCCTTTAACTTTCATTTTCTAGCCCATTTAAGTTAACTGGCAGAAGGACGTAATGGTATAATGTTAAGAAGCAGGTTACCCATAATAAACACCTGTCACATGTTAAGGTGCTTTATGTCTAGGGGCAAGTTCAGATTTGAGGCTAACAGAAGTGTTTTTAAGCATCAGTATGAACCCTGTTTGAATTCTGGATTTCATGGAGAGATTCACTTTTCTGATTCACCAACATCCCTTCAACATGGCATTACGAAACTCTCTCTAGATAACAGAATTCTGTGTACCTGCTCTGACTTGGCTGAATTCCCGTTCTTTCATTCCGACATTTGTTAGCAGTGTTTCTGTGTCTTGGGTAACCTGCTGGCAGCTCAGCTTCAGCTCTCTCACTCGGTCTTGGAGACGACGCTCCTCTGCACTCTCCCTCTCCTCTTCTTGCTTTACACTTATCCTGAGCTTAGAAAGAAATGCAGAAGCATGCATGCTCTTTTTAATTACCTCACAGCGACACACATAGGACACTGGAGTTATCAAGAAGCTCCTTTCCTCTTCTTAAGGAGCAGTTCTTCAGTACTTCAGTACCCAGCCTTCCGTTGACCCCGGCAGCTACTACTCAGACACACATTCTGAGCAAAGAAATGCTACACTTGCTCTAAGCCATAACAACACTACAGGATACATTTCTGACACAGTTATGACTTAAAGTTTAGACTGCAAGTCACAGATGTGGGTGTCAATCAACACGTTTGATTGACACCCACATCTGTATGCATTTGTGTTGAAAAAGCATCAATAGCATTTAATATCATATGATGGCAACATTTGTAGTGTATATCTACAATTTATAATTTATAATTTGCTTTAGGAAAACCTTATGCACATCTTTGGTCATCGCCTGTATCTGTCTGTTCTGCTCCAATACATATTGGAAGAGAGCCAAGTTCAGATCCTCTCCTATTGTGGAGAAAAAGAGAGAAGAGCAAATAGTTTGGAGTCGTCAACCAGTAGCAATATCATCAATATGGCAAGTTTGTACACTCATTTGTCACATATTCATTATTTATATTTTTTTTGGTCTCTCGGTTATACAGTAAATGGTTCCCAAATTAAGCAGGACATACATCAGTACAGCATACTTAAAGAGTGAGGCTGTCTCTATTTCAAAGGACACCGTCATTTTAATAATGACTAAGAGTGATTGCTCCTTAATAAATGACATTTATCCCTTTCTATCTGTTTGCGTCACAGAAATATCAAGATTAATGATATGTATGGCACATCAGACAGGCCTCCAAAAACTCCACTGCATAATATGACCTTTTGTCCTTAATACAAATTAATTCATGCATGCAGACACAGGCTGACGGCTCTGGGTAATGGTGGTTGTTGGATGTATCCCTTTATTGGCAAGTGTGCTTCAGCTCAAGTTATTTTCACACTCAGCACACACTTACATGTGCACACACTTTCGTTTCACTATCTTTGTGAGGTATTCCCATTCACTAGCTAAATAATTCTATACAACTCTATACAGGGAAAGTGTACACGGCATTCATTCATTTCTTGTTTTTAAAAAAATAAAAACAAAAAATATTAAGTTCTTGAATATCTTCTTTGCTTGTTTTTCATTTCATATTTATTTTTGGGGCTAAGAATTAATGACCCAGATGTGTATGAGCAGATACTGGATAGCAAGTACTAAGAAGTAGTGCCTGCTGTACTGCTAACATGGCATGTTCTGTGCACAAACATGTACTACATTACAGCATTAACCAGCTACAGAACTTAGTTGCAGTCAGGAATTTGATAATTGTTTGAGCAGAAGTGACAGCCTAATTATGACTAAATATAAATATCCTACTTCCCCAGCACTCTCTCGGCAGAGTGACACTTACCCTCCACATAGGAGTCGTAGAGGAGCTGTGGGTTAAGGCCTGCAGGGGGCTGCTGGGATTGCTGCACCAGCTCTCTCAGTCTCTCCTGTTCATCAGCTCTGAGGCCCTGCAGTAGTGTGGAGCGCCTCCTGTGCTCTCTGAACCTCCTGCCTCTACTGGACCCCTGCAGATCCCCCAAAATCCCAGCCGCTGCTTCGCAGAACATAACACTCCCTAATGTGCAGCGCCTCCTGTTGGCTAAAAGGCAAGGAACAATGTAATGCTAAAAAGGTCACTGAGAAAAAGATAGGTAATTATCATGAAAAAAGAAAAATGGATTTAAGAGCACAAATGCTGGGCTAGAAATTGAGACATTAAATTCATTCTTGACGTTTATAAACTTTTGGTGTTCATAAAAGCACTGTGCTGTGATTATACAGTTAAATATAATATATTCAGTATATAAGAAATAAAACATACCATGGCATGCTGTCATAAACACCAAGCAATGGCACTGTGGCGTGATGCCAGTACCACCCTAAAGTTATTTTCAATAACAGCACAACAGCACATACCATGTTTTATTCCCCCTATACAGCAATTTGCTGTACAACAAAAATCGTGTATGGTGTTGTGAGGCATAGTGGGAAGAGTGGCCAGAAGAAGGCCACTGCTAAGAAAGGCCATGTTAAAAAAATCTGAGAGCTTTTGGAAACAAAATTTTGGTCTGATGAGACTAAAGTTGAGCAATTTTGTCTAAAGCCAAAGCAGAATGTTTGGCACAAACCAAATACAATCTAACACCCAGGTAACACCATTCCTGAGATCAAGCAAGCATCATAGGGTTGCTTTTCAGCAGGAGGAAATAGAAATCTTGTTGCCATCAAAGACAAAATGGATGGAGCCTAATATAAGCAAACTGTTGAGGAGAACCTGTTCCAGTCAGCCAGGCATCTGAATTTAGGGTAAAAATATGGTAAATGGTCTGCACTTATATGGCAACTTTTAACCTTAGCGGTTCTCATTCACCCATCCTCACACACACTCACACACCAGTGGCAGCAACCCTGCGATTAGTGGACAACCTGCTCTACCACCTGAGCCACAGCCGTCCCTATTTTTTTGTATATATAGGAAATATATGTTCCAACAGGACAAAGAGCCAAAGCACAGAGTGAAAACTACAAAGGAATGGCTTGAACAAAAAAAAAAAAAAAAAAAAAAAAAAAAAAAAAAAAAAAAAAAAAAAAAAAAAAAAAAAAAAAAAAAAAAAAAAAAAAAAAAAAAAAAAAAAAAAAAAAAAAAAAAAAAAAAAAAAAAAAAAAAAAAAAAAAAAAAAAAAAA
>CM040977.1:11202520-11237765 GCA_022985145.1 Pangasius djambal | reverse complement strand
CAGGCATTTCTTTGTAAGTGTTTATAAAGAACCAAAACTTCTTTATAAATATTTAGATAGAACAGACATTCCATTAAAAATGTTCTATGTACTCTGTCCTCGTGACGGAGTTGCGCACCAAGCAAGTGGCTACACTACTTGGCACATGGAAAGAAGACTAAAAAGTCATTAAAGTGTATGAGAGAGTGTATGACTCATGGGACTCACGTCTGGTACTATTCCCTACCTCATAGGCAGCTGTGTGTCCTCAATGTGTCAGAAATGATGATCTGTCACCCCCACTGTCATCTTAAATCACCTCGACTGACACCATCTAGACTGGCTTATTAGGATTTCTTGAGCTCTCTTCTGCTCAGCCTCCTTGTTTTTCCTCTGACTTTACATCTGAGCTATATGGCTTAATCGCCAAGCTCAAAGGTCCAGTGCTACTACTGAATTAGAGTTTAATCTCAGGTTCACTCTCTCTAATCCAGCTCATCAAAGGTGCCACATTACAGAGCTTGTAGCTTTCTTCTCTCCTGCAGTAAACAATGTAAAATACTGTGCCTCCTCACATGAAGTTTGTGGATTCATTTGAATTATTACCATTGTAATATGTAACATTTATTGATTTGACAGGTCTGATAATGCTTGTCCAAGTGTTACATTTACACAACAGAATTAAGCCTGATTATTGTGGCAGACAGAATTCCCCACATGGTTTAATTGAGCAGGAAGTCCAGAAAGCACCAGTCTCAAGGGAGATGGTGGCAATTCATAAAACATTAAGACATGTTCTGAGCTCTCCTCAATGTGCTCTCCTCAAATCCAGTTTTGACAGTAAGAGGACATGACAGAGTGCTGCTGCACATAATTTCTGTGTACTAAACTCCAGTGAGGTGTGAAGAACTACACTTATCGCAGCTTCATCAGTGTATTTATCGCAAGCCTCATATTTTACTGAGCCAGGCACGTCATATGCACAAGATTTCTTTTGTCTATACTAAATGTGTCATGTGCAGTGTGCTTCATCTACTGATGTATTCACAGTACACAAAAAGATAAAGTGTAATGCACATTTTCCCTTTGCCCTCTACACATATATGTAACATAAGCATGTTGATATATATATATATATATATATATATATATATATATATATATATAATATAGCATGCCTGTCATTGTTAAATATGCGCCTCGCAGTAAAATTGTGATTGTGTATTCACTGGAGCAACTGTAAATGCCTATATGAATACATGTAAGAAAATACTATCATTTAGTAATTCAAATGCAATTTTGTGTGTCACAAAGAGAGATAGAAAACAGCCCTAAAAGGGACAAATTTGCCCTAAAAAGACAAACAGCACTAATTACAGCTGTGATTAAGTTAAAACCTATTCATTTGGGCTAGAATATTTTTGGGTGCGCAATTCATGTCTAATGTGCCATTGTCTCCCAACACACCTAAAAGCCGACATTATCAGAACAGATACATGGGGAGGCTGAATCAGACAGTCAGACAAATCTGAACTGAAATCATGTAACAGACTACATTAGTTTAGTTTAGTTTGATGTAATACATGCAAAGCTGAGAGGAAGAAGAAAGAATATGCTTCATCTTTCATGAAAAAGTGGGTTGGCTAACATATGCATGCATATTTATACAGTATGTGTGTGTTAGTTATCACATAGTTTGTGCAGGTGTATGCACCTGATTTCCAAAATACACTCTGAGGTGGTTCCACCACTCTGCTGGTTCGACAGTCTGAGCTCCACTTTCTTCTCTGCCTTGCGCTTTGACTCCGTTTGCCCCGCCTCTCAATGATGTCGCTGATCTTCACCATGGCAACCTCATATTCATTTAGCTTCGCCTCGTGATCTAACTTCGGTTCTTGCTCATGTACTTCTGAACACCGTGTCCCCCAAAACACCCACACACACAAACATACAGTGTCAGAAATAAACGGGATCCAACTTTGTTTTACAAAATCAACATTAGTTTTTCAGTGGATAAGAGGAGTCAGCAGGTATCTGGATTACCTCAGGAATCAAAGCAAAAAAAAAACCTGTGCTGCTTTATTTTATATTTTAAAATCATCTCTATCTCTCTTTCGTCGGCTTTCTGTATGTAACTTCGTGACCCAGAATAAAGAGTGTAGTAGTGTAGTGAGTGTGCAGTGTGACCACCATTGAGCATAAGAATATGCATTATTATGTGAATATACATGTGTATGAGCACCTCTTTTCTTGGTAGTAACCTGGTAATACAGGTCAGGTTGTCTGACTTTGTTCTTCTCTTGTAGAAAACGCTCTGTTTTCTCTACATGGCTCACTCTTCTCTGGAGCTCCTGCACATCCACTGCATGACTGTCTCCCTCTGAGCATGTCTGCTCCAACACATGGAGCATCCGTGCCTTAGCATCCTCTCTGACATGTATGCATGCATACACACACACACACACACGCACACACACACCACAAACCTTTAGCTGACTTCTTCTAGTGAGCTGCTCTATTTTTCAATAGCTTGCTAGCAAATTGGTACCCATGTCAATTAGGTATAAGAAAGAAAGGAATAAAGAGCACATCACAGGGGAAAAGAATGAGATTTCCATTTAATACCTGATTTCAATATTTTTCCTGGCTTGCTCCAACACTGTCATTTTCTCTTGATGGGTCTCCTGCAGTACCTGCAGATTTAAATCGATCTGATAAATGAAATGTGCGGATTGTGAATTCATTACATCTATGAACTCTTTTGTGGACTTAAATAGTCCAGTCGGCGTTAAATAGTCAATACTAATCCTACACTGAAAAGTATACAAGCTAAGACCTAACCAACTAGCTAAACTGAATGTAATTTAACAAATTTACATGTCACAGAGCCAAAAATGTGGTGTTTTAATAATATGATGATGGAGCAAGTATTTTTTTTCATAGGCTTTAAAAAAAAAAAAGGTGTATTTTAAATTAATGCTCTGATGGTTGGAGGTATGGAGGTGCATCGGGTAGCGTTGCTGCCTCAACACACAACAGGTAGCAACCTGTGGTCAGGACTGAACCGGGGAGTCTGAACCTCTGTTTTACATGTTCTTCATGTGTCCACATGGGTTTCCTCTGGGTTCTCTGGTTTCCTCCCACCTCCCAAAAACATGCCAATAGGTGGATTAGCTATGCTCCACTGGCCCTGGGTATGAATGAGTGTGAGAATGAGTTTGTGTGTGTGCGTGTGCGTGTGTGTGTATGGTGCCTTGCAATGGACTGGTGCCCCATGCTGAGTGTTCGGATGTTAATTTACAGTCCATTTCACAACAAACACAAAGTTTTACAGTTGTTTTACTCACCTTCTCTAGCTTGTTGCGCATTTGAAGGAACTTAATTTTTTCTCCTCTCATAGTTTCAATGTTCTGCCGGAGCTGGGTGTTGGCTGATACAAAGGTGCTGAACTTTTTGTTAACCTAGAAGAATCACAACACATCACTGCATTACAGTGAAATATGTTCCCAGAAAACTCTTTGAACTCTGCTCCAAGTAATATCTAACTGTGCAGCATTATACAAAGTTTGAACACAGAGTTCTGAAAGAAAACACAACGCCTGATAAAACCTGGTGTGTAAACTTCACCTACTGGAGCTCTCTTGATAGAGCAAAGGATTATCATGTTGCCTCTCCATCTCCAATATTATCCTGCTTTTCACACAGCTTGGAAGAGCAGACACAGAGGACCACTGAAACTGAAATAGCTATCAGCAGATCAGTATTCTCTTTTTCTATTACTGAATGCGCCACACTGTTTACTGATCTCTACCTGATATTTTACTGGAGAATGGGAAGAACACATGATTCTGAATACTACATACTGTTCTGCAAGCTCTGATTGGTGCACAGAAACACACACTGCCAATCTGTGCCACATCATCTGAAAGGAAATTATAACTTGCATTTGTAAAATGTAATTCCTATCTATACATTTATCTGTGTGTGTACCTACCCAGAAGGAACTCTCTTTGGCACTGTATGCATGTAAAATAAACTTAGAAATGGCTTAGAAACAGCAGCTCATGTCATATCATGGCTGATCCTGCACCCTCCCAGCTCACAAACAAGCTGGGACATGCAAAGAAAAGAATTTCACTGTTTTTTTTTTTTTATATACAAACAGAAAATGAAGACTGTCTTTCTGTTTGGAGACCAACTGATCAGCAGAGTTTCCTGTTTGTTTGTTTTTTTTTCCATGTTGAAACTCACAGAAGCAAAAAATCAAGTACTGTAGTGAGAACAGAGAGAGAGAGAGAGAGAGAGAGAGAGAGTGTGTGTGTGCGCGCGCGCGCGCGCCTGCTTGCCTGCGGTGGGGGAGGGGTCTACGGTGGCCGAGAAGTGCAAAACACTTTCACAAACCAAAAACACAACAGCGTAACCAAAAACACATCAACTCAAAACGGAAATCGCGTGCTCGTTTCTGAGTGGACTATGACTATCAAAGTGCCTTTTCACTATGCTTTTTTTCAGTCTACTGTTATCTTAGCCTAGAGAAAATGGTTGAATGATTTAAGTTCTTTTCTTGTGTTTCACAAATTGAAATGTTTTGCCCTTACTGTGGCAAAAGCCTTGAAGCCGTTTCAATCGTCGATGCAGTCAAGCCAGCGGCTCTTCTGAAACCACGGTTGATCTAGCCGCACGTAAAATTTTATAGGCGCGGCTTTTAGACACTTAGCGGTAATAGCGCCGAATTCAGAAAGCGCGCATCCGCGAGCTCCTACTCAACCAAAGCAACGTAACTTTCTACAAAACGACCATTTAAATAAATCAGTAACAAAAAAAAAAACAAAAACAAACAAACAAACAAAAAAAAACCCTTAATGGTGCTTTCTGAATTACAAAGAAAGAGAAAAACGAACACAGAATTTCAGAAAATCAAAAATCCTTTCAAATGCAAAGCGTGAGAAATGCAGAGCTTAGATGAAATGTGTATTTTCGAGATCTAAGAGACCATTGAAAGTAAAAGGCTGTGGAAATGAGTAATAGAGAGTAGAACTGCACCACCTGCGCAAGTTGACCTGTAAGGTGTTGTATTTTCCTGGTTGGATCTGCTTCAAAAGCTGAGGCTTTCCGTTCTTTCCCAATCTTCCTGTGCATCTCCTTTATCTGCTCAGAGCACGTACCACACATGTTAATCTGACGCTTAAATGTGACATAAAAATGAACAATATATATGTATGATTATATTATAAATTTATATACATATATATTTACAATTTTAGATAAAAGTTGATAATAATTGTAATTATTGCATAGTGCATATAAGCATATTGTACAATACCATTTAATTAATTTATAATATTGTCCACATTTGAAAAAAGGTTAGCTTCTACAAACAGATAAATCTGAAACAACAATGTTAATATCAGTTTCCTCAAGCCAAACATCAAATGACATTTTTTCAATTCAGATATTAATTATATGTGAGAAGAAATATACAAAAACAATTTATTACCTAATTTACCATATTCAAATCCCTCTGACTCACCGAAAATATTAATGCATCTACGAACATATCCACTTTCCAACTTAAAATATTAGGTTGCTGAAATACTATATTGAAAGGCTTAGCAACTCATTTGTTAACATTGGAAATGAACTGCAGAACAATAGTTCAGCCAGGTTTATATATTCAGACTCATTTGTAAACAAGGATTCAAATAAACAACCAAATCTATTTTCACTGTTAATTTGGATTGGTTGTTTTAGACAGGGAGTAGAATTAATACCTACTAACGCAATGTTGAATTTAAATGGGATGTTTGTTTCCATACTTCTATGAATAATACCAGCTAAATTTATAACAAGTAGCCTGAATAATCTGCACGAACCATGCTGTTTACATCAAACATTAGAATGGGGAAAAAATGTAATCTCAGTGACTTGGCATGGCTGCTGGTGCCTGATAGGCTAGTACGAGTATTTCAGTAACTGCCGATCTCCTGGGCACAGGCTAATCAAAACGGGACAGCTGAAAATTGGAGAAACATCATTTGTTTGTTTTCCCAACTTATAGGTGCATATATACACTCACCGAGCACTTTATTAGGAACACTATACTAATACTGGGTGGGGCCTCCATTTGCACTAAAAACAGCCTCAATTCTTCGTGGCATGGCTTCCACAAGATGTTGGAAACATTCCTTTGAAATTCTGGTCCATGCCAGATTGCTTCAAGCAATTCCTGCAGATTTTTTTTTTTTACGGCTCAAAGTGTGCAAAGAAAACATTCCCCACACCATTACACCACCTCTACCAGCCTGGACTGTTGACACAAGGCAGGCTGGGTCCATGGATTCATGCTGTTGGTGCCACATTCTGACCCTACCATCTGTGTGCCTCAGCAGAAATTGAGATTCTTCAGACCAGGCTACGTTTTCCAGTCTTCAACTGTCCAGATTTGGTGAGCCTGTGGCTACTGCAGCCTCAGCTTTCTGTTCTTGGCTGACAGAAGTGGAACCCGACGTAGTCTTCTGCTGTTGTAGTCCATCTGATTCAAGGTTCGACATGTTGTACATTCTGAGATGCTTTTCTGCTCACCACAATTGTAGCAGATTTATCTGAGTTACTGTAGCCTTTCTGTCAGCTCGAACCAGTCAAGTGAATGTATGTGAAATGTCCACTAAACAACGACATGAATTTCTCATTTCGGAAAAATTACAGGAACAATTTTACCTAATTGTTATAAATTTTAACAACAACCTGTACACATACTCATTCATGCGATTATACGGGCCAGCAGATACAGGCCAGGAGCTTTGGGTAATGCTCACATCGACCATCAGAATGGGGAAAAAATGTGATTTTCTATACACTATAAACACTCTTGTCTAGACTCTTGACTTGGACACATTAGTAGGAGCTGCATTATTGTAAGCAAAGGATATTGAGCCGAAATAGTATTTGCACAATAATGACAGTGTGAAAAGCACTGTCAGTGCACTCACTGTCTGAATTGGAGAAAAGTATTAACCTGAAGTTAGAGGAGTATTCACGTGAGACTGGACAGAAGCAGCCACATGTAGCTGAAATGGCATAATGGCTAAGAAAGCAAATGACTGTCTTTGAAAACACTATCATCATCAGAGTTTGGGGCAAATACATTTGCCAATAACTCTGGGTTATAGTGATGTCCCTCATGATTGGCATCTATTACATCAAAAAGGTTAAATGACTATAACCTCTGTACTCAAATAACCTCTGTATCCTTTGATTTAATCAGTGAATATTGAGTGTAAGTAACTGACCAATGTGGCTAAATTGCTATTAAATATAAAAGTAAGCCCAGTAAAATGTATGTTGCTAGTGCATTCATGCAGTGTTTGTTGAAATCATATTACTAGCTTTTTATTTTAAATTATTATAAAAATAAATATTTTATATAATATAAGTGGGTCAAATAAAAAATAAAAAAAACACTTCTTATCATCAGTAGCACAATCAGTAAACTGGGTGGATTACAAAATCCAAATCTGAAATGGCTCTCGGCCAGAGAGCTAACTTCTCCTCAGCTGTGAGATTAGCAATAATGAACACTGGTTTTCCATTAAAGCCCAGAAGCTGAGCAGAATGTATGAACTGTTTAGTTTTAAAATTGTCTCCTGTGGTGGCTGTAAAACTGTTGAGAGCTTTCAAATAGCCTTCTAGAACACTGTGATGGCTAGATGACTGGGACAGAGCATCTCCAAAACGGCAGGTCTTGTGGGGTGTTCCCAGTATGCAGTGGTTAGTACCCACCAAAAGTGGTCCAAGGAAGGACAACCGGTGAACCAGCGACAGGGTCATGTGGACCCAAGGCTCACAAAAGAGCTACTGTAGCACACATTGCTGAAAAAGTTTATGCTGGCTATGACAGAAAGGTGTCAGAACACACAGTGCATTGCAGCTTGCTGTGTATGAGGCTGCGTAGCCGCAGAATGTTCAGAGTGTCCATGCTAACCCCTGTCCACCACTGAAAGTGCCTACAATGGGCACATGAGCATCAGAACTGGACTATGGAGCAGTGGAAGAAAGTGGCCTGGTCTGATCAATCACGCTTTCTTTTACATCATGTGGAAGGCCGGGTACATGTGTATCACTTACCTGGGGAAGAGATGGCACCAGGATGCACTATGGGAAGAATGCAAGTCGGTGGAGGCAGTGTGATGGTCTAGGCAATGTTCTACTGGGAAACCTTGGGTCCTGGCATTCATGTGGATTTTACTTTGACATGTACCACCTACCTAAACATTGTTGCAGAATAAGTACACCCCCTTATGGCATCGATATTCCCTAATAGCAGTTGCCTCTTTCAGCAGGATAATGCACCCTACCACACTGCAAAAATTGCTCAGGAATGGTTCGAGTTAAACGTGATGACTCGAGGCCTCCAAATTTTCCAGATCTCAAACTGATCAATTATCTGTGGGATCTGCAGCTTTTGGTTTTGGTTTTGGTGCCAGGTACCACAACACACCATCAGATGTCTTGTGGAGTCCACGCCTTGAAGGGTCAGAGCTGTTTTGGTGGCACAAGGAGGACCTACACAATATTAGACAGGTGGTTTTAATTCAGTGTAATTGCTTTGGTGAACATACTAGCTTTGAGCTTTTTCTCTCTCACTAGTCTCTAGATGACTGCGGTTGTCTTTGGAGGTTGTGGTCAAGATGACCGTTATATTTTGGTCAAAAAATCTGCACCACTTATAAAACTTTTTTGAAAACTCATTGCATGTGCTTTTCATTTTGCATTTTTATTTTTGCTGATTTTCATAATTCTATAGTACACTGAACTCTAAAGCTTACATTGCAACCTTGATTTGAACTGGTTTCAGTACCCCTACTATTCATATAAATTCTACACATTTGGAGAGTCTGTGAGTGCATGCACATATTTTTGTCTAACAATGGCCACAAACCTCTCTCTGTAATCCATCAATGGTCTGTTTTTCTTGAATGATGTTTTCATCCACAGTCTTACTGTGATGATGCAGATGATTAATGGAATGGTTTAAAAGCTCTTCCCTTCCTAGCACACATCTGATCCCCTCAAGCTCTGCCTGTAGGCCTCGTCTCTCTGCCTCCAGAGAACCAATCAGCTGGCTGTAAACAAGCAACAGAAATACACTCCCGGAACATCAAAAAAAAATTCTAAATGTGCATTTATTATGATGCAAAGCCATTTAGAGCTTAGAGCTACCTGCTAGAGCATCATTACACACTTGAATGTACTTTGGTCTGGCTATTTTTTAGGAAGTAGCATAGGCTTTGGTAAAAACATGCATGTTACAGTGTTACTGTATTTGGAGATATTAATTGTTTCTACCTCAAGAATAGATTTGATTAGTTACTGAGAAGGAAATGTTGCTTAGTCACCAGTGGTAACAAACTATTTATTTTAGCCTTATATTCTTGGTCATTTCTTAAAGAGAGATATAAATTGTCTGTGGTGGGCTGATTAATTTCATTTGCCACTCAAGACTAGCTTGATTCAGACCATTAAATAGATGGGGAAGATACTTGCTATACATTCTATGGAGTATCTATACAAATAAGGTGCTCAGACCTGATTACATCTAAATATGGCATTCCCGGGACATGCTCCGAATCCACCACAACCCTGACCACGATAAAGCAGTTACTGAAGATGAATGAATAAACGAAGGATAGGAGAGAGTGTGCTATGGGGACTACTGCTGATTCTGGCATGCCACATGATTTTATGAAACAGATTTGGAGTAGGGATATAACTGATTACAAATACATTATTCAGATTGAACAGATAATGTGTTCTAAACAGATACAAACACAGATACAAATATGAGGTGTATTGTACTATTCAAGCAAAAATAATAAGATAATAGTTTAAAGTCACACCCACTTGAGGTTTAAATCCAAATATAGATATAAATATTTGGAGCACTAAAGAGATATATACAGTACTGTGCAAAAGTCTTAGGCACCCTATTCTTCTTAGTACAAACTTTGCTATAGATTTTTATCTTATGCATCTAAGATATGCATTCTACATTATTGATTCAGTACAAAAACCTTTTAGATTTCCAAACATTAGTTTTCCAGCACAAAATGATGTTTGTATGTCAGTAAAGAAAGCAGCATATTACATAAGATACGACTTTTCAGATTTTTTGCTGCAAAAATAAGAATCAAGTGTGACAGGTAAAGTCTCCAGAAGAACTGTGGCTGCTTCTGCAAGATGCTCAGTAAAACTTATCAGCTAATTTCCTTATAAAACTGCACAAATTGTACCTGAGACTGCTATTTTTTTTTTTAAGCGAAGGATCGTCACACCAACTATTGACTTTTCATTTATTACTGTTTACTGCTGTTTATAGTATTTTTTAAATGTAGAAACATTTAGTTTCATTATTTTTGAAGCATTTCTTTGCATGTGCCCAAGACGTTTGCACAGTACTGCACATATACTAATAGTTGCACCCCTAATTTGGAGACATTAGAAAGATAAAAAGGTATTTATCTATACTGCTAAAATGCTCAAGCGTTAAAAGCGACCACGGTGCACTTTTGCTGACGTATGGTGGAGTTTACTTTATACCTCACCTGTGCTTTACCAACTGACTCAGAACCAATTTTATTGTATGAAATAGTATTTTCTCAGCACGTACACTTGAGCTGGAGGTCTTTTTGACTAAGGGTGAGGGCAAAGCTTCCAAAGAGCTTTCAGAGCTGTACTGTTCTTGCTTTGTTCAGGAAGTTGAGCTTTCACACAAAATCATTCGAACAGGGTGCAAAGAAGAGCTGGGTAATGGAGGTGGCTAACCTCTGTTTGTGAATTGTTTTGTGTGCCTTTTTCTTTTGGGTATTCTTTTCCTCGATCAGTTGATGGACCTTCTGCTGTAGAGAAAGTAGCTCCCTCTTTTCTAAAGCAAAACAGATACACACAATGTCCAGTTTGGGATTTTTTAATAGGAATTTAAAATATTTAAGCAAGTAACTTACACACACACACACACAGAGTACATACAGAAAGCAATGTTTATACTGTTATTAACCACATAAGACAGACTTATTTACGGTGGTTAGGGACCAACATTTCAAATCCACTGCAGAACTAAAGATCAGTGAATTGAGATGAGTCAGGGAAGGTGAATTATAAAAATCGTCTGTGTGAAGTAAAGGTTACCCTCATTACGGCTGAGTGTCTCCTTGTTTCTCCTGCTTTTTACATGACTGCACTTTCTGGAACAGCCTTAAAAACATATCAAACATTTTCATAATTTAAACTGGCACTGCTTAAAGCGTAAACCCGTTTCTTGAGATATTAATGAATTCCACAAGCCAGAGTTTGATGCCCTATTAAAGAGGGAATATTATCCACCCCTCCAAAAGCCGGAGGATTTAGTGAAGGGAACTGTGTCCTAATTAAGAAGCCTTTGATTAAAAAGTGAGTTGAATTTACTGAAAAACAGCGGATTAGGGGATTATGGGTAATCTTGTTGCACTGCATATTCTGATAAACACATTCCTCTGAATTAGCATTAATAACAACCCTAACCAGGCTCAATTCTATTTAAGTTTTTTAAGGCATATAACCACACGTCTTTCAAAATTAGAGCACACTGAAGGATTTATTTACATGAAACACTTTCACTGTATATAAGCAGAGGTGCTGATCTAGCTGCCCTTACCTGCTGTTGATGAAGCGCTATCCATCCTCATTTCACACTATTTCATGACTCGTACACAGTCCTGTGTGCTGTGCTTGCTCTCTTCCCTTCTGCAAGAAATGGCTCTTAATCTCTTTTAAATCTCTTGTTTGTGTCAAAAGCGTCTCTCCAGTTGGTCTCTGTGTACTTAAAGAGCGTTACAAAGACATGGACCCATAGATACAAGATAAGAGTCAAGCATGAACAAGCCCAACATGATAAAAGGGAGATTAACCGTTGTTAATATAAACATTCTGTTTTTTCCCCCTCACACATACGCATGCACAAACCAAATACAGTGGATCTAAAAAGTCTACACACCCCTGTTAACATTGCAGGTTTTTGTGATGTAAAAAAAATGAAACCGTGTAAATTATGTCAGATCTTTTTCCACATTTACTGTGATATAACAACCAACAAAATTCAAGTGAAAAGCAAACAAACGTTTGCATAACAACCTGGCTGCATAAGTGTGCACACCCATTAACTAATACTTTAAGGCACCTTTTGCTTGTAATACAGCACTCCGTCTTTTTGGGTCAGAACCTACCAACTTTGCACATCTTGATTTGGCAATTTTATACCACTCTTCTTAGCAAAAAAGCTCCAGATCTATCAAATTACAAGGGAAAAATCTCTTGTGCATGGATTTTTGATAGGATTTAGATCTGGGATCTGACTGGGCCATTTCAAGATGTTGATCTCCTTCCTCTGAAGCCATTCCTTTGTTGACTTGGATTCATGTTTTTGGTGATTATTTGGTGATGTTTTTGGTGATTATTATTATTCATCTTTTATACTAACCCACATGCTTCCAGACCACAGCAACAAACCCATCTTTTTGAAAACAAATGTAAATCCATATGTAAACTTATATATCCCTTTAAATTCTACATTATTTAACCACCTTCTAAACAACCAGCCCAAGCATCTCCTAGAACCCCTTGGACAGGGCATAGGCACTTAAAATAGCACTGGAGCACTGGGCCAAAGCCTATTATAAATGAATTTTTATTAAGAGCAATAAAACAGACAGCAGGTTGTAGATTATGTTGAACAGAAAAAAGCTAAACAATCCAGGACATTGTTACTACATTAAGTAGGTATTAGGTATGATATTTGTCAATATTTGAGTGTGGAACAGTAATATTATTGAATTATTTTCAACATTCTTTGCAGTGGTATATGTTTCGTGAATTGAAAACGTCCCATGCGTTCAGGTAACAATTAAATTAGGTAATCCATAGATGATGAAGTTGAAAGCAGAGGGTGAACTCCAGCGTGGTACAGCATCCTCATTCCGAGCACATTCAGGCTCTAAGGAAGATGGTGGTCATAGACATGAATGAAAGGATTTACAGCAATAATTTAAAAAGAGTCAGCTAATAAAATGCATGAGCTACACATGCAACACATCTAAAACTCATCACAACAATTTCTACTTTTAAACCCGCACATTGTCCTTACCTCTCTGGGCCAAAGATGCTCTCAAAGTATGGACAGCCTGACCAGATGTCAGTCCTGTTTTCAGGAGATCTACACCACAGCGACAGATACACAATATACGTTTAGGGCTCTGTGTGTGTGTGCGTGTGGTGGGGTGTCTGTGAGATTTTAAGTGTTTGCTGGTGACCTACTTTCCATGATAGCTTCCAAGGTGTATGCATTAGTCCTGGTGCTGCTGGACCACTGGTTGAGCATTACGGAGTGAACTCCACTGAGGGTGAGTAGAAGAACACACTCTAAAGGAGTCTCCAGTGGAAGGTGGGTCTTACTACAGTACACAAAGAAAGACAACCAAGGGAGAACAGATCTTGTGATGTGTGCTTCTTCACGTGAGAGGTAGTGTAGGAAAACTTGCTGGATGTTACTACAGCTGAATTCAGGCAAACACACAAAAATGATGAAAAAACAGGTTTAGACCAACATTTTTCTGCATATAACAGGCCATACGTAGACAGCTCTACATTAAGAAAACATCAAATATATTTCCCAAAAATGAGGAAATATTGGAAATATTTTTATTTACTATATAATCTTGTCTAGGCTTTTTGAAAAGATTATGCTGGGTAAGGAGCCAATTTAACAAACGTGGTGGCAAACATGGCCATAGGCTTTACTATTACTCTATTTTATTTATTAACGTATTTATTTATTACATGTTAAATAGATATATAGCAGTTGCTTTCAGACAATGTGGTAGGGGTGTAATCTGTATCTGCAGTGCTCCAAACAATCATACTCATATCAGTATTCAGATTTAAAGATGAAGTGGGCATGGCCTAAACTGGAAGCATTTACTTACTTGGTTGCTTGTTTATTTAGTTATTAATTAATTAAAAACTTTAGCACTATGCCCCTGGAAACACTGGGAAAGAAACACAGAGGCTGAAATGACAGCACTATCAGTACGGTCTGTGAATTAGCAATCTGACATTTCCTCCACTTCAGCTAAATCACCATAGATTTGCGTGGAACTAGCTTCTTAGTCCTCGTCACGTAGTTATTAGTTTTGTTTGTACCTTCCTGCATTATTTTCCAACACATTTATTTGGTTCCATTTCCCAAAATAAAAACAAACTAGTAGCCTAATTTAAACCACTGTGAACCTGACCAGGCATTTACTAAGGATGAAGGTAACGAGATTATAAAATGCTACAACCTGAGTTCAGAAAAACCGTAGAAAGGTTTTCCCAGGCTGCCACATATATTTTAAAAATTACACCCAACTTAAAGTGAGGCATTCATTTCTTTCATAAGCCAGCATGAGTCAATGAGGTCACTGCTCCTACAACAGTGATGTCCTGAAATATTAACCAGATGGCACCATGTGTGTCTTCTCACCTCTTCTGAATATCCCGTTGAGACTGATGCCACATACTAGGGCTGATAGGAACCAAGCCAAGGATGATAGCCAACTGGCATTCTGAAAATGGAGATATAAAATTAAGCAGCAAAAAAGAAGACTATAATTTTGGCTTGGTGACAAATTCTTCTCATCACTGGACAAATAAAATACATCATCAAATTCTAATGCTTTATACTACACTGTGGTTGAATTCTTAAATCTGATGGGTCAGAAGGTGTGCATTATTTTTGTATAACTGCACGACTTCAACAGAAGTTCTGGCTGCAACATGAGCAACAGGTTAATATTAATGGGCTCGTTCTAATATGTTATTGCTCCTATAGTAACAGCTCATACGCAGGGACTTGACTTGTAAGACTAATATTATACACATTAAAAAAACATGTTGTTTAACAAAGACAAAATAATTGTTTACGTGGAGAGTGAGATGCTGGTGAGGAAATGACTGTTTATCACAGCTATATATAGAAGAACAAAATTAAATCTTAAAATTGTAATGCATTAAAATGCGAGACGTGTCATTCATTAATAAATTATACATTGTACGTGGAATAACACATTCCAGACCGTGTGCTTATACGAATATAATGCACTTCAAGTGGTAACAGCATGACACCACCCCAGCACTGATTATTTTAGTATAACCGCACATTTTGTCGTGTTTTTCCTTACATAGGTAACGTAATGATGCCATTATCTGCATCAAAATTTAAAATGACATTCTGGTATGTTATGGAGTAGACGTCTCCTGTTCTCCTTTTTCCACGCTGAATGGTCAAATGTCTTTTTATTACTGTGATGTTTATCCTAATAGCTACAGCACACATGAAAGGTTCTAAAGACATGTCAATAAAATTCTATGAAAAAGCAATGCTTGCTTTGGCCTTCTAACTGCCTGTAATGTAATAAAAATTCCCCAAATTCTCCCCTGTGTATCACTGCTTGCTTAACTTCAAATACATTGCTCCATTTACACTTATGTAAGTCTGGCCCCTGTTGGGTTTCCATCTCAAATTTCACTTTGATTCTATAAAAATTATTTTAAAAAATCTATAAAAATCACCCACTGGCTCACAGTGCTCTCTGAATGCTGTGTTCTCCAATCATACTTTAATCATTACTGATGTTATCTGAGAGCAAACAAATCTTTTTTTCCAAAGAAACAGACCCTAATAAGAAAATATTATGATTATCTTAGCTCTAGGTTATTTTAGAGTTAATCTTAGAGTTTATCTAAGACTGTAACGTCAGTGCCATATCTTGACGTAGTTGTTTGATCCTCGCCTACTCAGTTATAAGAATATACTGCATAATTAGTGTAAGAATACATGAGTTCATAACGTTTTAATTGGAAACAAACTCTGACTTGTATTTTTAGAAAGTGTTATATTATTAATTATGATTTTATTGCAAGCTTACTTGAAATCAGTTGACATTAAGAGAGATTTAGATACTGAAAGTCACAATAAGCTGCACAGAACAACAAATCTCTGTTATATTCACATTACCAATGACTAAAAGATTGAAAAAAATAATCAGGAGCACAGGCTAAATTCCAAATGGATCCCGACTGGGAAATAAGGCACAGTCTAGGGTGCACTTTTAGAGGGAGAAGGAAACTATATTTCCTGAATTATAAATTCAAGAGTGCAAAAATAACTGCAAATTGCATTGCATGGGTTTCCTCTGGGTGGAGGCATTTTAAATATTGTTCCACATCATTGCTATTATGTACTGTGTATGAATGAGTACACCGAGTAGAAATAAGACTAAGTGATATAAAAATAACTGCGGAGTTTGTGCACACACTATATTGGTCATCAAATATGCTATGATATAATAATGCTTGCAAATTATGTTCAATTTTAAGAGTCTTGCTACAGTCTCGTTGTACAGCAAGCACCTGTAGAAAACTGCCCTTCAGTGCTCCCATTATCCAAAAATAATAATGGTATCACAGTGAGACAGCTAAGGGCCAGCTATTTCTACACTTCGTCTGCTTAACACCTATGCACTCTGATAATTATGCTGAAAATAAAGCAAGAACAAGCTTGATGTTTGTGGGTTGAAGAAGAAACAGAGAGGGGATGTATTTTAGGGGTTACATACCACTCAGATTGATGTTGGCCAGTCTGTCAGGAGAGATGTGGGTGAAAAAGGGTTCTCGACCGTAGAAGATAAAAGAACTGCAGTTTGTCAGCAGATGCTCCACATCTTGAGGACTGAGAGATACGTGTTAGTTATAAACGCACAGGCTGTTTCAGTATGCTGAATATGCCGAGTTATGGTAAAGGAAGAATACATGCAAATGTATCATAGGTCAGCTCTTACCTGCAGGGCTGCTCACTTCCTATGACTCCTTCCCAGTGAGCTGTGAACTGTTCTGAGTACATGTCTAGAATCTTTCTCATGGTCTCTGTTGGACTGCTCCCTTATAGTATAGTAGAATACAATATTTGACATCAATGCAAGACAGACTACTACATATAATATATATTCAAACGTATAATAATAATAATAAAAATAAACTTTATTTTATATAGCGCCATTAAAGAGGCCTCTCAAGGCACTTTACATAAGAGTATATAACAATAACAATAATAGTAATAACAATAATTTAATAACAAAACAAAACAAAGTAATCAAATAAAAGCAATTCTAAAAAAATAAGTTTTAAGAGAAGATTTAAACTAAGGGACTGGGCTTCTCTAAGATAAGATGGAAGGGAGTTCCACAGTTTTGGAGCGTAAGAAGAGACGGCCCTATCACCCATAGTACGCAAGTCTGAGGGACAGTTAAAACTTGATATTGTTGTTGAGCTGCCGTTTTTTCCTTAATTACTCACATTATTATTATTATAGTATTTTGTGCTTTTGAGAGGAGCGAACAAATACACAAAACCAAAACAGTGTGAAAATAAGAGTTAAAAAAGCGCCTATCTAATGGTGCAAAAAGAAAAAGACAACAACAAAATATTACAGTCCAGATCTCTAAAGCAGTGGTTTTCAAAATAAGGTCAATGATGTTTTTTATTTAGTTTCAGTCTTGTAAATCTCAGCTTACTATTATCAAAGTCACCACAATTACTACTGATCTCTTATAGTTATTATCCTGTTTGTGTGGTCATTTGAATGGATTTAATCCAAACCTTAGTATGTACAAAAATTAGTAGGCATACAAATAATAACGGCATGGACCTAATGTTTTATTGGTGGAAACTTTAGGAATAAAAGGCTCCAACACATAGGCAAAATATCACTGTATATATCGACATACTGAGACTAATATATTTATAGTTGGTTAATGTTCAAAGGGTTTGTGAAATTTATTTTACAGTTCAATCGTGAAACATTTGAGAATCCCTGCTCTAAACCATTATTAATTGTGTGTATTGTTTGTCATGGCAAGATATCTACGTTAATATTTTAATTTAAGGAGACAAAAATTTTAAACAAAAAAGTCTAAAACATCTTATATTGCCCAGACACCAGATGGTGATCTCAAAGGACTCTAAGAATATAAAAATAGTTTAATAAAAATCGCTTTTAAATTATTTTATAACTGCCGGAATGAGCCAGTGGAATATAGCCCAAGAGTGTGATGCAAGCTGAAGGCACGGAGGGTAATGGGTAATTGAAAGGCTCCACTCAGCTGGCACGGTATATCATAAATAATTCATCATAGTGAGTTAAGCTTTCTGCAGTAAAACCATTGCGCTACTGCAGACAATCCCATAAAAGCAGTGCAGGCATGCACATCAATCCAGCTATGTGTAGTACAAAAGTAGTATATGATATTTTCAATCTAGGGCAGGAAGAGGTCATGCAACTTAAACAGGAGTCAGGCTACAAAGCTACTATACATATGTACTACATAGTTATGACTTGTAAGGCCAGTGATGTTGGATAAGGTCGGGGAAGTGCTAGAGAGATTCACAATGTCAAAGCAAAACTTTATATTTTACTACAGAGACACAATCTATTTCCCTTCCTCAGAGTGTTGTGCTCCAGCAAGGACTAGAGGAATAAAGAGTCCCTTAGGACTTGGATAAACAGCTAGTGGGTGTGATGTGAGGTTTAACAGAAGTGTCACATGATAGAAATTCACTGCAGTCCCCCAGTGCCTATTATGGATCTACCATCAGGATTGAGGTAGGATGTCTTTAGAGATTATGGATTGTGGAAGAAAGATTCTTTAAAGATAATATAACTGCACCTGTGTGGGATTTACAAGAGTTTTGCGGCATTTTGTCTCACAAACATTCAGTGTGAGAGGAGGACTGTGGATTGTTTTTGTTGTAAAACATAACTACCAAAAAAAAATAATAAAATCCCAAACCAAGAGCCAATATCTGATGCAGTGAGATCATGATCATATGCAGTGAGACTATGAGAACCAGTACCAGGGCCCATAATCACACAAGCACACTTCTAGGAATTACTCCTATAAATCTCAGGAAGAGCAAGATTAATCCCCCGTCAGTAGGTGCTCACAGCAACTCTCAGGCCATTCCTGTGCCATGTAATATTTACACACAGTTCAGCATTCAGATAAAGCACAGGAATATCAATGAGACATTGTGCAAATTCCAAACAGATATTAAAAACTGATTACACCTGTTGTCATTTATGTTGATTTTTCATGGACCAGTATTCACATAGATTATGTTCAGAGGGTCCTTGAAATTTATATTACAGTTTAATGGGTGCTTGGCTGCAAAACGTTTTAGAATCCCTGCTCAAAAGCAACATTAACAGAGCATGAATTGTCGGTCATGGAAACATGTCTACACTAATAAGTCTAATTTTGGAACGCAAAAAAAACCCCACTCAAATTTAGGAGTGCATGTGTTGTGTTACTTTTACTGTTTATCATTTACACAACGTGAATGTTTCAGAACAATTAGAAAAGAAATTCTGGCCACTGATGGATTATGGTCATTCATCTGATCAAGTCACAGGCTGTCATATAATTTATTGCCTTTTATCAACAGGACTATCCAACTAATGGCATCTGATTCCTATTCTCTCAAGCGTGAATGCATGATTTTTTAAAATGTTTTGTTTATTTATTTATTTATTTATTTATTTATTTTTTAAATAATACATAACCCTAGGGTCCCTGGAGGACTAGTGGTTAGTCCACAGCACCAGAGAACCAAACCCAGCATGCAACAGTGCGCTCTCAGTACCGGTCCCAAGCCAGGATTAAATTGGAGAGTGCTGCGTCAGGAAGGGCATCCGCCGTTAAACCTGTGCCAAATCAAATACGCGGACCAATGATCCGCTGGGGCGACCCCTAACGGGAGCCGCCGAAAGAGGTACAACAACAACTAATACATAACCCTCATGATGTTTACATTTCAAGTAAGTTCCTCCTAATGATTAGAAACCTGCCCTGAGAGACAAGCTGGGCAGGCCTTGAGTAAATGAGAGGAATAATAGCATATTATACCACAGCACTGCTTAATTCTTGAATCTGATTGTTCAGAAGGTGTTGATTATTTTCTATTACAGCACAGCTCTAACAGTTTTTCTGACAGCAAAGCAAATCTCAGATTTACTGTATATTAATGCACTAGTTCTAATACGCTGTGGTCCCTATACTAAAAATGTACACAGACACTTGAAAAATTGTTGATATGTTGAAGTTTTTTGTAAGGAGAAATGCATTTAACATTTATGGAAGGAGTCTCTGGTAACAGTCAGTAAGTTTTCCAGCACAGGAAAGTCTTTAGGACAGAGGACTTCTTGGTGTCTCTGTAATATGACAAGATACTTTTTTGTCTTATTAACTTCAAGAAAAAGAAATAAGGGGTTCCACAATTGACATGTCTAAAAATACAATTTAAACATAAATTGAAAGAAAGTAAAACATTTATTTGCCCCATTGTGTTTTATTCCTCATTTAGTGTAAAGAAGCCATATGCTGTAAATAGAAACTAAGAAATTGGTTGCCCACTAAGCGAAACATTAGAATGTACTTACTGCTATCTCCCCCATCACTGTGTGGATCAACAATATCTGTGGACAAGTGCTAAAGAAATGCAAGAACAGAATAAAACTGATCTTTATGGCCAAAAAGATCTTGGTTGTGCATTTTACAAATATCAGTATTTTCACTGTAAAATGTAGAAATTATAGGCTGTGTGTGTGAATCCAATAAATAGAGGATACATTTGAACTTGTGTGAATCCACTGAAAGAGTGTGGGCAGGTAAGACACGGTTCACGGGCGCCTATACGAGGAAAAAGGACACAGTAATCACAACTTGTGCACATGACACATCATTTTAAATAAGAATTCAAACAACTGTAGTAACTTCAGAGGATTAGTTACAGAATTAACTACTTTTGGTGGAAAGTCTAGAGATAAACAAAGATGTGAGAGAAGGCAAGAAAGTGCAAAAAATGAAAAGGGCATCTGAAAGAAAGTTGGGCCGGTCAAAGAGAGAGAAAGGCAAAGCGAGGCCATCAGCCCATGCTGAAACGAGAGAAAAATGGCTGGGCACCCATAGCATCATTAGGCAACTGATTGAGAGAAGCTGAGTTGAAAGCAAAGGAAGGGTCATTTAAATATCTGACCGCTGTGAGGACACACAAAAGTAATATTCCACCGCTTTGCCAGCCAAAGATTAATTTATCAAACTCACCACTTTGATGGCTTTGCTTTGATCTCCTTTTCCTTTAGCCGCCTTTGCACTTTTTCTCTCTTTTTTGTTGTCACTTTCAACTGTAATCAACAGGATGCAGTCTTAGAACAGGACATGGCCGCCTGACTGCGAACTTTAAATGACAGCGCTAGCTTCGTCTAAAACTAATAACAATAATAAACTATCACTGTTTCTCACGCATCAAATGACCTTCAGCATCAGTGACGGAGTAAAGGTTTGCTGAACCTTTGCTGCTCTGTACGTCTAATGCCAATATAATTTAAAAAGTAAAACACTGAATAAAAAATATACAGGCATCAATGTGTCAAAAAATTCAAGTGCATTGGGTTGAGGACAAGGGGGAAAGGAAAGAGAGAGAGAGAGAGAGAGAAAAAAAGAACATAATATCAACACAATGCATTTCATTGCACACTGTAATTAATCCTTTTTATGCAAAATGTTTCAAATGACAAATAGTTACTCCATGAGATATATGTTACTGACATAATTGTCAAAAAGTCAAAATAACAGTAATGGAAGTCCAAAGTAAATAAGTTTTACATTTATTCTTCCATTTATACACTTCCCAGAGCTGTTGTGCTGGGGACAAAACCATAAAGCAGCATGAGTGCAAACATGAGTACACACACACACACACACACACACACACACACACACACACACACAAACAATCATCATCAATATCAATGACTGTTTACAAAAGGGAGATTTTTCTATGTGCACATTTCAACTGACACTATTGGATCCTTGAACAAGACCTTTAACCCTCACTTGTGTCCTGTCTCCAAGGTGCTTCAGATAAAAGCATCTGGCAAATGAATAAATGTAAATGCTCTATCAGCCTTATTGTTGTAGAATGAAAGGCATGGCTGTGTTGTGCAAATTAATTTTCCCAACCTGCTAGCCTAAAACCAGTGGCAATAGGTTAAATAGATTAAAAATGTGTTTTCATTTCATTAGTCAAATATCTGACTCTAATTTATACTTTCACTGTACTGCCTGACTTGCACTTCCGTTTATGTAACTAAACTTAATGTAAACGTAATGTACACTTAGTGTTCAATTACAAATACCCACCCAGCTTTATTTAAATATTTCACTTCCATGTCATTTCAGGGTTCAGAGCATGTACCAGTACAGCATATCCAGTCTTTGAAGCCTTTCTTTAAACATGTCTCACACAACTGTGATGGACTGCTATCCAATCCAGAGTGCATTCCTGCCTCATGGTTACTTAAGAGGAATAAATGAATGTATCAAATCTAAAAAATTAAAACCTATCAAATCTAATAAATCAAATCTAAAAAATTAAAACCTATCAAATCTAATACAGCAAATCTAAAAAGTTAGTTATTTTTCAAATATGTATGTTATGAAGAAGTGAATGTGCTAGCATTATTTTAAAAATGCAGCAGTAACCTTTATGATTGCCTGTCAGAGGTTCATTTAAACATGTCCAGCAGAACATTATACTCAGCTATGTCTGTGCATGCATTTAACTTGTTTCCTAAAGTAGAATTAATGAGGAAATCTATTAAACAGGTTTATTACACAGTTCAAGAGGAGTAACAGAGCAGAACCAATGTGTTACCAATAGGTTTCCTGTTACTATTGAAATCATATTGTTCACAGTGAAATATGACTTAGAATGACACAAAAAATGATTAACCATAAATACAAATGTACAGATTTAATTCAGCTGATGTGGGAACTTCATGCTCTCTGACCAACATTACTCTCTCTAGTCCAGCACAGAATTTCTGCCACACCCCAAAAAATTACTACGGATAAATGCCTTATGAGCGTTTCTATTTAATTATACTACATTAAGCAGGCTTGGTGTAGAGCTGCCGCTCCTCTGAATTGAGGGGAGTAAGCTGATGTGGTTTGATGCCCCCAGACCAGCTCCTTCTAGAGCTTTATCAGGCACATCCCACTGGACAGAGACCCCGGGCACACCCACAACCTGCTGGAGAGATTTATGTCACAGATGGCTTGGGAATGTCTAGGAATCTCTAAGGAGGAGGAATAGAGAGGTCTTGGTTGACCTTCTCTCAGTGTGAAGCCACTGTGACCCCCACCAAGAAAAGTGGAAGTAAAATGAATGAATGAAATATTCTGAGCAGTTTAGAGAATTTCATATAGCATCTTAAGTCAATGTGCCCTGGCCCAAAAGCTTCATCGCACGCAATGCTTACATTATTTGTTTCAAATGCTGAATTTCGAACACTGGTCTACATCTACAGTGTCCGAATTCATGTATCAGGAAACATAATGATCTAAACGTCATGATGAAAAGCAAAAGAGAGGCTCATTACTCATACCTGAAAATATTACATTCAATGACAACTTTATTAGAAACCTAATAGCTGTTGGTGCCAGATCTTCAGCTGTCCAGTTTTGGTGAGCGTGTCCACTGCAGCCTCAGATTCCTGTTCTTGGCTGGCAGAAGTGGAACCTGATGTGGTCTTCTGCTATGAGCTTTGATGTGTTGTGCATTCTGAGATGGTTTTCTGCTCACCACTACTTTAAAGAGTAGTTATTTGAGTTACAGTAGCCTTCCTGTCTGCTCAAACCAGTCTGGCCATTCTCCTCTGACCTCTCTCATCAACAAGGTGCTTCTACATGCAGAACTTCCACTTCCTGGAAGTTTTCTGTTTTTTTCCTCAGGATTCTGTGTAAAATCTAAAGACTGTTGTGCATGAAAATCCCAGGAGATCAGCAGTTTCTGAAATACTCAAACCTGCCTGTCTGGCACCAACAACCGTGCTCCAGTCACAATCACATTGTTTCGATATGAACATTAACTGAAACTCTTGACCTGTATGTGCATGATTTTATGCACTGTGCTGCTACTGCATGATTAGCTGATTAGATAATTGCATGAGCTGGAAACAGACATGTGTTCCCTGAGCTTCCTCAGCCTTCAGCCTACAAATCCCACTGCACTCACAAACAGCCCGGAGCTCAGTAGTACAGTTATTGGGCCTCAGACATACTCAATAACCCAGTTAACTCTCTATCAGATAGACATTGGCAAGCCAGAATTATATTGGGCACCTCAATATGTATCCAATTGGTTCCACTAATCACGTGGTACTTGTGTCTTTATAATAAATAATTTCCCATTTCTGTTTGAAATCTCTTCACTCCCATTTATAGACTTCACTCTCCTTTATAGAACTACATATAAATTTACTTCTAATTTCTAAGGCTGTGCTTTAGCAATTAAAAGATAAAAGGGAAAAATATTGTTGCTTCTTTTTTTCTGATGCAAAATTAAGTTTTCAGAAATTCTCAGCCTCTGATGAGTCAGAGTGTGCACGCAAGCATTTCTTTGATAATGCTACTAGCTTTTAATTTGTCAATTTACATGCACGAGATGTACATGCATTGGAAAGGAATAAATTAATTGCATAACATTTATAACAGTTCCTCAGTCCTACATATACAAAAGGAAATTTTATGAATTTTAAAAAAAGATTATGAGAATGTAAATCCTGAGTAGCTTCTATTAAAGGATTCCTATTACGTGATTGAGGTGGAGAAGTAGAAAGAGATTAACAAGCTTCAGACAGAAATACCTCATGATGCATTTAGACTTTCCTGTAATACTTCTTTCTTTTTTTTTAGCTAGGTCAGGAATTTGCAAACACAGTGGCTCTATACAAGTAACCACCTGCTGACCATTTTTATGACACTCTACAACTAAAAGGTTTGGTAAGAGGTCTTATATCCAAAACATTTTGGCATACATTCATCCAATTTGATTATGACATCAATATGTCTACATGGGTGAGAAATTAAAGGAAAAAACTAAGGGCCCTGTTTGCATCCAGAGGGCATGGCGAGTCACTGAATGCATGAAAATGATTTGGACCATCATCAAATCATTTACCTGAATTTCCCTTCGTGGATTAATAAAGTTTATCTTATCTTATCTTATCAACACACCAATTACGGAATTATCTTTTGGAAGAATTATGTTCTTCCCTTCAGAACATTTGCAAAGATTTGCAGTATCTCCACAAAGCCTCGACAGTCTTACAAAGACACTTTATGCTGCTTTTTCCTTTAAGCTGTCACACATCTGTAGTTGGAATTTTGTCACATTCAGGTTAGGAAAATTTCATCACACTGTTTTATCTGGGGAAACAGACAATACGTATTTTGTTTAGTAGATTTCTGTTTGTAACTAAATTTGACCAGACTATGTGATTTCTACAAGTCTACCCAAGATTCCTAATAATAAAATCTAAACAAAAGAATGTGGTTTTGGAAACAAATAACACAGAACACTCATATACAATACAGCATGTCACACAAAGCCTAACTACTGCATGACAGGTCTATGAGTGTTATCAGTAATTGAGTTGCACCCACAATGATGATATGCAGCATATACAATATGTTTCAGAGATCTCTTACAGATAAACTCTATTTCAGATGTTCTCTTGATACTGTAGATGAAATGTCTCCTACATTTCCTCTTATTATAGACAGCATGATATGAATACTTTTTACCATGTATTCTCTTTGATCTTTGATTCTTTCCTTGCACAGAATATAAACCACAGTAACCATGCTGTATGTTGTGGAACACACAAAAGCCCACAAAAATAAGTCATTCATTCACGAACGCACAAAACCCTCTGTTCTACATAAAAGCAAGTCTTTGATTAAGCCGTTGATTTGCTTTCTCATATCAATTATTTGACGTTCTATAACATCCATTATGTGAGAATCTGTGCCGCAAACACTGCAGAATTATTTCTGAAATGCATGGAAACTTCAGAGTGCAGAAGTTTAGGAAGTTCAGATGCACAGAATGCCAACACCATGCAGCTCATGTAATGTAGTGCTTTTGGATATCAACATCCAGCTGCTGTCTTACCTTGCTCGTCTCTGTGGAGACGTGTGTGAAAGACCTGCAAGGAGAGATCCCGTGAGATGGCGCTGATTCCACTTCCCTGCAGAACAGCGAGAGCTTCTAATGGCAACTCCAGCAACATAGTGTCTGCTAACACCACTACACACTCGCCATGCTCTGCAGGTAACGCATATACACAAGACATGCAGCCTCCCATGAGTGTGCACACATACACACATTTACAAACAGCACATAATCTGCATGCTTCTTTGAGAAAGGAAAGACTTTTCACATAGTTTCATAGATTATTTATTTCATTTACCCTCTCTGGACTCAAAAGTCAATGAAAAAACATAGAATTTAAAGACAACTGGACAGAAGTTCAGAATGTATTTTTCCCTTCAAGGTCAAAACAGATGTCTCAGAGGTTGTGGTACTAGTCAAAAGTGGTAATGTGAAGCACCAGTGTCTTATTTATAGCTATGAACTAATAAGTAACTGTTGTCACCATTCAGTCATGTTAATTGCTTATTGTCCTAATTAAGCAAGGAATTTTATATAACTGGACTTGAATACCCCATGGGCAATAATTTCAACACATTTTCCTCCACGCAGAAAAGAATGGAAAACCTGTTTCTTTAAAACTCCATTATAATGGGAGTCTAAGGAAAGTGTAAACAAAATAGTCGAGCGCCTTCAATAAATGTTTATGCGAAACACCTTTTTGTAGAATGATTTCCTGAATTCTTTACTCAAAAAATATTTGCAAATAAAGCTCTAAATTGGTATCTACTCTACATGATTCACCCTTCCAGAGACATGGTTACTGAGAGTGAAGGACTATAGGATGTCCAACCTCAACTTAAAGTAAACACAGTAGAGCCTCACTTTCTTGCATTTCTGTCTGATTATGTATGAAATTCTTTTCTCATTGCAAAAATGCATGTTGAAATTCTTGCCTGTGCTAATCAACTATACAGTTTGGGTCATAAGTATACATACATCCACAAAATGTTAATAATTAAGAAAAGAAAATAAGAGGGCTCATAATAATTGCATTTTGTTTTTATTTAGTACTGCCCTGAATAGGCTATTTCATATAACAGATGTTTACATATAGTCCTCAAGACAAAATAATATGAACTTACACAAATGAACCAGTTCAAAAGTTTACATAAGCTTGATTCTTAACACTGTGTGTTGTTACCTGGATGACTGATGAACGATTTTTATGTTTTGTGATAGCTGTGTATGAGTCCTTTGTTTGTCCTGCGCAGTTAAACTGCCCGCTGCATATTTGACCCCTTTCCAACAGCGCCTTTTGTCTTCTGGGAAACGTAAATATCTATAGCATGTAAATACTGTATATGTAGTTTCTAATGGGTAGTACTAAATGAAAGAAATAAGATCTTTAAATAAAATAATAACAATTTACCCCAATCATCCTGTTCAAAAGTTTACATCCCCTTGGCTCATAATGTAGTGTGTTGCCTTCTTGAGCATCAGTGAATGTTTGCACCTTTTGTAATAGTTGTGTATGAGTCCCTCAGTTGTCCTAAGCGTGAAAAGATGGATCTCACCATCATACAGCCGCTGTTGGAAAGGGGTCAAATATGCAGAAGATGCTGGAAAACCAAATAATGTGCAGGATCTGGAGGATTTTTCTTAAGAACAGCGGGCAGTTTAACTGCGCAGGACAACAAAGGGACTCATGCACAGCTATCACAAAACATAAAAACCGTTCATCATTCATCCAGGTAACAAAACACACAGTATTAAGAATCAAGCGTATGTAAACTTTTGAACTGGTTCATCTGTGTAAATTCAGTTGTTGTTGTGTCTTGTGGACTATATGTAAACACCTGTTATGTGAAATAGCTTATTCAGGGTAGTACTTAATAAAAAACAAAATGTAATTTTTATGAAAGTTATTAACATTTTGCAGATGCATTCTGCAAGGCGTATGTAAACTTATGACCTCAACCGTAGGTTACACGTGTGGTAGATTGAGATTAGGTTAAAAATGGATACTTTTTCCATTATGCGACAATTCAGCATTTTAAGTCTGATTTGTCAACAGGACCTCTTTTTCTACCCATTTAAAATATCACCTTTCCTTGAACCATCATGCCTGCCTAAGCTCAGTAAACCGGGGGAATATGCCCTTCGGATGCCGTTACACAAATGAAGATTAAAATGCCTTGCATTAGAAGAGGCTGATACTGCAAACATAGTGTGTGAAGAGGGGATCAGTAAATATCTACACAAAATATCAATGATTGCTCTGTCCTATGGACAAGCCATGCTGGATTTAGTTGATACAAGGCATGCTGGACCTTAAAGAATTGCCTCTGTATCTTGTGCGATGGGCTGTGTTGGGACTGTGTCAGTTGGATTTGTTTTCTGTAAGCATGTGTGCAATTATGTTGTTGGAACTAGTGCAGTGATTACCAGGCAAAGCTTTATCTGTAGCCTCTTGCTCTTCTTTATCTTTGGGCTGGGTTGCCTCATCGATGACTATCGATCGAGGGCACTGGCTGAGAAAGATAGATTAGTAAGAACGGTGGGATCAGCAACAAAAAAAAGGAAGAACACACATGCAGAAAGATATTAAAGTGAAAATGGGACTGCGAAGGGAGCGAAGAGGAACTGCTTTAGGGAATGTGAGGATTTGCTCAGGTCAAGCAGCTCTCACTGGAATCTGCTTATGTACACACACCCTCAAGAAATTGGCTATGGATTGATACAGAAGGCCCCTCATTCAATGGCTGCCTTAAATATGAGTTCAAATAGAGCAACAATCAAATCCAAGCCCACTTACATTCATCATCTAGATTAGGGGTTCTCATTTTTAGTCCCAAGGGCTCACTGCCATGTACATACTGACGATGTCCCAATTGCTGACACACCTGACCAACCTGATCAGCTAGTTATAAGTCCTTTATGAGCTGGACCAGGTGTATCCGCAATAAGGAAAACTAAACTGTGCAGGGCAGTGGAGGTCTGGGATTGGAGTTAAGAACCCCTGATATGCAGCTGTGCTTTCCAGATTTTTCCCTGGGGAACCCCATATGATCTATACACAATGGAAAACATTGTTTTGGAAAACAGTTTTTTGTGTGTGTGTTTTTTTTTTTTTTTTTACAGCTGCAGTTACATACAGTTACACACTAGCAAACGACAGCATGGGAAATGAAGGAACTATTCATTCCCTATGTAAGTTTGTAACATGGAGCCATGATTCCTTATGAAATTTGTCTCACCCATAAAGAAGAACCAATAAAGGCACTTTTACTATTACCAATCTCAAATTTTTTTTATTACTAATCTACCAGTCTTTTTATACACAGTGATGCATATAAATCATAAATTAGCCTGTGTAAAATTTTGGTGCATTTCTTATCAAAACTTTCAGAACAAAGCATGCCTAACAGAACAAGCAATAACAGTAGCAGTTGCTACACTCCCACGAAAGACAAACTAGAGATCAGGGGGTCTTGTCATTTGCCAGTGTAAAAGCAGGGTCAGAGAACAGTCAGCTTTCTTACTCTTTGTGTGTGTGTGTGTGTGTGTGCTTACCTGAAACATGAGAAGTCAAACTGAGAGAGGATAGGATGCAGATAGTCCTCCATTCCTTTAACTACAGCCTGAAAATGCTCCCTTAACTCTTGGTCTGTGTTGTGTTTCTGTACAGAAAAAAGAATGAGTATGGGTGAGGGATAAATACAGATGGGGAGTGGAATAAAGAAAAAAAACAAGATTGTGAACTGAGAGATATTGGTTATGAGAGAAATAACATCTGATGATTAGACTCATTATTCATAATAACAGCACTAATGATTCATGTAGTGTAGATGGTGATGCAATTTTTGCTGACATGGCCTACAACATTAACCTGACAAGTCACTGCTGAGTTGTGGAGTGCTCCGTATTCCTCATCTTTCTTTTTATATCACCGTATTCATCAAAATCTTTTTATATCACAATGCTGTTGAATTGTCAAATCTGGTTGGTCAGAAGGTGTTGATTAATTTTCTATAATAGCAGCTATGCCAATAGTAGGCAAAGTCTTAGGAATAGAGAACTTTGCACTTTCCATTTTTCTCAGTAACATGGCAAGCTGCATTTTTTTATTAATGTTAAGAGAAAGAAAAAAGAGTTAACAGGAACCTGTATTCCACAAGAGTGACTATAAATGGTTAAAAAGTATGATGTGACATCCCTTAATAAATAAAAATTGTAATCATTGGCAAATTGTTGTGGTATAAAAGGAATAAAACACTTCAGGGTGTGCTCTTATTGGAAAATAATAAACTTTGGGGTGGTATTTTTAACTCCACTCTGGCCTGCATCACAACATGCTGTCATTCATTATTCTCCTATAACAATATACCCTGTCATGTTCCATCTCTTACATATTATACTTTAGAGCAATTTAAAGCACTAATGCCCAAAATATAGGTTGAATTCTTCTTGAACATACTCTAAAAGCCTAAAAGAAATGAATATACTCTAAAGTCTAAAAGTTTACAAGCAGCAACAGCACTTATTTTTTTTAAAGAAACCATGTCTCATTTTGCCTTGCTTAGAGTAAACTAATCCACTGAGAAGGAACAGTACAAAGTGTGTGCTTCTGTGTTTGTGTGTACCAGTTGTGTGCAATCCTCGGTCTTCATAGCATTTCTGAGCCAGCGGGACTCTCTGATCATGGTTTGTGCAGCTAATTGTCGGAAGGCTTGGGCTTGATCTCGGAGCTGGAGCAAGACAGAAGGCTGCACCCAGGCCTTGGCCACTCTGGAGCACACTAACCCACCTGCAGCAGCACAAAAACTTTTCCCTTAAGAGGCATGCTAACCCAGGCAGGTCCAAGCAATAATAAGTCCCACTGAACCTTACACAGTTTAAAACACTGAGAATGAATCAGGACACTCTCCTCATCCTGGATATTCAGCTCTCATACAGTATTCTCAGTAGAACCTTGAACTGTGGCTTAGCAACACTGTAGTACAGGCCATTTACTTTTTCTTCCAACGTATAAGAAATGAACACGAACCTTACAGATACTGATATATACTGTACATATGTATGAGCAGGACATGTCAGAAAAAATGATGGAAAAAATCCACAAGGCAAGAGAGAAGACTTTATTACCTGCTGTCTGCATACTCTTAACTTTCTGACTTTCAGTGGATTTTGACTTTTCATAAAAAGCCCCATACAGCACTGAACTGCAGGAGGGAAAAACAAACAACTCGGTGAAATACTGAGATGTACAATATTTAAATATCAGGTGTGCACTGATTTGTATGTACTCAGTATAACAGTTAAAAATTCAGAATTAGTAGAGCACAATGAATTCTGCACAATGAAAACTTTGTCTGCACATGTACATTTATGAAGGAGTAGTATGAGCTGTATGAACATGTCAGCAATCTTCATAACCTCTGCATCACCCTCTAGCAGTGAAGCCCTGAAACTGCAGGAAAAGTGCTGCATGTAGACAGAAACAGCAAACCAGGTATCTTATTTATCAAAGCATAACATAGTTCTAATTCTGTGCACAAGGACTGCCTGTATCCATATTGGCATTTAACACATATGTGTATGCACAGCCGTGCACGATTAATGCAGCTTGTGCATATTCACTCAATGAAATGCCACACAATTACCATATATGTTAAACAACTTCCATTTAAAAGAATGATTTCACGGCTACATGTGCACAATTTGGAAATTTGGAAAAGCTGTGATGCTGTAAAAATCCCTCATTATTGTTGTACTCAGAATTGAAATGTATTGCAGGGTGAGCGATATGAGTGCATGTAAGTCTGTCTCCAATTTCTTGGTGAAATGTGCCCACTGGTAAAAACTCTGAATTAAAAGGACTTGCGTGTGGACAATGATAATATTGTCGAATTTTCAAGGCCTCTACTGAGTTCTTGTCAAAGATCAGCTAAATATATCTAAAATTTCTTTTTTCATTTCACCTGTCTGCACCTTACTGTGACCACTATAGTCAGCAATTAATGTCAATCATGCTTGATGGAGAGCAAGAGTGACAGAAACTCCTGATAATCATATTACTTGCGATTACACGTTTCTACTATTAGGGGTTGCTGCATACACATGGTCAGGAGTAGTTCAAACTACACGTGCATCCTCACGCACAAGCATAATTCGATAAATCACATTGTATGTATAAAAATGTGTGTATGCATGGTTGACGCACAGATCTACGTGTCGGCACGACTGAAAAATGAGGCCCCTGGTCTGAAAAAATAAACCTTCCTCTTGAGTAGGCCTACTTAAATTTACCAAACGGCTTCTTCTCTGCCTGTTTGTATAGCAGACTACTATGTTTACTGATAACACACAGCTTGGCCTTACCCATCTTTAGTATGCTGCAACAGCAGGATTTTTAGATTGGGTGGCAGTTCTCCCAGCAAGCTCAAGTGGTTAGGGTTTACAGTCAGGTGCTGGTAGGCCTAAGATGGTCAAAAGATAGAAACATAGAAACATAAGCAACCCTAATGAGATGAAAGGGGTCGTAAAAACACTTTTTACTGCTTGGTACCATTTGCATTGGCCAAATTGCAAATCAACCCTTCATTGTGTATTACCCCAGCTTCAACTGGACAGATGTGGACAAATGTAGAGAATATTTTTTGTTTAGTCTGAGGGTTAAAAGTGCAGCACCTTGGACAGTGTGTGGAGTGAGTGGTCAATGGCTGAAATCAGGCTGCTGTGGCTGGGTTGAGAGCACTTCACGCTTTTCTGTAGACCCAGAAGAGCAGCCACCTGAGACTGCCTGCTGTCCCAACAGGCAGCACCTAACACTCTGGACATCTCAGTACAGCACACACAGCTCTGTGATCAGTGGAGAGGCAGGAGAGTCATTTACATGCATACAGTATAGCCCCATCCGCACTCTCAAAACAACGTATGTATAAGGAAAAATGAGCCCAGAAATACTGTAATATGAAGTGGTTCTCTGGCAAAACCTTGATTACCTAAGCCATTAAATCTCTTTGCATGGGGTGATGTGTGTGGCTCTTTTTATTCAACAGTAAAAGACAATCTAACCTGTAGCAGTGCGAGGTATTGGCCTAAGGCAGCTGGGTCATACTGGCTGTGAGACTCCAGCAGCTCCTCACAGACATGTGAGAGCAGCTCAGGCAGGTTTTGCTGCAGCCCAAGACTCAAAGCCTCAGTCAAAGTTTCACTGGCCTGTGCCAACATCTGCTGCACAGCCTTTCTGTTGTTCTGTCAAGTGAGCACATGTAACAACTCAAGAGACTGCTCAGCCTGAAAAGTGGGTGTATGTATATGTGTGTGTGATTATATTCTTACATCAACATCAACTATCAAAAAGTGTCAGAGCCAGTACTTGCTACAGTACACTACATGCTCGCATACACATGTGGCTCATGACATCAAACTTTCCCTGACTTTGAAGAAAATCAAAAAGCATTTATGTTAAAGTCCAATCATGATACAAGACACACAAAACAATCAGGTGTTAACATGGGAATATGGAGCTGGATTTCTAGCTGATATGCTGACAGCAGCCTAGAAGTATGTAAGCAACAATGGCTTGGATTTTTTCCTCAAAACAAAAATCTTTTATCTTGCCATGCCGAGAGCAAAGCTACAGCAAGTGTTTTGCTTTATTCTTTTGTAGTTAGGCACAGCTTCTATATGCCCTGATATGTCCCAGAATTCTTTAGAAGAGCTCTGTGGGTACAGAACAAATTATTTGATTAACTTGATTTGATTAATTATTCATTCGCACCATGCCCAGCCAGTTAGAGAATGTAACTGTAATAGTGGCACAAAAAAAACCCACATCAATATGACATATCAACTTGTAGTTTAACAAAGTAAAACCTATAACTGTTTGTGTAACGCATTTATTAGGAGACATTAATTTAACATTTATGGAAAGCATGAGGTATCAGCACTTTGTAACAGTCACAGTGCTTTGCTGAGTTGATCAACTCAAGAAAGTCTTCAGAAGAGAGGAGTTTACGCATTCCGGGTTCTTGGTAAAAATGACAAGACGTTAAACACTGTAACCATTGGCAAACGGCTGTGGTATAAGAATAACACACTCCAAACCATGCTGTTATACCAAAATTGTGGACTTCTGGGTGGCACTCCGTTTGCGCGTCGTCCAGCATCACACCCCCCCAGGGTGCATTATTTTTATCACAGTATGGTCTGTCGTGTGTTATTCCTTACATAACAGGCTACACTAAATAGCCTGAGGCAGCATACACAAGGGAATTTGGGCACACATGCATATATGCATATATGTATTGGGCAAATACTCTACCTGCATTTCGTCACTTTTAATAGTGTTTTGTCTCCGTGTTACGCGCCCCTCCGCTACTCTGCTACTCTCCTCTTTTTCATCATCCTTTTCCTTTCCCTCTGCTCCGTTTTCCACCTGGTGCAGCAAAGAGACTTGACTGAGTCATTTGCGTATGGCTAATAGAGAAACGGTAAAAGGAACAACTATACACATAGCCAAATATTTGTTATAGGTGTATATTGATTCCGAGTATTAGCATTTCATCATGTACTCCTAGGCAAGTTTGGTATATACGCTCCATAAGTCAGTAAGTCAAGCATTCACAAAATTATATCTTTATATATACACCAATGAACTAACAAGAACACAAATAAAAAAGAACAGAAAGAAGCACAATGACTCTCCTTATTAAGTTCAAACTGTTAGACAATATTAACATTATTATTGTCCAATCCTATCCCACAGTGTATTGTATTGTACAGAATTTTGTGTTTTTCTCTTCTGAAACACCAAACGCATCCCACAATTGTCTTGCTAAAATAATGCTTTTTACCTGAGACCAAAAAATGGAACCTTTGCCTGTTTTGGGGTGTTGGAAGTTGTATACGGTGTTTTACTATCAAAAAAGCTTTAGTTTTGCTGTCTGTTGTATTTTTGTACCAATGTTATTGTGGAGAGGTGTGAACTATTTGCCCAGCAGGGGGCTTACACCCCTCCCCTTTCCCATTGTCCTGCTCACCAGCAGCTAAACATAGAGTCATGATACTCTACACACAGAAACCCCAGTGTCCTGACTAATCTTATAATAGACATTTATGTTTACATTTATGGCAT
>CM040977.1:11148824-11189152 GCA_022985145.1 Pangasius djambal | reverse complement strand
TGGCATCCTATGACAGTTCCACGCTGGAATTCACTGAGCTCCTGAGAGCGGCCCATTCTTTCACAAATGTTTGTAAAAACAGTCTGCATGCCAAAGTGCTTGATTTTATACACCTGTGGCCAGGCCAAGTGATTAGGACACCTGATTCTGATCATTTGGATGGGTGACCGAATACTTTTGGTAATATAGTGTATATATAAACAATTTTCTAATTTCTTACCTGTAATTTATTGATTGCGTTCTGATAACAGTGCATTTTTTGCTGTGTGTCTCTGGTAGACAGAGCCACATGATGCCACATCACAGCACAGGCCATGTCTCCATACTCTGCAAACTTGTGCATGTCCAGCTCAATGCTCTCCCCTAGCTGAGCCTTCACCAGTACCCGCTGCTTATAGAGGTTACTGCACACAAACACACATAGCAAAATAATGCATGCAGACCAACACACACCTGACCAGTATCCATTTCACATACTGCATACCACTATACAGACAAATAATTTCCTGACTCAAGAATATATAATTGAGGTGTTAGAACTATTCTAATATACCACTGTGTGGAAATCTTAAACAGTTTGGTCTACATATTTGATTTGTCACACTTTTTTATACTGGATGCCCTTCCTGATTTAGCTCTCCCTAATTTTATCCAGGCTTAGGTCCAGCACTGGGAGTGCAACCCCAGTGGCTAGGGTTGGTTCCCTGGCTGGTGAGAGTGCCGTGGCCTAACCACTAGTCCTCCAGGGAACCCTACAGTAGTATAGTCAATAATGTCAGAAAAAAGTCATTCTAAACTATAATAATTCATACTGAAGAAAATGTTGCAACAACAAAAGCCTACATAAACTCAAGAATCTGAGTTTACTTTCAGTTTGAAAACATGAAAATATGCTGTATGAAAATATAAAATATAACAGCAAATTTCCAAACTGAATGTAATCCTTACATGTCACTTGATTTATAAATATTCTTTGAAAATACGATGTACTCTTGGGCTGTATAGTTAACTGTACCCCTGCCAATACACTGGAAATGAAACATATTTAGAGTGTGTTGCTGCGAAATGTATTTGCCCTAGCCAGATAAACTCACAGTCTGTGAGGACTGCGGGGCATCTCTCTAATGGCCTGTTCCAGGACCTGCAGGCCACTCCTCAAATTACCATTGTCTACATGGATTTGGAACATCACATTGTACATGGCTGCTCTCACTGCCAGGTCATCTTCAGCTGTACCTACAGAGATGGTGTGTGTATGTGACAGAGAGAGATCAGGAGTATGTATGTTTGTATATGTGTCTTTTATGTGTGGGGAAGAGAGACATATAAGAGCCAGAATCTAAATAAACATAGTGAAACCAAAAGTCACAGTTATGCCTCACCAGCAACATCATAACCCAATAATCAAGAAAAATAATTAACAAAATGTACATTAAGTCTATTAAGTTGTGAGTATGCGAGTATACTCAAAAGTGAGAATGAATGCCCAGGACAACAAGAGTGGCAGACACGGGAATGAAGGACAAAAAGAGAAGAACAAAAAACACAGGAACAAAAAAGCTCACAAAGTGCTCACAGCCTCTCAGCTCCTCCCCCGTTCCTCCGCTGATGTGGCAGCATGCGCTAGTACTTCCTGCTTTAAATTACACACCCGCCATCATGCTTTCAAGTCAGCATTGGTGGTTCAGTGGTAGAATTCTCGCCTGCCACGCGGGAGGCCCGGGTTCGATTCCCGGCCAATGCAAATACTTGCTTTTTCCTTGACTTTTAAGACTTTATGATACCCCATACAGCTTTCGGTATTTACACAAAAGCTTACCTACATGTTTGAGCTGTATTTTTCACCAGTTTTTTCTATGTCGTGGTTGTAAGTTGTAACTGGGACTTACTGTTAGAGTCCAGTGCTGAGGTTGCAGATCCTGTTTGTCTTTCCTTCTGAGCATTCACTACTCTATTTCTCACCTGCCAAAAGAGTTACAGTGACTATATGCTCACCTTTATATAAATGTTATATGGGGCAACAGATTCTATCATTTTATCATTTGTATCTTTCTTTTAAATGAACAGAAAATGAACATTTCTTTCACTTTACATAGTATAAGCCTTACATATTCCTTCACATGTACAAATCAAAATGACACTACTTTTAAACTAAACTAAATTATAACTATAAATAAATATTCAACCACAGAGCGAAACCCAAAACATAAGTCAGATAAGCTGTGCAAGTTAAAGATATGAACAGGGTAGGCAAGCTCACCAATATCGTAGTAGACTAGTTAGTGTTACTATACCACAGCAAAGCTGAATTCCCCAATCTGATATCCAATCTACCATTTTTTTGCTGGTACTGGCGCGATACCAGTACTATGTATCGGATCAGTGCCATCTCTAATATATTAAATTAAACCTATGAGATATACATGATGGAGCTGAAGTGCTTACACTGGCTGGTTGAGGGTAGGTGCGGGTTAGAGCCTTCACAATAAGCTCCAGTGGTTTTTGGAGCTGCTGTCTCTGCTCAGGAGTGTCCAAGAGAGGGAGGCATGAGTTCCAGTAATGCCTTGCTGCAGTCCCACACAGAGACCAGCTACCCGCCTGTTCGGCATAGCTACAGGATGATTAAACAAAGTTATTCTGCCCATAACTTTAACTAAATTCTAGTGCACCATCATGATGTTATTTTTATGCAAAACGTTGCCTGTTTGACTGAGATACTTATGTCTATGGCCTTTTAAACTCATTTTTATGTAACAAAAAAGACACAGCTACAGTGTAATGCTATTTTAAATTCCCCAAACTTAGATATATTCATTGTATATGTTAGAGTTGATCAGAAGGATGGAATTAACAGACTGACCTGATGCTAGTCTGGAGCACGGCAAGAGCCTCTGTGTATTTGGCAGGATGGCCACAGGACTTATGAAGCATGCTCAGGCCTCTCAAACATGCAGCACTGCTCAGCAGCTCCTGCACTGCTTTCACGCTGTACCTAGATACATACAAACACCATTACACTAAGTTGCTCAACTGGTATTTGAAATGAAGCAGTCGCTTCCCTACTTCATGAATTGCATGCATGAAAAGTAAAACTCGATGTAGCATAAGCAGATTATATAACTGTAAATATCAAAAACTACACAAGTATGTTTACAGTGTACTTCTACTAGGTGTCAGTGCAGTTGTAACACTTTGCAGTATCTAAAGAATACTGCATAAAAGTAGGACTGCATCAAACATCTGATATAGCTGAATTATAGCCACTCTTACTATTAAAGTGGAAAAATAACACTGTAAATGTACTTGCACAGTTTTTAATAGTTTGAGATAGAGATCAAGGATTAAAAGTAACAGAAAAACAAGTATCTGCATTGGCCGGGAATCGAACCCGGGCCTCCCGCGTGGCAGGCGAGAATTCTACCACTGAACCACCAATGCTGACAAGAAAAAAACCCGACAAGCATGTGACTTGAAACAGGAAGCTCAACAGCGGCACAGAAGAGAAGCTAAGATGCTTGGACTGCTCTGTAAGCAGACGAAGCCACATGCTACAGGCACAAGAAACTTTTTAGTCTTTACATATTTTCCTCCCTTTCTTCATCCTTCCTTTATTCCTTTGTCTGCCAGTTTTACCTTCGTAATACAGTGATGCACCAATATAATCCTTTTCCTCATGACACTCTAGCACTGCTAGCATTCTAGCACTTCCTCTAGCACTGCTTGACTGGTCCCACCATCTGTCAGGTTACAAGGAAGGCATGCATCGAGACTCTTCTCTGTTCTTGCACCAAGGTGGTGGAATGAACTTCCCCCAGATGTCCGAACAGCTGACTCACCGGCAGTCTTCAAAAGATGTCTAAAGACTTACCTCTTCCTGAAGTACTTAAATTAACACTTTAAAAAATTGTATTGTCTGACCGCTTGTCTATTACCTCCCCAACAGTGTTTTTGGACTGATGGAATTCCTAGTTTGTGACCTAGCGAGCCAATATCAGAATGTATTTTCGATAGACTTCAAAGTACTTTTGTAAGTTGCTCTGGATAAGGGCGTCTGCCAAATGCCGTAAATGTAATGTAAATGACACTCAAGTTTACCCCAGTACTAAGTAGCTACATCCGACATGTGAAGACATCTGACTTTTGGAGAAATAGTAATGTTTTGTGGTATAAAAGATGAATGATAAATGCCAGAACATGCCTATAAATGAAAAATGAGGCTCTGTACTATAGTATGTGCTAAACTCTGTGGTCTCTGTAAACAAAAATGCCAGTTGCACAAATACAAATAGTGCCCTGATGCCTCGGGGAGAAGCAGAGGAGACAAGGCTGTGTTTCATACCCACATTAACACATTCATTCACACCTTGGGCCAATTTAGTAGAGCCACTCCACTGGTATGCTTTTGGGGGATGGGAGGAAACCAGAGAACACAGAAAACCCATGCAGACACAAGGAGAACATTTTGCATAGAACAAAACTACAAAACTTTGCAGATACAGTAGCCCATGCTCAGGATTGAAATGGGGATTCTGGAGCTGTTAGGTGGCAGTGCTGCCCGCTGTAAATTTATCAACTTGTTCACCACCATGCTTTAAAGAATACAGTATTTGAGAAAGCATTCATCAAATAGCTGATAGATGCTTTCCTAAAAAAATAAGACTTTTTAATTGAACCCCAGCTGAATTGTTTTTGAGTGTCGCTAAAACAGAGTCTTAGATAATCATGTTCTACATATTCTTCCTCCTGTCTTCTGGTAAAAGAGTGTTGGAGTAAAAGTACTCACAGGTTGCACGCTGAGATTTTTGCCTTATGGATGGCAGTCCGATCCAGCTGAAGTGCATTCTGGGTGCAAATCATAACAAGGTCATGATCAGCGCTCCGATGGGCAAAGTGAGCAAGCTGAGACCATCCATAAAGCTCCACCACAGGGTCAGACCATTTACAGTCAGATGCTATTTGCACGAGCTGTCAGGGAATGAAAACAGAAAAAGAGAATAAAAAAAAAGAAAAAACAGAAGGAGTTTTGGTGGCAAAACCAGTACAAGTAATACAAGTCATGCTTTCCTTCTGTGATACCGCATAGTAGACCTTACCATTGTAAGACTGGGCACAGAGAACTCCATCAGTCCATGGTTAGTATTACACCGCATCATCTCCACTCCAACCAGTACACGTGACATGGCCTTCACTGCCTCGTTTTTACACTGGGAGAATCAAACATGCACTTAGTAACCATACTGAGATTAAATTGATGCATAGCTGCCTTCATATCTTTTATTACTATTTATTCCAAATAAAACATTACATTAGTTCAGGGGTATCATAAATGTATAGTGAACTAATACACGGATGGTTTCATAGACACTCCCACGCACCTCATCATCAGTGTCGAGGTTCTGTCCGATCTGCTGTTGCAACAGGCGTTTGGTATTTACCCATGTGATAAGAAGCTGCTTTCGAACCATGATGGGTACTGTCTCATCATTCTCATTGGACAGATGTAGAGCATAGTCACACATCTACGGCACAGAAAAAGACAAACATTGTGTAAAGTACTGCTATTTGGCCTAATCCAAGGCTTGATATCATTACACATTGTAGTAATCAACAGACAAGTAAGCAAGGTTAGGTGAAGCAAAAACCATGTGATATTACAGCTGTGAAACATGAGAAACAGTAAACACTAACTTGTAGATAGATTTCAAAATATTTGCAAAGGATAAACATATTTGTATGTATAATAGCTACAATAGTTACAATTAAAGTTACATATACATATACTTCTAATAGTTCATCTTTAGCAGAAGGTGTCAAGGAATAACTAGAGTAGGCAAACAATAAAAAAAGACACTGAAAAAAACATCCATCCATTCATCCAGTCACTCATTCATCAATTGATCCATCACTCCTGTATGATATGCTCGAATAGCATGATCAAACAATCTATGGATCTATCCATCTATCCATGGATTCATCAGTCCTGTTTGATATGCTTGAATGGCAGAATAGGCAGGTGCAAAAAGACTTGACACTTTTCAAAGCCACTGTCTCTCATTTCCACAGCTGCTATCTGGCCAGTCTGTTGTACTTGCACTCAAAAGTCTTAGCTAATCCAAATCAGTGCTCTTTCGGCAAACGTTTTTAAAAATGTGACATTTTAAATCATCTAGGCTAATGTTCAGGTAGAACTGCTGTTACAAACAGAGAGAACTCCAAATCTGTGTAGAATGATTATTGTTTATTACAGAATGCAAAAGGAAATGATAAAATATTGTAGTAATGTAGCTAGTGGTGTCATGAATTTTGAGTTCACGTGTTTAAGTTTGTAATTTCAATATGAACTTCTTGTGCATGAAAACAGTCTCTTCCTTGTTATACATCTTCTGTGACCTGAGATGAGGCTCATTTATGAGGGGATTATCTAGACTCTAGAGATAAATTCCACCAAATCCATTGAAGGTGGGATTTGTATAAGTCACATCCTTTCTAACAGGGTTTTCAATCCAATTATGAATGTATGTTATCCTGGTACAATACTGTGTGAAGGCTGCAAATTTAAATAATACAAAATTGCTTGTAAAATCCATGGTTTTGAGTGTGGAAACATTAACAGTGTCTCACCTGCAGAGCCTTCTTGATGTCCTGCACAGCAGCTGCCTCTAGGGGAATGGCAGGAGTGGAGCCCGATTTCTCCATTCCTTTCTTTCCATTTTTCTTAGTGTTGTCAGCCTGAGCCTGAGGCTGCTTTCCCTCCTGACTAGTATGTCCAGATGTCCCGCACCAAGGTTGGATGATACCCTGTGCCACAGCATCACACAACAGGACAAGCAGCACCACTTCCCTATGGCAACACAGTCAGTGCAATCAACTTACTGTATATATTGGGGAAGGAAAAAAAAAAGCATCAGGAAGCCTCACCCTGCATGGCCTGTCTGTCTGAGTAGCTCCACCAACTGGCCGAATGTGGGTACAAGCCTGTCCTGCCCCTTTGTGGCAAGAATGTGGTTATTATAGTTCCACAGGTAAACGGCCGCATTAACCACCAGCCATGGCTCCTGTAGCTCTGCCCCGAGTTCTGCTCCTCGCAGGAAATTAGCCGTAGCATAGACTGACATCTCTTGAATCCAGTCACTGTGGACATAGAAGGTAAAAGAGAATGAGACAGAAAACAAAGACAGAGAGACAGATAGTGAAAGAAATGGAGGAATACTGATATTGGTTGGAGCACAATAATTCTCTAGGTTTCACAGCTCATGCCTGCCAAGAGAGTTGATGTAAGCAGACCATAATAGGAACTTGATGATGATGAATATGCAAGTAACATCCTTCTTTGTCATGTTGAGAGGCTATTTTGTGGGCTTTCTTTAGTAAACCATGAGCCAGAGGCTTTCCAGGACTGCTCTCCCCTTTGGCTTGAAATTGAAAATGTCATTACATTCATGCTGTGGTGTTGGATAGGGCGCACCAATTTCCCTTCTTAGATGTTGACTTGAGCGTGAAATAGGCTGAACACTTAACATGATGAGATAGCTGTGTGAACAGAGGTGCTTGTGTAGTTTAGAACACATTTTACATTATTCATTTTTCTTTTGTAAGCACAGGTGTGTGCAGAATGTGTGAAGGTATATCCCTGGATCTGCGGCGATAGGATTCCATACATGATAGTATGTTGATTGTGATCCATTTATAATAGTATTCACACCAAGGCACGTGTAAACAATATATTTTCTTGTTCGTATATTTTAAAAATCTATATTTTAGCTGGCATGCACTGATTTTGTTCACTGGAATATCATTAAAATTACCAGTATTACCAGAATTACCAGAATGACATGCAACATTTTTCAAGATGGGTCACAACCTTTAGAGCAGTCAACTATGTTTAGACATTATTTTTAAAAGTTAACATTTACCATTAACAACAAAAGTTAACACATAACTTGTGTATGTTACACTCACCATCTACTTTATTAGGAACACCAGTACAGCTGCATTCATGCAGTTATCTAATCAGCCAATCATGTGACAGCAGCGCCATGCAAAAAATCATCCAGATGCAGGTCAAGAGCTTCAGGTAATGTTCACAACAAACATCAAAATGGTGGAAAAGTGTAACCTTTGTGACTTTAACCATGGCATGGATGTTGGTGCCAAAAGGGCTGGTTTCTTAGTTGATTTCCTGGGTTTTTCCACACACAACAGTTTCTAGAGTTTACACAGAATGGTGAGAAAGACAAAAAAGCACTGAGTGAGTGACAGTTATGTGGGTGGAAATGCTTTGTTGATAAGAGAGGTCAGAGGAAAATGGCCAAAATGGGTTCCACTCCTGTCAGCCAAGAACAGGAATCTGAGGCTATCATGGGCACAGGCTCAGAGAAACTGGCAGCTGAAGATTAGGAAAAGAATTACCTGGTCTTTTTCCAGTCTTCAACTGTCCAGTTTGGGTGAGTCTGTGCCCATAATAGCCTCAGATTCCTGTTCCTGGCTGACAGAAATTACAGTCCATCCACCTCAAGGTCTGATGTGCTTTCTGAAATGCTTTTCTGCTCACCGCGGTTGTAAAGAGTGCTTATTTGAGATACTCTAGACTTCCTATCAGCTCAAACCAGTCTGGTCATTCTCCTCTGATCTCTCTCATCAACAAGGTGCTTCAGCCTGCAAACTCTTGAGGCTGTTGTGTGTGAAATTCCCAGGAGATCAGCAGTTTCTGAAATACTCAGAACAGCCACAGTTAAAGTCACAGAGATCACACTTTTTCCCCATTCTGATGTTTGATGTGAACATTAACCGAAGCTTTTATGCACTGTGCTGCTGCCACATGATTGGCTATTTAGATAACTGCATGAATGTGCAGGTGTTCCTAATAAAGTGGATGGTGAGCGTATATTTAAGCAATATTGCATAAGCAAGAGTGCTGTTATACTGAATATCAGCATGATTTTCAGCACAACAGCCTGACTGCAAGCTTGATACTGCTTTTATAGAACAGTTCTATTAATAAAAAATGAATATCAAGCAACTGACTTTTCAGGCACAGTATAGCCAATCATTTTGTCTATTTTTTTGCGCCGTCAAAGGAAACAGTTCCGAAAGAAGCCAAGGCTGCATATAGCATAGGCTGACTGCCAGTAGTGTTGTAACGATTTCAATATAATGAACTATTTCTAACACAAAACACAAATACAAACAGTGAAATGTCTCACTGCTGTTATACTAAATATCAGCACTCATGGAACACTGCTTGACCAATCAGTTTAGTGGACCAGAACTAACTGTTGTGTAATCACATTTATATTATGTAATTTTTTAGAGATTTTATCGATTTTACCGATTTTACCTTCTCTATGTGAGCCAGTCACTAAATTGTTTGGAGACCATTCTATTAATATTGTTTGAGAAATAAACTGAACCCCTTGGTGTAATGATATTTGTGTGTACCTGTAAAGAGTCCACTGAGGGTCATTCTCAGTGAGGGTATCAAGTGTGGGTACTCCTCTCTTAGCAGGTGGGACAGGTGAGTCATTGAGTTCTACTCCCTCAGAGCGGAGTTTATGAATAGTTGCCTAAGACAAACAAAACAATGTACTTATAACAAGTGGCAGAAAGTATATATTGTACAACCGAGGAACTACGAGATCATAACCGATGTTTATGCTGTTAAGAGAAGTGGAATCAGATATGGCAGATATGGTGGGATCAGATACGGACGGAAATCATATTAAACCATCATACAAAGACACTATTATAGTAACATAAAGCATTCAGATCCAGATATAATGCACTGTAGCCCTAAAATACCTGAGACATTACTAAAGATCTACCCAAAGTGTGTCAGTGACCTGCGCTTTGGTTTTTACACTGGGCTGGTGATGAGGAGCTGCAGTGAATGTAGGCTGTAGCGGCACAGCATCAAAGTGAAGTGAGTCGATTAGAGAGATAGGAATTCAATCCCTGCGCTTCCTACACCTGGCATCTTCATCAAATTAGTGGGATGCCTTTTGATACCAACCTCTGAAAACCAAAGAAACATTCTGACAGAGAACAAAGAGAAACTGCAAAGACGAACAAAGAGGAGAGGAGTGACAGGCATTTTGTTTCTTTTTTTTGTTAAGATCGCTGCTTTTCTTTGTTCTCTCAATTCTCGAGAGATGTCTGCAGACCCAAGCGCAGGGGTCCTGGGCAGTGTTAATAAAGTCACCCCAACCTCCTGTCAGCTTTTTCTTTAGTTCAGACCTTTAGTGATTCATATCTGCAGACACTACAGATGGTAATAACAGAATTAACTTGGTCGTAGTTGTAGAGTTTGTCATTATATAATCTCATTATATATGCTGAAAATGTTTTCATGCTATGTACCAAAATACACACCATCTTCTCTTCAGCAGTCTTAGAGGACTGGAACTAGGCTAGTGCGTTCAGATGACTGATGTTGCCCTTTCCACACTTTCATTTTTACACAGAAATTCAATGGTAAATAATCAGGAAGAGGATAAGAGTAAATGTAATCCACTGCCAAATTCCTAGGAAGACTGATGCAGCAATCAACCAGGATGAGACCTGGTACAATTCCCAGAAAATTATAAGGAGGGTTCATGTATGAACAGAAGGTGGTTCATTAATTCAGGAAATCAAAAAGCCTTAAAAAAAAAAAAAAAAAAAAAAAAAAAAAAAAAAAAAAAAAAAAAAAAAAAAAAAAAAAAAAAAAAAAAAAAAAAAAAAAAAAAAAGAACAGGTGAAACATCTGGTGATTGGACGGATACAGAAACAAGCTGTTGGTCAATTTTTTTGTCAACTAAATGGCACAGGACTAGGCAATCACACCAGACTCCCAGTGAAATGTTGCAGGTGATGAACATTTTGAAACGTACATTCCACTAAGTCCACTGTACACGGGACTTGTTATATGTGGTATGTGTAACAGAAATTTCTGAATAGAAAGGCAAATAAAAATGTATGCATTCTGGTTTAATACCACTTGAAGGCTGAAAGTCTGAATTATGTAAAACATGGAACATCACTGGAAAAGATATGTTTTTGTGTTCTGAGTGTCTGTTCTACCTCAGCATTGATAAAGTGGACCTCAGCCAGCAGACGCAGCAGCTCTCGCTCTCCACACTCTTCTTTGTACATCTGTTTACCTGGGGTCATGAGAATACATGCACACACATAAATACTTCTAATAATCTAGGTGCCCTTTTAATTGGCACCAGTTATTCATCTTAACAAGAATTCAAGCTAATTTTCCAATCCTGTTTGCAGTAACAATCAATGAATCATGCACAATTTAATGATTGCCATTAATCAATTAGCCCTGGAGGGTGCAATATAATGGGAGTGTCAATTATTGGTCCAGAAGTTTATATATTTAAAATGTTTCGCATATAGATTAATCTATAGTGTTAATCTATTCAAATGAACCAGTGACAGAGAAAAGTGAGGACCCATAATGATTCCAATAGAAAACATAATGAGACTAATATAAATAGATCGCTTACACTCGATTTTCCATCTCTTGTCATCATAAAGCAGACAGAAGCGGCAAGCTGCCCTGCACACATCCCACAACTCCTGTTTCCGTGCAGCCTTGACTAGGGATGCCCACAGCCTCATCCTGCCACAGCAACAAGCAGAAATACAAGACTAACTTGACCAACTCAATGTTTCTGTACACTCTGTAGATTTACTTTTTCACAATCCATGTGACTTTTTTTTCCCATAATGGTCCATATAAACAAGTACTTCAATTATCTTTAGCAAAAGTTAACAGAACTTCCATACAGGAACAACAGTGTGCTATTGTTAGGCATGGACTTTAAATTCAGAATTCCCACAGCGCAGCTACTCGCACTAAACTTGACTTTCATGTCAACTTTGCACAGAAAAATAAAAATGGAAATACTTCTTCCTCTTTATTTTTTGTTTCAGTTAGTTTCAGAGACAGTAGTTTTGTTTTCGATAAGCTGTATAGTATATTACTTCAATTTTATAAAAATACTTTATTATAGTTTTAGTTTTAGTGTCCGTTGACTATAATAAACTTTTTTTTATAAATATGCATATTTAGTGAGGTAGCTAGGTTGGGTTACAATAAATAATTAGTGCGTTCTAGACCAAGCTATTTTTAATGGCATGTTCTCTCTTTCTGAGTAGAACTTTTTCTGGTGCTAGCCCTCTTAATGAGCTCCTCATGGATTCCTGCAAATCACACAGTCCTGTCTCACATGTCCTCACCACATAATCCTTGAAACACTCCTGTGAGGTTCCAAGTTAAGAACACAGATCCAACTATGACTCAAATTTTCACAGTGACATCTGACACCTTGGGAGTAAATTTGTATAGAAACAGATAACCACAAGTATGTCTATACCTCTCTCGGTCATCTGTGTCTCTCTCCAGCCTGGCAAGATGACATTCTGCTTTTTGTACACAGGTCCTGTAGTGCTTGGCCTTAGCAGCAAGTTGCTCCACGTTGTCCTGTAGTCTGCTACCTGACATTAAATATCAAACATGAAAAAGAAAACAAAGTAAGAAAATAGTGTCAGCCAAACTCTAGAGAAGCCAAATTGTATAAAAAAATTGTAGAACTAAATAATCTGAAAGAAACACAGCCAAGTAACGAATAAAGGCATAAGGGTGTGCTGTTATAGGAAAATAATCAATGGCGGGGTGATGTGACGCAGTTGCCATGTCCCAGAGTGTTTTACTCCACTTATACCACAGTAATTTGTTAATTGCATTTTTTATGTATTAAAGAATGAAAAACCATTCATCTGTGACATTTAATGTCTGAAACATCCACAAAACAAGTTAGCTCCTGTTTTCACCTACGTTATAAAAGCTATACACAGTCACAGGCACAGGATGAGGAATCAGAGGTACCCATGTGCCAGAGAGCTGTGAGATGTCAGTAAATGTGGGGGAAAAAAAAAAAAAAAGAAATGCCAATAGCAATATAAGTGTTGCCCCACATAAGCATTTGTAAAGTGCTTGTTAACTGCTGTGTCTGATACCACCCACAGACATTCCAATGCCAAAACATCAAAAGCTAAATATACTGAGACAATAATACCTTTAGCCGTGCTGTCTGCATCCAGGACCATCTGGAAGGTGTCAGGTGCCAAAGCAATACCAGCACTAACCAGTGTGGGGCGCCACTTCTTCGCTGGCTCATCACCCAGCCGCTCTTTCGTCTTCAAATGCAAAAAACAAACAAAATCCAAGCATTACCATGGTGAAAATTCTAGCATTGACTGTACTGCTTGCTACTTACAGTTCAGCATATCTACACTGAAACTCATTACACAGATTAGGATAGCATAGGACTAATAATATCATAAATACAATTGTGTAGCATGCAAGTGATCAGACCTGTTGAATGAGCATGGCTGCCTGGTCCTCTGGGCGTGTGGGAGTGCTGTAAGGTTTGCTGCGCTGTTGAAGGAGGTGAAGGGAGAAGGATAGACGCTGTTGGAACTGGCCACTCTCATCCAGGTCCAGGGCTGCGTGGAGGTGTTGTATTGCAGGCTCCAACCTCTCCGCTTCCTCCTCTATAGCAGCCAGCTCAGCCTGGACCTGACATCGCATGTCCAACAACATGCTAGTGACACACACACACACACACACACACACACACACACACACACACAAAAAGTACATTTAACAAATACTGAATACGTATTTACTAGTTGTTTTTTTTTTTCTAATAATTTTAACAAATAAGCTAATGCCAAAAAAAAAAAAAAAAAAACACTGACAGAAAAGTGGCACGACCAAGTGTAATAGAATTAAAAAAGTGCACTGGACAACAATTTTCCTGCAGATGTAAATAACAAATACATACACACACAAACCTATTGATGTTTTCTAGGGCTTGTGAGAGTGTGAGCAGAGGGCTTTTGAGGTTCTTCCGTAGATTATGCTGGAGCAGAGGTAAGCAGCTGTTCCACAGAGCAGCACACACACTCTGCGTTACCTGAGCATCCCCCTCTCTCACTGCCCTGAGGAGCAATGCCTCCAACCGGCTTACTACGCTTAACTGGGCCTGAGAACAGAAAACACATCCAGGCTGAACAGTGCATAGTACATTTAGACTATCAGAGCGTGTGAGCAAAGCTGAGAATTATTTATATATAGAGTGATAATAATAATAATATGGATTCTCTCATTGTGTGCATGAACTGCTCTACTTACACGTTTTTACTTCAGTCCAAAAATAAAACATGTAATGTAATTACACTCCAATGTGCACAAATGTGTGCATATGAAAGCACCTGCTGAAGCATGAATTAGCTTACTACATAAAAAAAATATTTTTTGATCCAATTTAAGTGACCAAGACTTATCAGTTCAAACCTCCATAAGCCTTTGTGACCACAGAGGAAGTTTGTTTAGATCAAATATATTCACATTACTTATAATGTGTTCAATCTAAGTATGACTTTGTGTCATGCTTGCAAATTAATCTCAGTCAGCCTGGTCACATGATGAAAGGAGTACATCTGTGGGGGTGTAGGGATGAAGGAAAGATCTGGAAGTGGGAAGAGATGGAGAAGGGGAGGAATGGAAACCAGGACCCAGGGAAGAATTCTGGGTGTTGAGAGTACTGGACCAGCCTGGAGCAGAGTGCAGCAGTGAAACATACTTAGAATTCAGTTATAATTATATTTATGAACTGCTGTCTGACGTCAGACAAGTATATTAGCCAAAAATGAAACATTTATTTGTCTTTATTTGACCGTTTGCGTATATGAACGCATTTTCCATTGGGTCATCGCAAATGTTAATCATAAAGCCAGTACGGCTTAACACCACATGAAGCTAATGCATTAACCAAGTTATGCTAAATAAAACCAAATACTATTACCTCCACACTGCTTTTGGTGTAGTCCTCAATGTTCTGTTTACTAAGGGCCAGTTCACTCTCGACACACTCCACCATGATATGCTGCCCCACAGCCGGCATTGAAAACAAAACAAATGAACAATCTTGTTCTCTACTTCACTGAAATTGCATATAATGAGTAACTGTTTAGGGAAATTACAAAGAGTAATGAGCACTCACAGTGTCATCAATGGTCTTTAGCTCCTTTACACATTCCTCAGCTATGAACTGCTCTTTCAGTTGTAAAGAGAGGAAGGCCAACTCCAAAAGGAGTTCAAACCTGCCATAAAAGGTATTGATCACCGCATGACTCAGCTACAGCATAACCATATTACCATATATAAATTTTAACATGTTTACACTAGTCATGTGATAGGATAATAGATTTACCTGCCAGACAATGGGATGTGAGGACTGTCGTCAGTGTCAGGACTAAAACTGTTAGAAGCAGGTGATTGGGTCTGGGATGAATGAGTCAGCAGGAGACAAATCTCCCTCAGTTCATCAGACTCTACTCTGCCTTCATTCATAGCCGTGCTAGAAACAGCAGAGATATACACTCACACTCCAATACATTATTTATCTCCACTCACTTTGATTTCGAAATGATGCAGTAACTGCAGAACACTTGGGATCTTTACAAGTAAAAAAACAGCCATAAGCTGCAGTCTACGGAGGCCAAGCACCATGTGCAGATTGCACCACAGCTAGCTAGTTCTCGCCACGTTGCACAGAAAAATAAAGCAACCATAGATGTATATACTATTAAAATTTGGTGATGGTAGCTTAATGCTAAAACTATCAAGTGTGTGCTGCAATGTGATTGGCTGATGGCCCCCATGTTTTTGAAGTAACCTACTCAAGTGGAAATCCACTAACAGATTAGCACAACAATGCAGTACAATAAATTTTAGATTCATAGGACTTACAGCTTGAGAAATAATTATTTGAATCTAACCCTGCCCCTATAGAAATCTGTAAAATAAACAGTGTTTTCCGTTTTCCGTGACTCGAACACTCATGCAGGTAATCTTTACATACAAATACTTTACAAATAAAATCGGTGCCTGTGTTCTGCGCAGGAACATTTGGGTCATTGTGCGCTCTATGTGGAAAAAAATTACATGTTACAGATTTTAATTTATTTTAAATAACTGTGAGATTAGATTGGATTGGACGTTTAAGGCAGATATAGGCCGTGGATTGACCTCAGTAAGGGTCAGCATTTTCATCAGACTTTTAGGTAAGATGTAAAAATGGTTTAAAAAAAAGTGGAATGTAAAGTGTGGAAACTTAGATAAAGATTTTATATATATATATATATATATATATATATATATATATATATGTATATGTATATGTATATGTATATATGTATATATATGTTGCATGCAGTTATTCCAGACCATGGCTTTTCTTACTGATAACATTAGAACATGAGTAAATGTCTCATATTTTTTGTTTACTAATGAATAGGGCTGTCACAATTACTCAATTAAATTCTATTTCCTGATTGTAAAAAATCCTTGATTACAATTTAACATTTCGAGTATTTGGCAAAATGGCAGAGGCACAGCAGTGCATGGATGAATGTCAACTGTGTGGGAGCACTTTACATTAGATGTGAAAAACAATTTTGTTGTCTGCCGTCACTGCAAAAATGAACTGAAATACCATAACAGCATATCTTCAATGCTGCAGCACCTGAAAAGGCGACATCCAGGTTTCACAGATTTACACATTACATCATGTGTTTCATAATAAGGTCATGACTGCATGTTTCCATGATTACTCATCACATAAATCAAGAAATTATAATCACTGTAGCATTCATACCATAAAACTGTGGTCAAATATCAAATACTGAGTGATAGAACCCTTAGAATTAAATCAAGAGATTAAATAATTATCTGATGGTAATATGCAGTAGCCTATAACAACCATCGCAAGGCCGTTGGCGCCTTCTGCAGGTTAAGATGTTTTAACTAATCGACATAATCATTATTATAATCATCACTACAAAAAGTAATGATCGTATAAATGATTATGACTAGTTAATGCATGTTAAACATAGCATTAATGCATATTATCTCATTTATCTCTCTCACAGTATAAAACAGAGCCTGATGGACTCGCATATGAAGAGAGTGTTTCCATGTTCATCCCAACAATCACAGCATTTTGTCATATTTTCTGATGTCTCAATTTCTGGCAAATATGAATTAATGAACTAAATGGACTTTACTGTGGTCTCTATAACAAGCACTGCATGGTTGGAGACGAGGTCTTCACGAGTGTGACTGACCCAGTGCGCATGCGCCAACAATACACAAGCGCAGTATATTAATTAAATATAAACTACAATATCACAAGCCATGAAAACACGCTACATTCATTTATATTCTTTCTATCAACACTGAAATGTAAATACAACGTAGTGGCAGAATTCACAGTTAAAACCATAATAACACCAGAAGAATAACTGCGTATCACTCCAGAATTACCATATTATGCATTCGGCTAAAGTCAAACAACAATGAAAACAGCACAGTCGTACTTACGTAATATACACGAACAATATACTTTACTGAAGGCAAGTAAACTAACCAACCGCTAAATAAACATAACGAACAACATAAACTTCGCACTCAGCGGTTCTTGAAGTCTAGTACTCTCTCAGAGTAGCGCTGAGTTCAGTGCTCGTGAATGGCGCGTTCTGATTGGTCGATCCAGTCAAGTCCACTTAAAGGGACCTCAGCCCCTTTAACCAATTTTTACATACACATTTATTCATTTAGCAGACGCTTTTATCCAAAGCCACTTGCAAATGAGGAAATACAAGCAAAGCGATGCAACAGGCAGAGAACAATACAAGTAGTGCTACCATACAAGATTTTTTATTGAGTGCCAGAGGAGCAAAGTGCACAGAGTAGAGGTGTAAGTGCAGATTTTGGCGACAGGTTAGGGGTTAGCAAAGTGTTCACGGAAGAGGTGTCTTTATCCGTTTTTTGAAGATAGTGATGGATTCTGCTGTCCAGATTAAGGTTGGAAGTTCATTCCACCACTGAGGGACAGTCAGTCTGAAGGTTCTGGAAAAGGACCTCATGCCTCGCTGAGTAGGCACTAAAAGGTGTCGGTCGTTAACTGATCGCAGGTTGCAGGAGGGAACATAAACCTCAAGGAGAGTGCTGAGGTAGGGGGGTGCTGTTCCAGACAAGGTCTTGTAGGTGAGCATCAAGGCCTTGAATTTTATGTGGCCGGCTACAAGAAGCCAGTGGAGGGAGACAAAGAGGGGTGTGACGTGGGCCCTTTTGTGCTGGTTGAAAACAAGGCGTGCAGCTACATTCTGAATCATCTGAAGGGGTTTGATGGAGCTGGCTAGGAGGCCCGGGAGTAGGGCATTGCAGTAATCCAGTTTTGAGATAACCAGAGCCTGGAATAGTAGCTGTGTGGCATGATCAGTGAGACAGGGTCTGATTTTCTTGAAGTTATACAGAATGAACCTAGAGGACCATGCAGTTGTTGAAATGTGATATCCAAAGTTCAAGTGGTCATCGAAAGTCAACACAAGGTTTCTGGCTGTCCCGGTTGGCTTGAGTGTGGTTGAGCCTAGCTGTACAGTGAGACAGCTATTTCAGATGAAAACAAAAATGAACTCACCTAACACTTGGGAACACTATATTAATACAGGGTAGGGCCTCCCTTTGCTCTCAAAACAATTTTGAGGTGCATTTTCATGCTGTGAATCTCTCGCTCTACCACATCCCAAAGATGTTCTTTTGGATTCAGATCCAGGAAACATTCCCCACACCATTACACCACCTCCACCAGCCAGAACTGTTGACACAAGGCAGGCTGGGTCCATAGATTAACACAGTTGATACCAAATTCTGACCCTACCATCTGTGTACCCCAGCAGAAAGTATATCAGCTAAAAAGTAATTAAACCATATTGCTAAAAGATGCAGGCAGACTGAGGAATTCTGCTGATATAACACATTTCCTACATTTGTGAAGATATAAACCAAAAAGCTAAATTCATCTATTATAGTGCCCCCTCCTGCTGGGTATGGCTCATTTCATTTGCTTTGGTTGAGGGTGGGATATGGGACCTAACTACCAAATTTGGTGGCAATGATATTCATTGATAAAGTAAATTAGGCTTTGCCTCATTTGAATTGATTGATGTGGCAGCCCTATTGTTTACAAATGTCAACATGCTTTTGATAATTATTGAGTCTCACTCTGCTGAGTGGTTTGACACCAAAACTGTGAAGATAGGAAAAAGATCCTAGGACAAATTCTCAAAAGTAGGTTTGGAGTATTATACAAATTAACAAAAAAAATCTGAGTGGATGGAGCTTTTATGCTCAGAGAGAACACAAGGAATAAGTTAAAATAATAATAATAAAAAAAAAAAAATTCATAATAGGTCATTCGGTATCAGAGATACGAGGCAAAAAGTAAAACACTTCGCTATAGCATCACCATTAGGCCAATTGGGCTCATCTCTCTTGCCTGAGTAGCAGGAGGGAGTACTATATCCTACCCAGTTTCATGCCTGTAGGACCTATGATTTGGTCTGCACAATCAGTTTTAGTGAAGAAGAAGAAGAAGAAGAAGAAGAAGAAGAAGAAGAACAACAACAACAACAACAACAAAATCCTAACAACAACAAAATCCTAACAAAAACAATAGAGTTCCAAGCTTGGTCTCCTAAGTCCACAGTTATGCCTATACAGCTGAGTGTAAATTCTCCCATGGGTTTGAATAAAAGAAGCAGCAAAAATAAAATGTACATTTGAAAAATGTGAAAATAAGATCAAAACATGGTTAGAAAAGAAGTACTGTCATTGCCCATTCTTTAGAACTGATTTGAGAAAGGCAGTGTATGACACATGTCATAAAGTATGAAAAAATTGACCAAATAAACAAAAGCTGTCTCAAACTTTGCAGTTCCACAAAGACTAACTATGATTTCCTCTTGTGCTGCAAATTTATTCATAACTGTGCAGTACATAGCCATGCACCCTATGGCTTTTCTACACACAAGTGAATAATTGGTCCACATAACCATCACCATTTTGCCTTGAGGCAAATCTCGCTAGAGAAGATGTGTCAATACAACTGGAGCTTTTGAGAGCATCCTTAGTATGTGAACATGAAAGATAAAACAATGGAACACTCACAGAAATATAATTCAAATATACATTTGACAACATGCACAAAATGAGTTCTGTCCCTACAGATGCATCAAACAAAAAGCTGTATAATACTTAAATAATATATACTTTAATATTCCAGGCACATAATACACAATATTTGTGTTCATATCGGTTAGAAAAAAAAGGGGGGGGAATCAAGGAATGGAGTGGAATCAATCAACTCACTTTTTAAGCTTCTGCAGTTTATAGATGGCAAGTAATTTTGGACTTGCTTTTGTTAAAATGTTGGAGACATCTATAAGATCATGCTGCACCTGTGAATCATGTCAAACAGAACATCGGCACATAACAGCGATTATAAAATCTGCAACACCTAGGGAACTGACACTTTGAAAAATAAGGGAACAATAAAGGAAATATACAGGTCTCGTTTGGGAGCATATTGCAGAGACCAAGACAGTCAGGGGTGCTCAGCTGTGTGGGCAGAATGTAATAAACAGTGCAATTGACCAGAGGGGAGAGCGAATGATTTACCTGTATGGAGAAAATTCGGGGATACAGCTCGGGTGTGTGCTGCTCTATAAAATCAGAGGTGACCTTGGAAAAATCAGCAGCGTTGCTCTCTTTTCCAGCATCCACAAGGCACTCCACAAGGAGTCTGAACATAAAAGCAAGTGTATTTGGAAAAGAAGCCTCAACACATGCCACTAAGATTGCTCAGCAAAAAACTAACTAAAAAACATCTGAAGCTCATATTACATCATCAGTTCAGCCCTCCAGGCATAGTCAGGTTCGACTACCTCCTCCAGAGCACTGAGCACCTGTGTGAGAGAGGAGACCAGGTACCGCCGCCAACCAGGCCGCAGGAAACCTCGCACTGTCTGAAGGTACAGAACAGAAGCGTTGAAGACTAGAAAATGGTATCTGCATGAGTGAAAGAGAGTGGGGGGAAGGGAGGGAATGGAAAAAAAAAAGAGAGAGAGAGAGAGAGAGAGAGAAAATTAGATGTGCAACAATAAAAACAATAAATACAGGGTTTTAGATAGTATTCATAGACCCTCATTGTATTTTTGTTAATTTTAGACCCTGTTGTTATAGTATTCTTATTATTCTTACATCCTGATAGTATTCTTTAACCCTTATAGTATTCTTACTGTTCTTAGACTTTGACAATATTCTTAGTACTCACAGACCTTTATAGTATTCTTAGAAACTGATAGTATTCTTACTGTTCTTAGGCCCTGACAGTATTTTTAGTATTCTTATACGTTAGTAGTATTCTTAGTATTCTTAGACCTTGGTGGTATTGTTAGACCCTGATAGTATTCTTACTGTTCTTAGACCCTGATAATATTCTTAGTATTCATAGACCTTTATAGTATTCTTAGACCTTGGTGGTATCCTTAGACCCTGATAGTATTCTTACTGTTCTAGGACCCTAATAGTATTATCACACCTTAATAGTATTCTTACTATTCTTAGACCCTGATAATATTCTTAGTATTTCTACACCTTAATAGTATTCTTAGACCCTGACCTATATGTACTAGGATGAGGATGTGTTTTGATGGCGATTACAAAGCACTTCTGTAAGTGGCTCTGTATTAGGGCATCTGCCAAATGCTATAATTGTAAATGTAATGTAAATTTTAAAAAAATGCAAAAAAAAAAAAAAAAGATAGCAATGCAGGGATGAGATTAAAATATTCAGGGCGTGTCGTCCCAAAAGATGGCCAAGTGAACATAACTTTGAACACTTTCTAGCAGATTATCTTAACACAGCAGTGCTTTGGGGAAACTGAGCTTGGTTCAATTATTCAGTGCTGTTGCTCTCTCATGAGTGCTGCTGTCTGATTTCTCGGTACATCTCAATTTCCAACATGCTCTGACCATGGATCAAAGACGTTGCAAAAAGCAGGCGGTAACAGCCTTGCTATGATGCACAAAGGCTTAGGCAGCATAGTGTTTCCATTAGTTTCCATTTTAATCAAAGGAATTATTATGGGTGCAAAGGAGAATCATCAAACCAAAAGAGCAGTTAAAGACTCTATTAGGGAGCTAATTTAAACACCTCAAGAAAAGAAACTGTTACCTATGACTCATTTTATTCTCTCTTATAACACATGAGTCTTGGGGTTGCCTATTTGTATTATTACAGTACATGTGGTTGTGGTTGTGGTTAAGAAATAGGTAAAGAGATATTGCAGACCATCAAAGTGATGTGCTAGAAAAATGGTCTAGGCTTTAGAATAGATCATATCAAACCTATTTTTGCTTAAATATATACTGGGATTATGTGTAGAGGTATTACTCTGGTTGATTGTCTTTGGTTGTCTTCTGGTTGGCTACAGGGTTTGAATCAGGCTCTTTATTTTTTCACCTTTCTAAGATCCGACACCCAAAATATACCTAACCTTAATGCTTTTGTGCTCATACAGGGTAGCAGTGATACACTACTGGAGAAATGTTAGAACATTATTTTCTCTCACACTTAAACAGCATATATTAGATTCCTATAGTAAGGAGAAGAGAAGGGGAAAGTACTGTTCCATTGTCCTGATAACTAAACGGCCTACCTCGGCTTGTCTTTGGATATCTCTATAGCCTTCAGATAGTATGTCACAGCTTTATCCATGTCCTCCTGGAAATAGAACACAGAGAAACAAGAAAATGTTGCTTCTCATGAAACACACAAGAATAACAGAAAGGATGTTGGCTACAGTGCCTAAGCCTGCATTAAGAAGAACTATACCCTCATGATCTATGACGCATGTGCTCCTTATATAACGTCACCCAGAAGTGACTATAAGGCCTCCAATGAATCCAGGAAGTATGGATACGTACCACAGAGGCAATAGCGCGTGGTGAGTTCAGCTGAGCCTGGCAGAAGTATGCGCGGCATAGAAACTGATTAGGTGGGGGTTTGCTCTCTAAGTACATCATTAGGCAGTCCCCTGTGATCTCCTTACATCCCAGCTGAAACGGCAACACACAAACACAACCAAATACACTCTGAGTCCAGATGATGAATATTTCAGCCCGTTGTTGCATTCACCATAACACCTTATCAAAATCTCCCTTGAGCATGTGATTTATGATGATGGGAGAGAAATACACTGTATGTACGTGCCTGAAGAGGAATTAGCTTTTATTAATTTAATAGCAAATATTTGTGTTTTGTTTTGAAATATTATAATATTATATTGCCTTAATATGAATAATCAGTAGGTTCCTAACCAGTTTCAAGTCCATACTGAAATTCTGCATGTAAGGGATATGATCATAGTCTATGTGTGTACAAATGTATGATCTCAAACTTAATTTTTTTTAATTAAAATGTCAGAAAAAGGCATGATATCTGTGAGCTACAACTTATTTTTATTCTCTTTTATGACACTGAGAGGTTCAGTGCTGGTATTGTGTGTTATTACAATACTTGTTGCCATGGTCAGATAATTGGTACAGTAAAATCACAGCACATCAGAGTGATATGGCAATTTAAAAAAAGGGTTGTGACCAATCATCTTCGGCTGTTATCACTCCAAAGCACACCATGATCCTGTTGTCATTTTCTGCCCGGCAGGGAGGACCGCATTATTGCAGTAGAGATCTGCACTTAATTCAATCCCTCTCCGTTCCAGATTAAGATGTTTCGAGCATTTTGCAGATAAAGAGCTCTAGTGTCTCAATGTACCAGTCTTTGGTGCTTGAGATTTATTTCAAACAAATCTCTTTCAAACTGAGAGCTGCACCACACAAAGGAAGCATGTTTGTATCACACAGTAGTTACAGATGAGATGATTTTCTGTGTATGAAGAAGTGTGAAAAATTTCAATGGTCATAAAGGGAAAAAATGTATGAGTCACATAAAGGCTTCATAACATATGCCAGGGCATTAGTTTCTGTTATGAACATAACTGGCTGTAACAAATCTGCGTAATGACACTATTTGACACTGCATGCGCTTATTTGATTTTGCTGTCTCAAATGATGACATTAGTTGTGTTCAATACCTGAAGAATAATTTCATGCTTTTATATATCTAATATCTTGACATGAAAAGTGATGCTAGGTATGGATGGGGAAATAAGGTTGGTAATACTCAATTTGTTAATTCTTCTATCTTTCACCCTGATTGTTTTCAGAAACTTTTTATTGTGGATTCATGTCAGCCAATTAATCAGTTGCTAAAGCCAGATAACTCAATTCGATACTCCACTTAACAGTTATATTACTGGAGCCATAGTTCGTCATAGGCCATCCTGTCATATACACTCGTACCATATACTTGTGTAGGTATTTAGTGACTGTACAGTAGTCTACCTGTTACTATGCACAATTTGTTAAATTCCCCCTCCTCTATGCATCAGTGGAAAGGGACCACCACCAGAGCATTAACATGATTATTTCAGTAGTGGACCATTCCCAACACAGCAGTGGCACAATTTACACATACCATCCAGCTCACCTTTTTTCCATGCATAATCTGTCACAATTAATTATCCTTTAATCCTTTATTAGTGTGAGTTTCTGACCATGTGGCGGCTGTTGGCTGGGTATTTTTGGTTGCTGGACTGTTTCTCACTCCCAGCAATGACACTGAGGTATTTAAAAAAATCCCAGCAATAATGTTGCACCTAATGCACTTATGATTGCATGACACATATTACCATGCCGCTACCACACTACTGTCGTTTCTATGCTGAGAATGGTCCATGTAATATCTCAGCATTGGTAGACCTATTGTGGATCCTTTGCACTAATTCAGAGGATTCCAACTCTGGTCCCGGAGTACCCTGTGTCCTGCACACTTCACTTCAGTTTTTCCCTGCTTTAAAACTCCTACTTCAACTCAGGAAGGGCTGTTACTTAAGCTGTTTAGTTGAATCAGGTGTGCTGGGAGCAAGGAAAACACTAGGGATATTCCACGATCAGATTTGGGAACATATGCATCAATTTCTTAAGTACAGGGGACTGATAAACTGCATAGCAAACAGTAATAATTACCTAAAAGCGCACCTACACTATATGGTGAAATGTTTGTGGACACCTGACCATCACACCTATATGTGGTTCTTCCCTAAACTGTTGCCACAAAGGTGGAAGCACTCAACTGGACGTCTTCGTATGGTGTAGTATTAAGATTTCCCTTCACTGGAACTAAGGAGCCCATAGATGTTCCAGCATGACAATGCCCTTGTGCACAAAGCAAGGTCCATGAAGACATGGTTTGCTAAGGTTGGAGTGGAAGAACTCGAGTGTCCTGCACAGAGCCCTGACCTCATCCCCACTAAACACCTCTGGGAAGAACTGGAAAGCTGACTGCACACCAGGCCTCCTCGCCCGCCATCAGTGCCTAAACTCACTAATGCTCTTGTGACTGAATGAGCAAATCCCTACAGCCACGCTCCAAAATCTAGTGCAAAGCCTTCCCATAAGAGTGGAGGTTATTATAACAGCAAAGGGAGACTACAACTGGAATGGGATGTTCAAAAAGCACACATGGGTGTAATGGTTAATTGTCCACAAACTTTTGTCCATTTAGTGTATATGGTAGGTGTCCAGTGAGTGTAGCTACAAGGTAGATGTACCTTATAAACTTGAACAACTGTAGTTATAGGTATTCCATTAAAATGATGAATAATTTTGATATCAGATTGCTTTGGCTGTGTAGGAGACTGTTTCTCATAACTGACAATCACATGCATCTTGGCACTAAAGGTGACCAAAAGAGAGTAAGTACTCCTCTAGGAGTGTTCTGGGTAATTGAAGGATATTATACATTGTATAAATGACTATTCTGAAGCTGGTTTGATGATTGCTTTGGATGAAGGCAGGATGTTAGTAGGAGGTTGTGATGTGCTTACCCTGAGAGCCTGCTCTGCACACAGCACATACAGCTCAGGGAGGAAACACCGACTATCTGATGCTGTCTTTCCCGGGATAGCTTCCTTGATTGTGGCATAAGCTTTCCTCAGAGCTACAGGATCTGCAAAACAGGAAGATATTAATTATAAAGAGTCGGATAAACTTCGCTCCATAAGCAGTAAACTTGTAGTTAGGCTCAGTAAGTCCTCCATAGCTTTCTAACCATATTAACTCGGTAAATTACAAATACAAATACAAATATGGTTATGTTAAAAAAAAAAAAAAAAAAAAAAAAAAAAAAAAAAAAAAAAAAAAAAAAAAAAAAAAAAAAAAAAAAAAAAAAAAAAAAAAAAAAAAAAAAAAAAAAAAAAAAAAAAAAAAAAAAAAAAAAAAAAAAGACAACCTGGAGCCATTCTTACCGTCTTTATCCTGTGCTTGTGTCAAATATTGTCGGATTTGGAGATCCATATTTTCCGCGCGAGACCTGTTACAGTTAGCTAGCGCAGTGTCTGGCTTTCAAACTAGCTAACTGGATATAATGAACTACTCTGCAGTCTGTGTTTCGAAGCAGGCTTCGGAAAGTACAATAACGACATTCAACACAGGTAAAACAACCAATTGGAATTGATTTGGAAGTTGTAATCTGCCTAGCTCATCTAAGGAACGTCATTTTAACAGACATAAAGTTAAGTTAAATAGCTAACTGGCGAACTAACAGCCACTTTGGGTTCGCGTGCCTGTTACTAAGACCCGTATCTTAGCAACGATGGAACTCAGCGCGCGCGCGTGCTCCGGAAATGCAGCGTCAAGTCATTACAGGTAAACTCTGGGCCTGATTGTGCATCTTTGCCAAAGCTCATCTTCAGTTAATCCCTTGATAATACTCGCTAATCTCAATTTTTCACCGAAGTGTATATTAAGTGCAAATAAGATGCAGTGACGAGAGGTTATGTAATACGCGTGTATTGCGTTGCCAGTTTATTAGGTACATTTACCTTGTATCTTTACTTAGTGGTCATTTCATCTGTTGGTACACTAAATGGTACACTAAAGTTTGTGGACACCTGACCATCACACCCATATGTGGGCGTTCCCCAAACTGCTGTCTCAAGGTTGCAAGCACACAATCGTACACAATTATGCTGTAGCATTACAATTTCCCTTCACTGGAAGTAAGAGGCCCAAACCTGTTCCATGAAGACATATTTTGCCAAGGTTGGAGTGGAAGAACTCGAGTCACCTGCAAAGAGCCCTTATCTCAACCCCATTGAACACCTTTGGGATGATCTAGACTGCTGACTACGTGCCACATCTTCTCGCCTGACAGCAATGCCCAACCTCACTAATGCTCTTGTGGCTGAATCAGCAGTCTTGTGGTTACAGTAGTAGTGTGGTTATACAGACAATGCTGAATGGCTAGATAATGAACTAGAGTGAGTGAAGTGATGTGTGGCCAAGTATTATGACCCATACTCAAAATTTGTGCTCTGCATTTAACCCATTGAAGTGCGCACACAGTAGTGAAAACACACGTGGGGCAGTGGGCAGCCCTTTTTTTCCCTCCCCCCCGCAGCAGCCGGGGAGCAGGGGTTCAGTGCCTTGCTCAAGGGTCTCAACTCAGTCGTGGGACTGAGAGTGGAAAAGAGTGCTGTTCATTCACTGGCCATTCACTCCCCCCACCTACAATCCCTGCCAGACCTGAGACTCAAACCTACAACCTTCAAGTTACAAGGCTGACTCTCTAACCATTAGGCCACAACTTCCCCGTATAGCTCTATATAGGATGGACTGAATATAGAGAAGCAGAGAACACAGAGTTTAAATACTATGATTTTTTTATTAGGATATAGTACACAAATAAATTATGTATTTGTGCGCTATGAAATGCAAGCGAGTGACCAAGCTGACAGACAAAACAGAAATATCCTGTGTTCATTGTTTGTTTAAGGGTGTGTCTAAACAAACATTGAAATTATTATTATGAAATGAAATTATGTCCAAATCACTAGGCCATGGGATACACAGACAGCAGAGAGATTTCCACTGGTTTTCAACATCTGCACTTAATTTGTATTAACACAACAGTAAGCCACATTGATACACACACAGACAATGTCAAAGTCAACCAGCAAGAGAAAGGAGAGAAATAAATAAACATAAACACCCATCCCATGTTAACCTTCGGTCAGACATCTGGATTGGATGAAAAAGCATCTGTGCAGTCAATGGGAGAGAAGATGAACAGAAGGCTTTGATAGGGATTTTCACGTGTAGCGAATAATGATGAGAGAGAGAGAAGCAAAAATCAGGGCCACAGGCAGGTAGCAGTACATCTACAAGATGTGACTAGTCGCCTAGCTTTTTTTTTTTCCACAATTAAAGCAGGACATCACTAATTTAGCATATTTTATTAGTGCAATGAAACTGTGATAAATTGACAGCTTCTATGCTTTTTTAGGGTGCACTGTTAATGAGTAAATAAGTAAGTAAGTAAATAAATAAATAAATAAGTGCATTGTAACTCTGGCCTCAGTAGCATCCAAAATGAGTCAAAAATGGTCAACTTCGATGCACCGCTCTAAACTAGCTGAGTGTGACTGGATAGTGACGTGCGACCTGCGGCACAGAATGCGCTCTTTCACACCGTGCAGGTTATGATGGAATTCATCGTGCCACGGTGCACAGATTTTATTTAAATTTAATTTAGGAAAACAAGAATAGCTTATTTTTTGAGTAAAATATATTGTTGGTGCACCTTATATAATGAAAGAGAGAGAGAGAGAGAAAGAGAGAGCGCACTCAGGCACTGTAGATACAATGTATGTTTTAGATACTTTTAAGTGCATTTCAGATAGGTCTATTTATGGCAAATGGGGAAAATCATTTCCGCTCTGAGACTGTAAGAAATCAAAAGAGTATTACTTTTATTAGCTCTGTGTATCTTTGATTGGTTGTCTCATATACCCTTTGTAATCTTCTTGGAAGCCAACATATTTTGTGTTTACCCAGCAGCCTTTCTTTGGCTTTTATTTCTCTGTCTGTTTTGCAGAGCTTTTTCCTTGATTTTCTGCTCTGCTGGAGTTTCTTGTGTGTGCAGTGTTGTATTGGGCCCTACTGACAGCAGGAAGACATGTTTTCAGGCAATCACTATGTCTTTTTTAAGAACCTCTATGCCCACCAGTGGAGATATAAAGTACATTACACAGCCAAAGCTGCTCAGAACCTTGCACAGCTAGGCAATCCATCTAATCCATCTCACTGCATGCGTACTGCTGGTTTCACACAGAACATAATTAAGTCAAAGGTAACCAGAAACAATCCAATATATGAATGCAGTTTATTAGTCCATGACTCATATTTCACTTAATAATACCTTAATCAGACTCAAAGGTCATTTTTCAAAAGTATTGCTAGGAGAGAGGTGAAAGTGCAGAGAGAAATGGTATGTTTTCAGTTCAGTTTCAAAGGACTAGGGACTGACAAGGATTATTACATGCACTTCAGTCAAATAGCTATTCCACAGTAAGCTACACAATAAGAAAATTAACTAGGTAACATAACAATGACAAAAAGGAACATGTAAACACAGGACACCATAACAGCACTTTTTTTCACATCACATTACTTCACCAGTTAATTAACATTGTGTTTCTCCTTATAGGTCTATGTTATCTGTGATAAAGTGACAGCTAAGCATTTTTAAAAATGAGCTAAGAATCCTTATAGCTACGCTTCCTGACTTTGTGTGGGTAACTATGAACAGACACAGCAAGTAAAACTAACTACAGAATGAAATATATACAACCCTGTGGGTAGCATAGTCTGCACCTCAATATGTGTGAGCTGAGTGTCTAATGTCAAAGGAAATACTTTCCCAGATGTCCCTCACATCAACTGTCCTACTGTAATTGACTAGTTTTGGCACATTTTTACAGTATCTATCATGCTTATTTACAACAATATTTCAACCATTTTCAGAAAGGCTGTTAAGCATTTGGGGGTGGCGCAGCATATTTTCCCCTTATTATGTCTGTGTAGGTTTCCGTGGGGTTCTCCTATTCTCTTTCTCAAAAAAAAAAAGAAAAATACCGGTAGGTATATTGACTTATCTAAATTACACCTAGGAGTAATAACTATCATTCTGTTTCAGACCCATTGTTCCCTCTGGATCCAAATAGAATAGAAATTGTGAGAGAGTACTACATATTTCAGTATGCCATTTGAAAAAGATGATGTAATTGATTATGACCTTGACACTTACCATGATAAAAACTTCCTAAAGTTACAGTCTTTACATTTGAAGTGTGAAGCGTGGGACCAATGAGTGTCGTTGAGGTGGTGTATAAATTGAGGGCAAAAGTTTTCTGATAGAAGTGAATGCTTTGGAGATATTGCCAGGAATATTGCTACACAAGCACTCGATGGCAGGTTCACTGGGTAATATGTTTATGTGAACGGGATATTGGTGCAGTGACACAATGATGGAGGGCTTTGTCAACTCCTTCTTTGATTAATTTTCCAAAACAGCATGCCGTGCCATGTATTATTACTTATATAACCCTCTCCATCCGACTGTAGTAGACTAATTTCTTCTCTAGAAATTCAGTGCTTTTTTGGTGGTCCAATCTAAACAGCAGCAAAAGGGTACTTTGTTATGTTGTTTCCATCAGTCTTAAGAGACACAACTGGGGAAGTCTGGTGATCACTCCTTGACACTAACTTTTAAATTAACTACATGAATCTTCCCCACATTCACTTTGACTCTGCTGTCTCCCCATAGGGATAAGTGATCCACAGAATGTGTTCACACATAGTCAACAGACAAGTGACCAAGTGCCTTTCAGGTGTCAAAGGTTATTTGGCCTTATGTTTTGTTAAGGCGAGACACCACAGGCAAAGAATAGCACTTTCCTACTTCTACAGTATGTAAAATGTTCCAAGAGATAGATAACTAAGTGGCCAACGAGCAGTGGCTTTGTATGCTTGTGTCTGTCATGAAGAAACGAGGCATGCTCCGGAAATCCAAATTGTGTCAAATAATTTCTCTAGATAAATTGATTCTCTAGACAGATTAATTATTCAAAAAAGTTTCAATTATGAAAGTTGCAAAAATGCTGAGTTTGCCCCTTTGCCACAGGTTTCATCTTCAGTTAATCCCACTTAGCACAAAATCAAAACACCCTGCTGCTTACTCTAATTTGTGTTAATCAAGGAAGCAAAAATTCCAGCACAGCAATACCGTTCATTAGTCCATTCATATTTCATTTCATGGCTAAATGAATAATAATAGTAATTCCTTTTATTTTATAGCATATTTTTCACACTTGATGTCACCTTCAAATAAAAAGGAACAATTAACTAGAAAAGTAATGAGTAAAAGTAGAAGTAATGAGAAAAAAATGAGTGAAAGCTTTGAAAGAAAATTAGTTTTCAGGTGGGTCTTGAAAGAGGACAAAGTGTAATAGTAATAGGGATTGAATTGAATTGTGTCTATATCACTCTAGCAGTCCCGACAGAGGCGTGTCTGGTGTTGGGAAACACCTGAACCTGTAGACATGAGTGTATAAGCTGGAGTGTAAAGACCCAGAGGCTTTGTATGTAGAGATGAGACTACAGTGCTTAGAAATGAAGCAGCATCTCTTCCAACAGCCACATAATATATTCCTATAATAATAGAGATTAGATTATACAAGCTGTTTAGCCTCTGAGTATCAATTTGCCTCAGGCTCTTTCTACACCCATCTTTAGAATGAACTATGGTTATAGCTTGAAGCTGTTTAGGTCACCTTCTCATGTAATATTGTGATATAACAACGTACAGAGTGTTACTTCTACTTCTCAATTAGACTTCATAGCCTACCATGAAATCATGTTAGATGTCCCTCATTTACCCTCCAAGATAAGGAGAGCTGATAAATGGAAAACTGTCATCATCATCAGCCTGAGATTCAGCAAACTCAATCACAGACTCTCAGCCTGAGCCATAACTCCTCCCTGATTTCTAGCTCCCTTTCATTTTGTTACTTTCTATCTGTTTCTAACAATGCGATTATAGGAAATTGTACTAATCACATTAATATCCGACAGTGCAGAGGGATATCCAGCCTGCAAGCCAGATTTTGCAAGAAGTGAAAACAGTCCCCCTCTGCTGTTCTAATAACCTCCACTCTTCTGAGAAGGCTTTCCTCTAGATTTTGGAACATGGCTGTGGGGATTTGCCTATTCAGCCACAAGAGCATTAGTGAGGCCAGGCACTGATGTTGGACGAGAAGACCTGGGGCTCAGTCACCGTTCCAATTCATCCCAAAGGTGTTCAGTGCGGTTGAGGTCAGGGCTCTGTGCAGGCCACTGGAGTTCTTCCACACCAATCATGCTTGAACATGTTTGGGCCATTTAGTTCCAGGAGAGAGGAATTCTTAGACAATTTTCAAACAGTTTGGGGAAAGCCAGCATACAGGTGTGATGGTCAGGTGTCCACACAGTGTGCAAAAAAATTGGATACTTTGCATACTTATGTAAGATAGTTACTGTTCCTACATTTTCCAAATTAGATGGCTGAATTCCATAGCACTCTATCACTGCCTCTTATAGGGGTCTGTCAGGAGCACCACTACCTACAGATAAGTGTAAAACTAGAGGTTTGGATTAAAGGGCATTGAAAAGGATAGAAAGGGCAAGGCTGTAGTGCTGAATCTGTATAGGTACTTTACATGTATATGATTCGTTACTGCACACTTTTTGTTTTATGGGTTATTAATGGAGCAAGAGAGAACGGAAGGCTTTCACTGCAAGTATGTTCACAAATCACTTCCTATTAAATAATGATGAAAAGCCAATTCAGCACTGTAGCAGAAAGATTAATTTGTGTAAGATTCGTGTAAAATTAATTCAGTTATTATATTAGCTTCAGCTAATGGTCAGACATTTTTCATTGTCATGGTAGCATATTTACATACACATATCACAATCATAATCTTTCTGTTTTTCTCTCTGTATTTTAAGTATTTCACTGTGCATACTGATAATAGTACAGGAAGAGGAAGTGCGGCAGTCAGCAGTACAGTTTAAAAAAAAAAAAAATCCAAACAATTAGCATCACACTCAAATTAATGATAAAACAGGGTAGCATTCATCTTTTAATGGAAAGTATATGAGGACCTTTAGCTCTGTTAGCAGAACTACTTGCATAACTGTGCTTTGCTAACCAGCAATAAAGCCTCTAATCTGCCCTTTAAAATCACACACATTAAAAAAAGCATTGAATCTCATTAGTCAGCTTCACTGGTTTGAGTTACCCACTTGATCACTCCACATCTGGTAATTATGGTGCCATAATGTAATTTGCAGCTGAAGGATCAAATCTCAGTTGAGTGTGTATTCATCTGTGATGCAGTTTGACATGGGAAAGATGGATGAATCAGAACCATGTGAAGCTACGCTATTTGCTTACAGTTTTAATGACGAATGCCATTGATTTATCACCTTGCTAAATTTTTCATCACATCTATCCTGATTTTTTTTTTATTTTCCTTGTCTGTTTCATCTCTTTCTCAGTTATTTTGCAGTCTATTTGCCTCCTTCAGCCTTCAGATGCTTTGTGAATGCAAATAAACTGTGTAATACAATGCCACTGTCTCATGAACAAACCTTTAATAAGCAGTAGAAATGTGGTGAAAAATACTTTGCATACTAGTTTAAAAAATGTACATGGCTCTCAAAAGTGAAACTTTGCCTGAAGAGACTTTACTCGTATGGGAATTTTATGGTGGCTCACACTGGATTTGACTGGACTGGACTAGTCAGTTATCTGAGTAATGCCCATGAGACTGCGTGCTCATAATTTCATCATGCAAGTGGTGGTATGACTCAGAGTATACATACAGACATGATCTTCATTCTAACCAGCACTCTAATATGAAAGCCTTCATACAATCACTGTAAGGCATTGGTCTCAGACAGAGAGAACATCTGAACAGCACATGTTTTTTCTGCCAGTGCATAAGTAATACACAGCAGAGTGAGTAATGGTGCAGACAGGGTTGTTAACTTAACAAAGTGTAATTTTCAGAAAATGCATGTAGCCTATTTTACTGTCTCTCTTCGGGTTCCATGATGTCTTTGGACATGAAGTCTTGTTTCGACTGACTAATAAATGTTTTGGTAATATTTTACCTCTCTTGTACCATATGAGGGGGGCATGGTGGCTTAGTGGTTAGCACGGTGGTGGTTCGGATCATGCTTCTGCCCTGTGTGCGCGGAGATTACATGTTCTCCCCATGCTTTGGGGGTTTCCTCCGGGTACTCCAGTTTCCTCCCCCAGTCCAAAGACATGTGTTGTAGGCCGATTTTCAAATTGTCCGTAGTGTGTGAACGTGTGTGCGACTGTGCCCTGCGATGGCTTGGCACCCCGTCCGGGGTGACACTAAGAGACACTAAGATATGTCTTAGTGAGACACTAAGATATGTTTTAAATAAACCTTTGAGACACTAAGATATGTTTTAAATAAACTTACTCATTATTCAGACTTAATAAATGATATAATTATATCTTCAGTTGAATCGAACTTTTGCCAATTTAATAGATGCTTTTCAGTTGCACTAATTTGCACTCCTGAAGTTCCTGAAGTAACTTTAAGGGAAATTAAATCCCATAGAGTGTGCAAAATTAATTGATTTGCATAAAGACCACCATTTATTTTGCCCCTTAAAGTGAAAACATCCCTAATTACATATTCATTAACACAAACATGCAAATGAAAAAAAAGCTATTTTGAACCATGTGAAAGATGCAATTCTCTGTAAAACTTGTTAGTATTTCAGCTTGTACATTTTTTTATTGTTATGAATTCTGCATGTTTTTACACATGCAAAACTGTTGGTCCTAAATGTAATATTTGCTAGATCTGTGGACTACCAAAGCAGGTAACTATTAGTGTACAGTATGTATTATACAACCCATGTTTTAGAGACTAGGCTAGAAATAAGTGGGAGGCTATGGGAAGTAAAAAGAGAGACCATAATTAGCTGAATCTTCATGCCAAGAGTGTTGGTGCTATCTTGAAAGATGAAGGAGGTGTGTGGAAAGCTGACATCATTATTTAAAGATGCATGTAAAGATGCAAAACCCTGCCTTATCTTTCGACACTAATTGGTGAAGAAAAAGAGGACACCCTCTCAGCATCCAACATTTGTCAAATGGAAGTTCATTTGATGGTCATATGACTAAAGCGTATCGAGTCAAGTCATGTCAAGTGAGTTTTTATTGTCATTCCTCTATATAGCTTGTAACGAAACATCCTTGCTGGCTTGCTTGCTTGCTGTATTCCTCACTATTTCCTTTGATTTTTGTACATGCTTGAGGGTGAAAAATGACATGATTAATAGTTTTTTCCAAACCCCAGGCTCTAAAATTTGTAAACAGAAATGAAACAGGTTGATTTAATGCTTGAAAGTGATTTTTATAATATTTAAGCGATGGGCTTGATTGGATTAATATCAGCAGGCTCCCTCTCTCCAGACACACACACACACACACACACACACACAGTAATGGGTCAATTTCTGTATAAATCATATAGAAGTAAGTCTGAATGAATTTTCATTTTACTATTACCTGAATCTGTGGCAATCTAAATAATCATGTCTGGTTATTATGATTATATAATTATGATATAAATTGCCCAATAAATTATTTTTCAGACTATAACTGAGAAAGGATGGTTATTTGGGGAAGAGATTTAGGGAGAGAGGTAAGACATAATAATATTCTCATTGTTTTATGGTTCATCTCTTTTGCTCCATCTCCACAGGCCTGACTTGAAGATTACCGTACCTTCCACATTGTTCTTGTGGGAAATGCTCTTTGTAAGGCCACAGATGAGCCATTTCATAGCAAGGAGTCATATAACTGCACACTCTCTCTGTATCTCTCTTTACCTTTCATCTTTGCTCAGTCTCTTTCAGATTATTGTCAGCACGAGACCATCCCGCTCTCCTTTGGCAGGTGTTCTTCCCTCCTTCTGCCTCCTCATCTACTGTCCTCACGCTCTCCTTTCCGTTTTTCTTTCCATTTTTCTCTGCCCTCTAACTCTCAGTTCTTTTCCTCTGGCACTGTTTGACCCTAATCTCCCTGAAGTCTAGCCCCAATCTCTTGAAACCCATAATCTTCCCATGCATTTGGCTTCCTTCCCTCTTCTAGATGCATTTTTCCTTCCTGTACCTAGCTGCCCTTCTCACTGCTAGAGGCTTCCCTTTCCCTCAGGCTTCTTTATTAAATATACACACACACACACACACACACACACACACACACACACACACACACACACACATATATATATATATATATATATATATATATATATATATATATATACATATTGATCACATGATCACATTTAATTTTTCACATTTTCTCCTTTAATTTTTCATCCATGCCATATGTGAATCTTGCTGACATGTCTCATATATTCCATATTATTTCCTTTGTTTTCTTTTAAATGCTTCAGGGTGAAAAATGACATGATGAATAGCTTTCCCAAACCCAGTTTTTTAAATTTATAAATGGAAATGAACATGTTTTAAACATGAACTTGGTTTAAAGCATGAAACTGATTTTACAATATTTAAGCCATGACACTGATTGATTTAATATCAGCAGGCTTCAGTGTTGTGGACGATTTTGTGTGAAAACCATTAACCTGGCAACAATCAGGTGTCAGACTTGCTGTCAATACAGCACTCGTTCAAGTGTTTTAGTAATCCTCTATACAGAGAACATTTTATCTGGGTACTGGACCTTTTGAACAGGTTAGGGTTTCCGTAAAAGTTTCACTATCCTAGTAACCCTTGAGGAAACATTTGTAAGTTTCTTAAGAAAATAATCAAACTAAAAGTACTTAATATAATCACAGTGACAATATAAGCACTGGTCATAAACATTATTAAAATTTCTGCCTCACAGCTCTAGGGTTCCTGGTTCAGTCCTAAGCTTGAGTTACTGTTTGTGTGGTTATGAGTGTGTGAATGTATGTGTGTGCATTGTGCTTTGTTATGGACTGACATGCCGTCCAAGGTGTGTTCCTTTTTTGCACCCAGAGCTCCTGGGACAGGCCCGAGATCCACTGTGATCCTGACCAGAAGAAAGTGATTACTAAAGATGAATGAATCATTTAATTTTTTAATGAATTGTTCATTCCAGTTAAATACCATGATGCTTGTGTTTATAAAATAAAAAAAAATCTCTTAAGGCTATAGGGCTACTCTTAAGCAATAAGGCTAATCCTCATATAAAGGTTCTATGGTTTATAAGGTTTTTATATAAGGTTTTTTTTTATGTATACACCTTCCCACATGACTCTTTTTGACATCGCTGTCATGAGTTTACATGACAATTTTGCAATTTAATGAACTATAAGTCTATATATTTTATCAGATTTCACATAATTTCATAATTTCATAATTCTAATCCTTGAGTTGGAGGCAGTATAAGATGTTCCTATCTAACTATTTTGCATTAGCTATAAGTCTGGAGGGCTTTTAGGCTAGAGAGCGTGAGTGTTTGAACGATGTTTCACCACTCAGTCGACAAGTACAGTAGAAATGATGCAACTGCTCACATAAGTTCTGTATAAAACTGTCAGGTCCAGTTACCTTGATTTACTCCTACAAGATCATTCTATACTTCTCTAATTCACCTTCTAAGCAGGACATTAGGAGCATAATGCCTTTTAAAGTACAATGAATGTAATATTCACAATGTATATCTGTGTGTTCTCTGCTGTAGAGTCAATCACAGCAGTAACTGTTATGAAGTGTGAATTGCTAGTCTGAAAAGGTCAGGCTAATTTGGCAGGTTTTCTTGTCTAAGTGCTCTTGAAATAATCTTTAGCGCATGACACTAAAATTCCATAAGGTCAAGCGGCTGAAATGAAATGTGAAAGCAAATCAGAATGAAAGAGTGGGACAGAGGTGCAAACTCAGCTGCCTGGTTTAAAGTCATCCAGCAGGAACCTATATGGATTTAGCCCAGCTCAGTGCAGGTCTGAGAATGATGACAGATAAAAAAAAAAAAAAAAGCTTGGTTATTTGTGTTGCACTGTATGTTTTTGTGCTTTCTCAGGTGTTTCTCACTTACAAGTACTGAGGCACTATCTCATGCGGTGCAGGTATAAAATGGCTTATAAATAAATGTAAATAGTTTAAACCTTATAAATGGGAATGGTTTTAAGGTATATATACACTGCCCTCCAAAAGTTTGGAAACGCCTGAACAAAATAGGGTTTTTGGGCAATATCAGCATAAATCCTCTTTAGTTAGTGACAAAGTGGATTCACAAAAAATATATTGTAAATATTTGAATTTATCACTGTGAATGTATCCCTAATGAGCAAGCCAGTGGTGACGGTGGCAAGGAAAAACTCCCTGAGATGATATGAGGAAGAAGGCTTGAGAGGAACCAGGCTCAAAAGGGAACCCATCCTCATCTGGGTGCAACGGATAGTGCGATTAATAAACAAATCCCTTATGTGTGTATATATATATATATGGAAATTGTTTTTGTGGATCCTTTTATTCACAGGTTGAATTCCCAAAGCAAAGATAACACCTAAAGAAAAGGAAAAGCTTATTTGGAGATGGCATGTTTTCTCTTTTTCTTCCTATAGATGTACCTTATGTCTTATTTCTTCCTATAGATGTACCTTATGTCTTAGGTCTCCTCTAAGTTTTATTCTCTTCATGTAAGAGTTGAATTGAAAACAAAACTATCATACTCTAGTAGTCATGGAATCAAGATCCTCCCTCTCTGTCTCTGTCTCTCTCATTAGAACCAGGCCAAGTCAGGATGGACTGGTGGAGGTACAGTATTACTTTACATAACTGTAGAACAGCCAGGATGCCATTATCTTGTGGTCATTTTTTCTCCTCAAAGAGGATGAAGAGAAAGAGCAGATACACTTTCTATCTCCCATCATTCCCTGTATCACCTCATCTAATAAACATATTACCTATGCAGTTATGAAGGGACTGACCTGAGACTAGTCTCCATTCTGCTCAGGTAAGATGTCAATTAAAGCATTTCTAAGCTAACAGTAAGAGACATGGAGGGTTGAGATAGATAGTCTCCATTTCTCATTCTCTCTCTCTCTCTCTCTCTGTCGCTCATACAGTTCTTTTACATGCTAGAGGCAGCTCTATGCATGGTCTATTTTCTCTCTCAGTAAACAGAGAACACTGCTTCTGACAACGTATTCATTTCTAAAATAATCCATACAGAGATTAGACATTTTATTGTGTTAAAGGGTTGGCATAACATCAAGTTCTTTGAGAGAGGGAGAATGAGAGATGGAGACTAAGAGAAAATCTATTTCAACCCTTCATGTCTCTAGTTGTATATTCAGAATATAAATCAGAATGAATAAACTGCCTATTTTGTTTTTAAAAGACTGGGATTTAGGTCATTCATAATCATTTTGCTAACTATTAATATTTCACATGTTGATTTGAATATGGCTTTCCATGCTGTATATACCGTATGTTCATGCCTTTATATAGAAGTGTACACGAATGTGTACTATATGCATTTTCTCATCTTTCTAGTTTTCCGAAGGAGCAAGCCTTATAGTCTGCTTGCTGTTCTGTCCCTACATCCTGGAAATCACATGACCCAGAGAAAGCATCAGTTGAAATACATGCTGTTTGCACACGGTACAAGTATATCTTCTTAGATGCTCAGAAATATATATCTTCAAGCAAAGAATAAAGCTGAACCAGTTGGTAATTCGGTTAATTGATATCATTAACGGAGTGGGTCGTAATTGCCTTATTCAGAGTTTTTCTTATCCAGTCATATTCAAGTTAGTTACAGGGCACATTAACAGATACGGTATCATTTATCCTAGGCCAGAGTAGAAGGTTGCATTAGGACTGCAGCATAAAAAAAAGTTGTAGGAGCAGGCAGTTTTTACTTCCATGCAGATGCAGAGCAGGCAAGGCTGTAGTTACTTAACATAGCTCACTGGATGAGACAGGTTGTTCGTATGGTGCTGCATGACACGGTCATGGTCAAGGTTTCTGTGGTTTAATAAATTACTTATTTGCTTATATTTTGGGAAATGTAACCAACCAAATTTATAAGGTAATATCAATGGTAGCATTACTCAAACTTTCTATGGGAGTGGGCAGGATTGTTCAGAACAAGCAAGAGCCAGTTTAATCAGTTGAATCAAATATTGGTTTTCAATCGAAGCTCCTATTTGGCTGGATTGAAAGCTTGTAACCACAATGGCCCTTTTTTGATAACACTGAAGACTCCTTTCGTAGTCGTTGAAGATACACTATATGGCCAAAAGTATGTGGACATCTGACCATCACACCCATATGTAGGTCTTCCCCAAACTGTCGCCACAAAGTT
>CM040977.1:11131521-11147536 GCA_022985145.1 Pangasius djambal | reverse complement strand
AGTTTTAAAAACATGTTTTGTATTTGACTACTTTGGTTATTTTAATAGTGGCAATGAAATTTAAAAAAGGATATAGAAAATCAGAAGAAGCAGTGGCAAGTGATTTTTGTATGCTCTCTTAAATAACAGTGTATATAAAGTATATTTCCTATATTTTCCCAGTGCTTTTGGGTAAAATTAGTGTTTTGCTGGAGGTATCTCCTGTTTTCTTTGTTCCATTTTGCATTTTGTAATTTGTATCCATGTTGTAAATGTTATGTTTTGGTTCTTTGTGTGTTGTTGGTTCTCTGTGTGTGTTGGCAGTTTGACTTTCCCATGTTGCAGTTGCTATACATACTGCAGCTCAAATTCCAGTAGAGTCCAATTGCTCACTCAGTCAGGTCCACACTACATCCTGTATCCAGCCCACGTCTGTTACCTTGCTGTCTGCCTATTCTGGCTGAAGCCTCCAAAAGATGATACCTGAAGCAGCAGCTTTTTGTTCACTTGCTCTAACTTTACTCATGACCTTAGAGGAATTTGATGGTTGTTTGCTGCTATTTTTATTAGTTCCACGTACTACCAAGAAGAAGGCCGTGAAGGTGATGTTTTTGGAGGTGCATGATGGGATTTAACCTGAGAAGGTAGGTTAGAGCATGTGGGTGTTGAATATTTGCCAGCTCGGTTTTCAGGCAGCAGGGAATTGCTTGTGGTCATACAGATCCTGTGTGTATCTGCTCTCATTCAATGATCCCCGTTAGAGATTTGCTACCAGCTTGCAAACATATTTTCATATTCAGTGGTTAATGAAGCAGCATTAAGAATACTTCTAGAATGTAACTTGCTAGAATATAAATGCCAGAAGCAAATCTAGCTAGCTTAATGCCTCATAACTGTTTATCACTACTGTGTGACATTATATTCCCTTAATTCTGCATTTCAGCAAAACAACAGCAAACTGGCTGCTAAAAAGCTTTAAAAGTACAGCAGCTTGTCTGACCTTTTTTGTATTTGTTCATAAACTTTTGACTCTTGCACCTTTGAGACAATGTAAAGCAGATAGTCAGACATTTAAGATACTAGTGGTGCTCAGGTATTTATTTTAGAGAGTGTATGACATTGTAACAATTTGTTACAATATATAGCAAACTATGGTTATTGCAAACTGTGGTTATTGGTAGTCCTCCAGTGTCTGAATTATTACTATTCATTGGGTTTCAGTACTTGCTGTTAGTGTGCCCAAGTGTGTCTTAGAAAAGGAGGCTAAAAGATTCCCAACCCCAATAGTGTAAACCCACGTGTACATAAAATAATACATATGTACCTTTTTACATATTTACCTTTTGAAAACTTAGTTAAGCCTAGTTAAATTAACTTATTAAGTGGCATAAACTTGGCGTGCAGTTCCCTAGGCATTGTAGTTGACTACTTGTATATGTCCAAATCAGCTTGGTTAGAGTAACATTACTGTGTAGCTTGCTATAGGAATAAAACAGTAGTAGTACATCATTAACCAGTTAATTTTAATCTGATGTCTTTCATGTTGATGTTTTCACTCATATCATCTATTAATGGTCAGAGACAATGCCATGGCTCTTTTTCTTTTCTCCACCCTGCCATGCTTTCCTACCTCATTTAGGGAAGGTGAGTCAGAATGTTAGCGAGTGGACAAAATATCGCCTATCAGTTGGGGAAAATATTCCATGTGAGACTGATACAGACACACTGAAGTTGGTGAGGAAAGAAGAATGAGAGAGGTGAGAGGTGTGCTTTTCTGTAATTGGTAGTGATAGTGATATGTGAGAGATCTTCAATGCTGTCAGTGAAAAAGAGAAATAAGAATTGTCTGGCTGTGAGTTGAGCACAATTTTTTCTTTCGAAGGAGTTCCATATACCATTGTTTCCCCCCAGTGTATTAGCAAAGCAATATGTAGGACTCCGCATTTGGACAGAAGCCACAAATGTGTGTGTGTGTGTATGTGTGTGTTTGTGTGTTTTGGAGCTGCATTTTTTTCAAGCTACTGCTCTCAGTGTCAATCAGCAGCTGAATTACTTTGTTTGTGTTGACATTCTGAATGACTTGATTGTGTAGAATGAGTCTGTACTGATGATGAGTAGAATCAAGCATCTTCTTCATTGGCCATCTTTCTCAGTGAGCACAGTTCATTCTGTTCGTAATAGACTTTGAGCTGCTAAGAGATGGAGCATCACCAGGAAAACTGGATTCCTGAGATTGCATGGAACGACAGTAGGGATTTTGATCAATAGATACATGCTTCCTTGTAGTCTACCTTCCTGGATCATTCAGTTTTATTCAATATATTATATACCTGATCCATGGTCTTTCAAAAGACCATGCAGGAGCTCTGCAGGAGGATTTGGCCACAGGTGTACTTCAGGCTGCTTTGATTACACCACAGCAGCTGCATCTCATTCATGGTAAGCTTCTGCTGCTCTCCAAGGCTCCATTCTCTCATCCATATATAGTATGTGCCTATTCTGTCAATAACCCAGATAACAGGGAATGTTATTAGAACATTCTGCATCAAGTATTCAGGTTCTCAAAAATTTGAACTTAAACTTAATCTAAAAATGGTGTAATACTGGTTTGCTTCTCACGCAGTGGGCCTCATTTATGAATATTTAATGTGTGTAAATGTTTTCAGAGGCCAAACTGAAATAAAAATTCACACCAGATATTTCGGTAATGCTGATTTTCTTCATTTCTTCATGTGCCCATGTTGACAGCACAGCTGATTTACATTTAGTGATGCTCATGAAACTCCATAAAAGGCATCTCCATGAAAGATTATTCCTAAAATATTACTAGCTTTATTATTTTTCACCATAGCAGTCATTATGGCAGTCTTTTTTTCCCCACCTTCTACCTTGGCATTTCCATTTTTTCCCCATTTCCATTCCAAGAGTTCCATTTTTACTTAAACAGTCCATAGCAATGGTTTCTAAAATGCCTCTACTTATCTAGATGTTGTTTTGCACATACTGTACGTATCAGACATTCACTTTTGTGATGTCACAGGTAAAGTTTCCTTCTGATGACTCTTCCATGCAGATGTTTGTGAATGTAACAACGGTGCACCACCAGTGCTCTGTCAGTAAACTTTTGTACAGGCCACAATTACTAATTAATTTAGTAATTAAGTCCATTAAATAAGTTCATTAACAATATATATAAACCATGCATACATTTGCAGAAAAAAGCATTACACAAATAGTGGATGCTGGAATGCTGGAAGATTTATATAAGGTTTATATCAAAACTCTTTAGTTGACATTATGGGTTTAATGTAGCATAACTTTCCTTTACATGAAAGAGAAAAGTTTGTTTTATTAGTTTTTAGTTTGTTTCTACAGCATGTTTATGGATTTTTGTGGCTATGAGCTCATCTATGAGCTTTTTTATTCCATTCTGACATATTGGCTTCTTAAATAAGTGAAGTTGTAGAAGGTATACATTAATCCTTCATAACAATAATATAAATATCAAATCAGCTGGAGTATTGAGTTCTTTAAAAAGTGAATATTAAAGTGGTGCTTGATAATAATTTTAAATTCAACTGCACCACATATTCAGTTGAGGAGCATCAAACGTAAGGTTCTTATACAAAGAAGATAAATACAGTATGCTTCTCAAAGGTAAGGACCTCATAGAAAATGCATCAAAGGTTCATGAATAAGCTGTTAGCAAAAAAAAAAAACCCTGCAAGATAAAGAACATACATTTACACAGATATAGCAGTCAAAATTGAGGTTTCTTCTTCCTACTTCTTCTACTTCTTACTTTATAAAATATTAATTCAATGCCTATAAATGTGTCTACATAAAGTGTTAACCCTTCCAAGAACCCGATCAAAGAAATGTTAAGTAGGAAAATATACACTGAGAATTTGGATTTCAACCAGAGGCAGAGGCACTGTATATAAGCAGGATTTATGCCTTTACATGTAATCTTACTGTACGAGTTGTTGACTATAGAAAATCAGACAGAGGCTGGGAGAATTAAAGTAGTGCAGAAGTGAAGCCTTTTTCTCATTGGCACCTACATGTGAGGTATTAATAGGCAAGAGAGGATGGATGTGGGCTACTTCTTATATCTTTTGCATTGGTACTAGGGCAACTTCTGCCTCTCTCATTGTCTCTCTTGTCACCTCATTCTACCACTTTATCGATCTCACTTCCTCTTTCTCACTGAGAAAAAGACAATCAGCTGCTGCATCTCTCCAGCAAATGTTAGTCTGGATGTATTGGATAGCTGGCTAACTTCAAGTTTAGTTGATTTTCTGTCTAATGATGGTGGACCTATGCTGCACACCAGTTATATTCAGGATTACGGATTGTAACCATCTCTTGGACCTACTGTTTTTTTCCCCCTAGCCTATAAAATCAGACTCCCCCAGTACAATGTAGAAAAGGTCATTACTTAAAAATTTAGGAGCATAATTTCTGTCCCTTATGGAAAAATACCATATGTTTCACATGTGATTATGTGAGCAATATGTGATCACATGAAAAACAAGTGAAAGTGCATTTCAACATGTTATGCCCTGAAATTGCACATGAGCAGTTTACATTTCTCATGTAAAAGTGTCAAAATATTAATACTATTTACATCAAGTAAAACCACATGTTTTATGAATCATGTGCAAAAAATGATGTGGGAAATGAACGATGTGAAAAAATAACACGAAAGAAAACGAATCATGTAAAAATCACAGGGGAACATACTTGAATGGTGTAAAAAGTACATGTGGAAAAAAATAAATTGTGTGTAAAAAAAATAGCACGTGAAAATAAATGAATCATATGTAAAATAAACATAGGACATAAGACAGCGAGACATATAATAATAAAAATTACAAATAATAGTAATACGAATATCACATGTAAAACATATCACAAGAAAATAAATGAATGTGTAAAAAGCACATTTGAAAATAAATGAATTGTATTGTAACATCAGACAGTCTTTAGATGTGCCTGTATAAAGACACTTTTACCATATATAAAGAATCATTAGGGGGCCAAGCACCGAAGGTTATTGCTATACTGCTATTGTTATTCTATGTTTTCTTCTTCTTCTTCTAGCTAGGGTGTCTATGGGAGCTACTAGTACCATCTGGTAAAGAGTTGTGAAATTTAGCACACTGATTGGGGAGGGTCTAAGGAACATTCTGACCAAATTTGGGCCAAGTGTTGCCATTGCTGTAGCACCACCATTGGGTCAAATTTGGGCCTAATTTGGAAGAACATTTATGGTCATAACCTTTGAACTGTGTGTCCAAAATCTAAACGCCAGGTATCCCTGGATTCCCTGGGTTGAGAAAACTTCAATGCACCCTGTGACGTCAATTTCTGCCTAATTAGATTTTCCACCATCTTGGATTTTATCAAAAACAGTTTTTTCACTACTCCTCCTATACATTTTTGTCCAGTCATAACCAAATTTGGCATACATCTTCAGAGTAAGCCTCACAAAAGTTTTTAAAAGAATTTTGAATAATCCAAAGGGTTTGCCCGTAATAGTCAAATGAATTTGATGGCGAAGCCACTAAACAGGAAGTGAGGCTGTATCTCAGTAACGACTTTGCGCACTAACACAAAACTTGGTAGGCATCTTCAGGACCATGACCTAAGGCTATACAACAAATTTCATGATAGCACCACCTATTGGTCAAAAGTTACAATAACATGCCAAAAATGCTTACGTCTAACTGGCATTTTTGCTACTCCTCCTCCAAGTTTAGTCCAATCTTCACCAAATTTGGCTCACATCATCTTGACACCTGTCTAAACAATGCTGCAGCAATGCCACCCTGCTGCCTATTTGTTCATCTAGACCTTTCCTCCTACAGTCAGAGAATTCCAACACTGTCCGTGGTCAAAACATACACATCATGAGTGAAACTACAAATCACTCTTGAATCCCTTTGCCTAAAGTTATGGCTTTGCTTTCCTGTGATTGCTTAGGCAACAATTATAATGTGTCTGTGAATGTGTGGCTCACCGAGTTTGCGTGCTTGGCCCCTAAAAACGCTGCTTGCAGCTTTAATTTTTTTTATTGTTTTTTGCTTGTAGAGGTTCCAGGTTTGGGAAGAACATATACAGGATTGAATGAGGCAATCACATCTAATGGCATTATGTGCACTTATTCAAATCTGTTATGACAAATGCAAAAAAGGATGCATTTACCAACACAACCTTCTCCAAGCACATAGACAAATGTCTCCTCATTATTGTCTTCCCACACAGAACTGCTACTACTTTCACTGACACCCACCACTAACTCCCTCTATTAGCACATACACACAGATGTCTTAGAGCTGCCAGCAGCAGACTCGGAGCATACATCTACATGACCTGCACCCAGATTAATGACATTAAATGAATTTTTGATTCAAACTGATGGTACAGTCATATGAATGTAAAGCCATTTCATTAGTGATAGCATGTCATGTTGTTCGTAATTTACATTTCCCCCCTCAGTATTAGATGAGAGTAGACATGTTAAGAGGACCAATAAAAATGGAAGAACACAATCATGAAAATACTGTTTCACGGCAATGGTTCATACATATAGTCATATGGTACTCACATACTGTATGTGCTGATGTGCTGAGAAAATAGATGTATGGCTTGCTGTGAGAGAAAAAAGAAAATACTTATCTAAAAATTTAAATCATATTTAACAGTTTCTGTAAAAAAAAAAGAAAAGAAAGCATATGTTGCCCTGAAAGAAAGCATTTAAGAGAAAGATATAAGGGAGACAGATCAGGAGATCATAATAAAATATATTTTTACTGCCTGTTATCTTTTACTGAATGTTCACATTTCAGTAGCTCTGCAATTATCATCAAATAACTAAAACAATTATAAGCATTTCTTAGTATTACAATATACAGTACTGTATATTCAACTAGTGCTGTATTAGCTACATTATACAGGATATTTACTGGCCACTGGGTACACCTGCTTATTCATGCAATTATCCAATGACCTAATCATGTGGCAGCAACACAGTTAATGTTCACATCAAACATTGACAAATCAGTGACTTTGACCATGTCATGGTTCTTGATGCCAGACGGGCTGGTTTGAGTATTTCAGAAACTGATGATCGGCTGGGATTTTCATCAACAGTCTGTAAAGTTTGCACAGCACGAAAAAGAAAAAAACATCCAGAGAGTGACAGTTCTGCAGGCAGAAATGCCTTGTTGATTAGAACAATCAAAGGAGAATAGACAGACTGGTTCAAGCTGACAGGAATGCTAAGGTCAAATAGCACTCAACTGACCACTCTTTACAACCATGGTGAGCATAAAAGCATCCCAGAATGCACGACACCTTGACCCATGAGGCGGATGGGCTACAACAGCAGCAGACCACATCAGGTTCCAGTCCTGTTAGCCAAGAACAGGAATCTGAGACTACAGTGGGCATGCACTCACTGAAACTTACCTGAACTTTTTTTTTTTTTGCACCATTCGATGTAACTCGATGTAGACTGCTGTGCTTGAAAATCCCAGGAGATCAGCATTTTCTGAAATACTCAAACTAGCCTGTCTGACACCAACAAGCATGCCATGGTCAGAGTCACTGAGATCACATTTCTTTCCCCATTCTGATGTTTGATGTGAACATTGACTGAAGCGCATGGCCTGTATGTGTGTGATTTTATGTATTGTGCTGCTGCCACATTTTCCTCACAGATCTATTGCTGTCAGCAGGTTCTAGACAGCCCCTGTGGCCCACCTTCACAGCCAGCTTTCTTTCTATGCCCTTGATCAGGGTTTGATATTTAGAACATTTTCCTTCCTTTGCTTTCCTTGGCCTTAAGGTGATCATAAGGCTCTCATGTGGGAATTGAGGCTTGCTTCCAAGGTCAACTCTGAGAGACCCCAGAAAAGGTTTCTTAAAATTACCCCCATAGGCATGTTGCAGAGCCTATAGAATGTTGAAGACTCCTCTTTAAACCCCAGTCATTTGGTAGGTTTTGCTTTAGGCACCTAAACCTTTCTTTTCTGTGCATGTTTCTCAGTGTGTAGAATGTAAAGAGCCCTGTATTTAACAGACTGTTGGCTTTATACTTTTAAGAATTTTAATGGCAAAAACTTGAAAGTCAAAGGTAAATACAATAATTTAACACATACTAAATCTTCACTATTCAGAAAACACATAAAAAAAAATTAACAAATAGTTTGGATTAAAAGAGCATTTGCACCATTACTACTAAAACATTCAAACCCATTTCTGTAGTGATCTACAGTGGATAGTCAATCTTTGAAGGGCAATTCTGTCACATTTTATTTAACTAAATATTAGCTGTCACATTGTATTATCAGTACCATTAGCTAGACATGAGATGTTGTTACTGAAAATGCAATACAGATCTTGCACATTCTCGTACAAATATATATATATATATATATATATATATATATATATATATATATATATATACATACATGTTCTAACTCCTTATTACTTGATATACAAACTGTACACCTTCCTAAACCAACATTAATAACAACATTGTGAAAAATAATTTATTGTTTACCATGGTGGCTTAGTGGTTAGCACTGTTGCCTTGTACGTTTGGGGTTGGTGGTTCAGATCCTGTCTTTGCCCTATGGGAGACAGAGACAACTGCATGATACATGAGCAGTTTAGGGTGAATTGTATCTTGAAAAATGGCCTTACTTTATTTACTTACCCATGCACAGGAGTCCAACAAGCAAACTTCTGAATGCAAAAAGAATTCCTTTTTAATGAAAGCTTTTCAAACTGAAATGAAACTCTTACATAGGAACATGGCCATGCTGGCAAATATTCTTGCATTTTCTACTTTTCTATAAACTTAGATACTTTTCTTTTCCTTAATAGTTTTGTGTGACATTGTTTTGAGCATAGCAAATAAAGTAAAAGTGAAGAGTGAGTCTGAAAGGAAGTTGATTTAATCTTGCTGAGGTCTGATCGTCTGCAACAGAATGTGTCCTGAACATCAATGCAATCTTGTGCACAATTTATTGGGTGAAAGAGATATAATCTAATTTGCCATCGGAGTCCTGCTATGTTTGCCATGTTGTAAGGTACTGCTGTAAGTGCCAGATTATGATGGAGTAAGAGTAAGTAGAGAAAAAACATTATGCATGGAAAAGATGCAGATGCATAATTTTGTTATCTCTGACTGGCCACTGGTGCCGTAAAATGCAAGAATTTTACCTTCCACAAACATATTCATCTGAGCTTCTGTCATAAACACTAAATGTAGAAGTATGTTTTCATTCCAGACAGCTCCTGTTTCCTCCATAATTGAAGGAAAATGGTGACATAACCATTATGTAGAAAAGAACGTAAATGTGACACTTATCAAGCTAAGAGTAGTGGATTTGCAGTCGTGACAAGGTGCTGGTGACATCTTATTTTCTCACACAGGAGACGATGAATACTGCAGTCAAGGGCTGAAAAGTAAACATTACATTACATTACAGGCTCCACAATAAGTGGACCTTTACTAGCATACACAAACACACACATACCTAATTGTTTTATCACAAAGAACTATTTCTAAGAATATTTTTAATCAACTTTGGGGAAATATGATTACAAACTAAGGAAAACTAAACTAACTTTCTTTAAAAAAAAAAAAAAAAAAGATTTTACAGTAGCATCAAATGTAAAATGTATGTGAAATGTAATGATAGTGTGTTTTACATTAATTATTATATGTATCTTTGAGGTATATAATATATAATGTACTGTGATATACTATAATATACACTCACCTGCCAGGTTACCTACATTCCATTTTACCATACTTTTACCATACATTTTACTTTATACCATTCTACCTGACATATACTGTAGGACCATGTTGTACATACACGTACTATACTGACTGCAGTGCCTCTATGGCTATGCCCAATTTGCACCACCTAACCCTCCACCCCCACCCCCCAACCATCAGTGTAAGAGACCACTGCAGTACTCCCACTGACCAGATATTACACTCATGCTGGACCGTCTAGACAGTAGTGACACTGACATGTTAGTAGCATGGTAATGTGTGTTGCAGTGGTTGGATTGTGTCATGGATCAGCATTACTGGGATGTTTAAACACCACAATGACTGTGCTGCATCGAAAAACAGTCCATCAACCAAAAATATTCAGCCAACAGGGTCCTGAGGCGATAAACTGAAATTAATAATGGGATAGCATTGACACTGTGCATGGAAAAGGATGAGATATAGTCTCAACTACAGCAAGTAAATATACACAGTGATGGTTTCAGATGCACAATACATTCCCTGCTCTTGAAACTACATACCTTTCCTACTAGTTTAATTGTAGTTCATAGTAGTTACTGAATTATATGCTTCAAGATGAATAAATGAGTAATACATCATGGGTTTAAGTGTTGATGCCACAATAAGATGCCTCTTTTATATCAGTTTCAGTGTTGTACTGAGAATACTCTGTGATATCTGGCATATACGGTGGTCCTTCCCAATGATTAAAGGAATAGAGGGGTGCTTGCAAATGGCTGATACCATGACAATTTACAGTGATATAAAAACCTATTTTCTTTGTTTTTTGCTTTTCCTCTCAGCAAGTAGCTCTGATAGAGTCACTGGGCTTCTTCTCTTTCATCTGTCCATCTTCTATCCCCCAAAGACCACAGTGTTATCCAGCATGTGCTGTGTGGTTGGTAAAGCCCAAAGCAAATAAGACAGTGGTGTTGTCAATTGAATCTCGTGCTGACAGGCAAAGGTCAGCGCCGATATCGATTTATATAACACTCATAGTAATGTGATAATAACTTCCATACTTCTTCACGTATATTAAAAACGTGCCTGTAACGTACAACGCAAAATGAAGGAGGCTCAGGCATACTGGAAACATCCAAGTGGTTAAAACCCTTAGCAAGCTGAGAGAAAAAGTAAAAATTGAAACCTTAGACATGCAAGATGTTAGAACATTAAACAAGATGGACGGCATGTTCGAGGTTTCACATTTAATGAAGCGCAAAGGACTTGAGAATGCTGTCGCTTATTTCAGATATGCATCAGCATGTCTGCCTTGTGTTAACAACCCTGCTGCTGGGAAAGCCATATGGAAAATAGATAATGCTGTGTCTTTGGCTGAACGAGGTTGAGAGAGAAATGGAAACAGAACAAACAACAACATTTTCAGAATATTGTGGAATTACAATTACAATTAGGTGGAACTTTTGCTTGCACATTGTTCACGAACCACAGCACCAAAAAGATTTTTTTCCCCCTATCTACAATTATCACAATAATCTCAGTAGTCTGTAAATATCTACTATAATGTGCAGAGTAGCAGTTGCATAATTTACAACGATTGTGGGTTTGACTGTGGTTAATTGTTATGAGCATTGTTATGAAGCTGTAAGCTTTGTGTGTCATGTGTGTATGTGTGTATGTGTGTGTGTCCTTAATGTATTGCTACTGTAAATATTTGGGTTATATATTATTTTAGCAAGGCAGGGTACATGCAACAAGTTTAAACCAGAGGTCAAGTAACTGTTATTTTTTGTATTATTCATATTTTTTTTTAAGTTTTTTTATTATGCAAATCTAAAATATATTTTACTATGTTTAATAAGCTTTGAGATTTTTAGATACACCTTTCTAAATCATTTTAAAGAATAATAGGGTTTTTGTTAACTGAAAGAAACTGACTGCTTTAATGAACAGTATTTTTAATCACTTTTTTGTTGTTGTTGTTGTCTTATTTGGCAACATAAAAGATAAAGCATTATAACTGTAAAATTGCAGGGGCTTTTTTTGCAGGAATACAACGTTATTACTATGTAGGTCTGTAAAATGCATTTCTGTGGTCATTATATGCATAGTGGTAAAAATCTGCATCACGCATAGCCTTTTTTGCCCACAGTCTTTGTGAGTTATATTTTTTCTCTAAGGTTGTTCTTTTTTAAAACCGAGATAGGGGAACGGTTAATAGCTCACATACATGTTCCTGAGAAAATTAATACACACAACAAGAGTATGAACAGGAATAAGGAAGCAAGCAGGATGGTAAATAAGAGCGAGAATGAGACAAACAAAAGGCCAGATGGGAAGTCAGCAGAGAATATGCGAGAAGTGTCAGGGACAGGGACAGAGGAGATTGACGACAGGGTGGAAACAGCATAATAGAGGAGACCGAGATGCTCTGGGAGGAGGAGGAGATGTTAAAAAGGTAGATATGAGACAGATGAAGAAAATCATCAGTAATGGAATAGGAGAACAGAGAGAGAGAGATTGATGAGGTTCGAACATAATATGATGGAGGCGGAGAGAATTGATTATACGGAGGCAGTCTAAGCTTCTCAGTGGTAGTAGGTTCAGATGATATGGTGTACATTATGTACACAAAGAAGCTGTAAAGTCTCACAAGTGTCTTCAGGAGCTGAAAGTGAATTCAGATAAGAGACCCAGTAAACACTTAGAAGTTAACAACACTCTGAGAAGAGATTTTCAATCATGAACCATTTAGTGTGCTTCTCTCTGCTTCAAGAGAAGGTCAGTGAAGACGATCTGTAATATTTAGTGAAGTTCTTCTAACATTCTGGCAGCTGTCAATAAAAAGTAGACTCAGAGGAGAAACCCCAGTCTCTGTGGTGCCCCAGGTTCTGTAGAGAAGAGAAAAAATCACTGCCTATCACTTCATAAAGCTCCCATTCTTGTATAAACATTTAGGCATTCTAGCCTATACAGCATCTGTGCATATGTTTCAGGAGCATTAGCTTAATGTGTCTGATGCTTTTATTTAAACCATTATCACATGTAGGTTATTGTCAGACATGGGCAAGGTTTGAATGCAAATGCAGGATTTTGTTAGAAATTCAACAAGATGGACAAATCCAAAGGGCACAAACAGAATCAGAATCAAAAGACAGACAAAGGTTCAGATAATCAGTGAACAGACTAAACTAGGCAAGGACTAAATGGAGAAACTAAACAAATAAGGTCAAACCATGATGTCATTTCAACAAACTTTAACAAAAGAATTTGATAAAAATGCATTTATTAGTAAACTATGTGTTGTCTTTTCTTTTTTTTTTTAGTAGTAGTAGACTACCCTGTGAATATCAGCTACATAACATGGCAAACATGGTGTATTGTTGCTTGACCTCTGGATTAAACTTGTTGCAAAATATTTGTATCTGTTTTCATTCAGATTTAAAGTGGAAGTAGGCATGGTCTTGTTTTGTCCTGCGGGATCCCGATGCACACACCTTTAAATGCCAAAAACCAATATTTTCTAATCTGTATTCGTATTTGTTTAGGATGCATTATCTGTTCATTCCAAATAATGTATTCATATTCTATTACAGCCCTATTGGACACTGAGAACAAGGACACAGGTAATGTAATGACAGGTGACTGGTTTTGTGGTTCTCCGTCATGCTAAGGATCTTGGCTCTTGGATCTAGGATGACATGACACCATGACATTGTCACTGTTATGTTCCACACACTGTGCAAGGAGTGCAATAAGTTTAAACCAGGAGTCAACGATAGGTAATGTTAGTCTAGCTGGGTAGCTAATGCTTATTAGCTAGCCTGACATTTTAATAGATAACCCATGTTGCTTACTTTTTCTTGTCTTTTTTAAAATCCTAGCAGTTTATTGTAATTGTGATAGCTCATTATAGCTTCATTGTGTTCTTATGTTAGCTCTTATTTAATTCTTATGATGTAATTTTATTTTGTATGTCTACAGAATATATTCATGTTCTACTACTTCACTTTTACTTCATTGTGTTATTAAATTTTCATTTTTCGAGATTTTTTTTTAGATGCATTAAAAACATTTTTAAAGGATGAGATTGTTTTTGATATGAATAAAGTTATGAGATCATTTACAGTAATACACTGTTGTCCTGTATCTGCAATATGTAGTGCTGAGTAGCATTGCCTCCTCACAGCTTCAGGGTCACTGAGCTTGGGTTATTGTTTGTGTGGAGTTTTCCATGTAGTCGCCATGTTTGCGTGGGTTTCCACCGGGTTCTCTAGTTTCCTCTCACTTCCCAGAAACATGCTGGTAGGCGGATTGGCTATGCTGAATTGCCTTTAGGTGTGAATGCATGGTGCCCTGCGATGGACTGGCGTCCCATCTGGGCTGAATTTTCCCACCTTTCACCCAGGATAGTGGTATCCACCTCTATCTACCATGACCCTGATCAGGATAAAGCAGAAAAGTGAGTGAGTGAATGAGTCCTGTAAAAATACAGTTTCATACTCTATTTAAGAATAAAGTACAATGTGCCATTACTGTAAACAACCATTAATAATGCAGTAATAATGCTGGAAATATTAATTACAGCAATTACATACTGCCAGTATGCTACTGTAAATTTACAAAATTATTTACATTATTTAAGTGTAGCAAAGAACAGTAAACTGCTCAACATTGACAGGTACAACAACAATATTCAACAGGTACAACAACAATATTCAACAATAAACAACAGGTACAACAAATATTCCTATCTGTTCTCTTGTATGGAAAATGATTATATCATTGGTATGATGAGATTTTCTGTGAAGCAGCTCTATAAAAAACAGCACTACTTAATTATGCGTTGCACTGGGTTCTGCAGAGCTGTGCGTGGTGCCAAGATTATTAATGAGAGGCGTGTCTTGAACTGTGGTGCTGAAAGTTAAATACCATATTTCTGCTCGTCTCGTCCATGCAGATTAATTCTATTGCTGTGGAATGTACATTTCAATAAATAAGAATAATAAGAAACAATACTTAAATAGAGTCATTGTTAGTACTCAAAATAAATATGAATTTCAATGCATGGGTTAAGCTTACAAAACAAACAAATAAACAAGCTTTTCTAAACTATATATGATAGGTTATTAATTCCTGTTCCTAATCAAATTAAAAAAAAAAGAAAGAAAGAAAAAAATTGTGTAATCTGGCATATTACTATGTACCTTGGTGTTTTAACCCCAATGAATATTTAATTTAGGATAGTCTGTTAGTTTGAACTTGGCAGACAACATAACTTCCAAATACCATTCAATCCACATAAGTCTCACACGCTGTATTTTTTGAATAGACGAGTGATCCCTGTTCTAGACCTGGAGTTCCACAATACTGAACATTTTAGCACTTTCTCATCTGTAACACATCCATTTAAATTGAATTGCTGAATAGTTGAGTCGAGAATAAAGGGATCTGGTGCACCTGAGAACCAGACTTGTAAAATAACAGCATGGATGATTGACATGATTTCTGTTTTGCAGCAGAAAACATAATGCTTGAACAATGAGTTGATTTTTTTTCTAGTAGCAGTGCAGTAACTATGGACCAAACAGTGAAACTGTAGCTATTTAATCGATTTATTTGCGGTGATTGATTCATGACACTTTAGAGCTGTTTAGAGTCAGAGGACAAGTTGCTGGAAGGATGTAGAAGGTATCTGCAATGATACCTGCTTAATGAATTAGGATGAATGCATACACTCAACTTGCTGGTACCGGATGAAGGTCACTTTCTAGGTGTACAATTACTGACAGTAACCCATTTGTTTCTCTGTAACATTTGTCATCTTGCTTAAACCTCTCCCATCAATGGAAAGGGACAATCAGGATTACTGCTGATCAGATATTATTTGGGTGGTGGACCATTCTCAGAACAGCAATGATCCTGACATGGTGGTATGTGTTGCGATAGGAAGAGTGTATCAGGTGCAGCAGCACTGACAAAGATATTAAACACTCGACAGTATTCAGAGTTGGGAATGTAATTTACCTCAGTGTTAACTTGGGGAAATTTGCATGTATTCAGAGACAGATTATGCAACTGCTTAAGCCAGGTTCTGGGTGGGTACCTCATACGTATTTGGGGTACTTGTGTGTATTTCATGTCTCAGAGTTGGCCAGAATTTTCTTGAATAGAGTCAGAGATGGGGTTTTTCAGTTGTGTCTAGGCCATTAACTTCAAGCACAAACACTTCATTTAAGCACCCCCCCC
>CM040977.1:11091844-11131421 GCA_022985145.1 Pangasius djambal | reverse complement strand
GAGACACAGTGAGACAGAGAGAGAGAGTGAGGCAGACAGTGAGACAGAGAGAGAGTGAGACGGAGAGTGAGACAGAGAGAGAGAGAGTGAGACGGACAGTGAGACAGAGAGAGAGAGTGAGACAGAGGGACAGACAGACAGAGAGAGTGAGACAGAGAGAGAGAGTGAGGCAGACAGTGAGACAGAGAGAGTGAGACAGACAGTGAGACAGAGAGAGAGAGTGAGACAGACAGTGAGACAGAGAGAGAGAGTGACACAGAGGGACAGACAGACAGAGAGAGTGAGACAGACAGCGAGACAGACCGAGAGAGAGAGAGAGAGAGAGAGAGAGAGAGAGAGAGAGAGAGAGAGAGACAATAAGACAGAGAGGGACAGACTGTGAGACAGAGAGAGAGAGAGACAGACAGCAAGACAGAGAGAAAGATACATACAGTGAGACAGAGAGAGACAGACAGTAAGACAGATAGACAGGGTGACAGACAGAAATACAGACAAAAGGAGATAGATAGATAGATAGATAGATAGATAGATAGAAGAGGTGTTTTTATTAATTATGTGCATCTGTAGATTATATGTGACTCAGGTGGAGTTTGGTACAGTCTGGAGGAAGTAAAGCAGTCAGCGCGGGTAAATGTGCGCGCGTGCAGAGCGCAGTGAGCTCAGTGAGCGCGTGCAGGTGCAGGTGCAGGTGCAGGCGCGCGGATCAGCGCACGTGTTTTCGCGCTCAGTTTAACGGCAGCTCAGCGAGGCGGAGGCGCGCGGCGCCATTTGCTGCTTTTATTCGGTAGCAGAGGGAAACACGGCGACGTTCTGTGGCGGCGCATCCGCATATTTCTGAGAGAAATGCCCGCTTCAAAACGTCATCACGGGTAAGTTGGAGATCGCTCACTACCCATGGCTTCACTTTGCTCATGTTTTATTATAATTTTTTTTCTGCATCTTTTTTTTTTAAACAGTTTGAGGCAGTAAGTGTGCATGGATGTGTTGCTGTTAGAGCTAACTTTGAGCGGATGATGAGTGTTATAGGTGCGGTTAGATCATCTGTCATCTGTCCAATGTGCGCATGCAGAGTTAATAAATTACTCAAGAATTTATTACCTCAGTGTACAACAAATCTAATCAGTAATTAAGGATACAATAAAAAGGTTATTATTATATTATTTTACACATTTCAGTCTGGATTATTTCCACAATTAAGGGTTATATAAACATGGCAATGCATGACTTGTCAATAATATTCTGATGGAATATAAATGGGATTATTGTGAATTGTGTTGTTTCTGTCTGATTTATGACTGTGAGTGATCAATAAAATGGCCGGACTGAACACTCTGGGGGATTTGATTCACTGACAGGAATGGTTAAATGGGGTTATGCAGGCAAATGCATGAGCCTTTGTGTGTGTGTGTGTGTATACATGTCCATACACTGATAAAAGGATTTATTGCATTAATCCGTCAGTGGATTCTTATCTTACCTCTCTTCAGCAAGCCAAATACACATAAACAAACAAACAAATACAGAAGTAAAGTTTGTTAATAGCTGCAGTTATCTTTATCTAGCTATTTTCATTCAGACTCTTCCTTCTAGCACATACTAAAAGAATTTTATATATAAAAAAAAAAGAATGTGGGATTATATACTGCTTATACTACTACTGTTCTTCTACAGATATATCTGTATCAGCTCTTAAGTACACGGTTTTGCAAATTTGCAGAAAGCTCTCAGCCGAGCATGACATTAAATGCAGGAGTGGAAGTGAATGGGATTACCATAAATGAGGTTTTAGGAATAAACTGCTGAAGAGGAGTTCCACTTTTATCATTAAAACTGCAGAAGTTGGCATGTGTTTATGAAGTCCCAGAATTCACCAGACTTGCCCAGATCAATCCGGTGTGTGTGTGTGTGCGTGTGTGTGCGCGCATCCAGGCTTTTAGCCTTTTGGGAGGATGCAGTTTACTCATAATTATAGGAATCTAAACCTGATGTAATGAAAAAATAACGCAGAGTGAGATATAAAGAGTGAGAGTGATGTGTTTGGATTTTGTTTGGTTTCATATGAATCATAAGGAAGAGTATGAATGCTATCCCCATCCTAAACCTGGGCTTAAGGTTTGTAACTTGAATCATGCGAACTGTTACAAATACACAAATGTGATCCTGTTGAGGAATAATCACAATTTTGTCAACATGTGGACAGTTGGCTGGTCAGCATAAACATTTTTCTTTTTTTTTTTTAAATAAAATATGTGAATATCTTAAAAAATAACTTAGAAAATTAATTTATTTGCATATGTAACATTACAAATAGGTTTGTTACATTTACCACTTTTTGCCCTTGAGAGGTTATCACCGTCCTCTAAATTGATCCACTCACTCTACACACTTCAGTCAATTCTAAGTAAAACGGTTACAGTTGTGTAGATAAAAACTTCAATGATATCTAATTTCATATAATTTATATCATATATCATAAAATACACTCTATACTCTCAACATCTTCTTTATTAGGAAAACCTGTACACATAAGATTATCCAATCAAGTGGCAGCAGTGCAGTGTATAAAACCATACAGATACAGGTCAAGAGCTTCAGTTAATATTCACACCAAACATCAAAATGGGGGGAAAAAAAAGTGAACTCATGTATTTTGACCATGTCATGGCTGTTGGTGCCAGATGGGCTGGTTTGAGCATTTCAGAAACTGCTGATCTCCTGAGATTTTCACGTGCAAAAGTCACTATGCCGCAGAATGGTGTGGGGGAATAAAAAAAAAAAAAATCTACTGAGCAGCGATTCTGCAGTCAGAAATGCCTTGGTGATGAGAAAGGTCAGAGGAGAATGGCTAGACTGGTTCGAGCTGACAGGAAGGCTCAAATAACCACTCTTTACAACCATGGTGAGCTAAAACATGCAATTAAATATTTTTGCATATTTTTTTTTTTTTTTTATAACTCCTTGGTGTTTGGTACGAGTTTTTCTCCATAATCCATATGACTTTGCTATATTCCACAGTTTGAGAACAGCTGGCAAGCATGACCCTTTGGGACTTGAAGCTTGACTGATGCTTCAGATGTGGTTTGGTTTATTAGCCAGTTCAGGCATCCATTTCTCTTTCACAACTCATTCTTGAGACTGAATGAATTGCATTTTTTCTGGGGTCCTTTGAATTCCCCTTTCTCAATTATCTGCATAAACTAAGATGTCTGTCCAGTTGAAGAAAGAATACAGGATACTATTATTTGAAGTCTTTTATTTTTGACATAGTTTGTCATTTATGGCGCAGAGAATACCACGTTTCCTCTGCACACAGTGTGGAAAAGGTGTCTTTTTAATTATTTATAGATGGGTGACTGAGCAGGCTTGTCTGTCTGAGGAGCCAAGCACTTGGGTTCAACTTAGCATTAAACACTTTGATCAAGGGGACAGTGGCAGAGCCAGATGAAGGTCAGATGTCCTGTACAGGATTTGGTCCAGTAGTTCTGGTTTCTGATGTGCTGATCTTTTTTTAATGTGTTGATATGTTTCCTCCATTTGGTATTATGAAGATGTTTACAACAACTTCAGCATGTGGGAGGTGGTGTAGCAGGTAGAATTGCCACCTCACGGCTCTAGGAGTTTGTGTGGAGTTTCACATTTTCCCTGTGTCCGTATGGGTGTGTGTATATGGTGCCCTCCAATAGACTGGGGTGCCTTTCAGTGCGTATTCCCGCCTCGCTCACCCAGTGTTCCAGTCACAGGCTCTGGATCCACCGTGACCCTGATCAGCATAAAGAGATATACTGTAGACGAGTGAATAAATGAATGGATTTCTGCTTTGTGCTTTCCTGCTAATGATAAATGGTTTTGTTCACATGGTTAAACCAGGATCTTTTAAGACTACATTTTCTGATGAACGATTATAAAGAACTCATGACCAATGTCTGCAAATTGCTTTTAGTCATTCTCTACAGATTTTATGGTCAATTAATCAAGTAACCAATTTCTGTATCTCTCATTATCACCCTTATCTGGAAGGTCCAATCCCACTGGGACACCTGACACAGCTGGTTTCTTCAAGGCTCATAACTTGTTTAAGATGAATAATGGTATATAGGAAACATAGTTCACTGTGTGGCTCATATATAAAATCTTATGAAGACCTCTAGCTTTCGTTTCATATAAAGACCTCCGGCTTCTGCTTCATCTGAAGAATCCTAGCTTCCGCTTCATATGAAGACTTCTAACATCCACGTTGTCTGAAGAATCCTAGCTTCCGCACCCCTAGAATTCACTTCATCTAAAGACTTTTAGCTTATGCTTCATACGAAGATTTCTAGGTTCAAACTGATATGAAAACTTTTAGCATCCAATTCATCTGAAGACCTCTAGCTTCCGCTTCATCTAATGACGTACAACTTCTGCTTCATAAAAAGACCTCAAGCATCCACTTCATCTAATGACTTTTTGTTTCAGCTTCATATAAAGGACTCTAACTTCTGCTTCTTATAAAGACTTTTAGCTTCATAGAAAGCCTTCTAGCTTCTGCATCATATGAAGACCTCTAGTTTCCTGGTACGTTTCATTGTGAAACATGGCCAAGACTTGCATACGTTCTCAAAAAGAGACCATTTGACTGACATTGAAAATGACTAACTACAGACTAACTTTTCTGGCGAATGTCAACAAATACACAAAGATATCTCATTTATCCACCAACTATTTTAAACAAATCTCTTTTATCTTTTATGCTGTTACCTTTTTTTAATCCAGTGACTATATCATGCTCCAAAAAAGTTCTGTCATAGTGTTCAAAAGTTGGCACATGCGTACACGTGGAAGTGCCGAAAGCAAGACAGATTGCAAGTTTCAAGATCCAGAAACTTGTGGCCAGAAAAATGTACAAAAGATATCAGACGCGCTGTAGCATTGGGGGAGGAAGTGAGGCTGAGGCTGTATGAACACTGATGGAGTCTCTGGCATAGGTGCTTTTCCACAATGGATTTTCCCCTGATCCATTGTGATGCTCCATAATTCCCAATCTCACAGTCTGATATGATTGAACTCCATGGAGATTATAATATGTGAGTGTGTGTGTGTTATATTGTATAAAGATGTAGCATTTGCAGTGGATAGATTGGCAAACCCTAGTAGCAAGAATCAGCCAGCAGCACTGTGTGCTATAACAGATGGCAAAATCAGTGTAAATTGTGCATTTAAGCAGCATGACACAATAATTAGGTTTACACTGCAAAATTAGGTATTGTAGTGGAGGTTTTGGAGGCATGTTATAACTTAGCGGGTTGTTGTGTTTCAGCTTGAGCACAGCCATTAAAATGAATACAAAACATTTACATGGGCCTGCAGGGCTTGTATGCCAATATGTGCCTGAATGAATAATTAAATGAATGAAATTTGCATTGTAACCATTTAAGCTTAATAATATAATGTGTGCATGACTCATTTATGCCTCTGACTATTGGTGTGTGTGTGTGTGTGTGTACACTTAGTTTTGCTGTCAGGATTATAAGCACTCCATTATTCCTCAGGCTCAGTGGAATCAATTGAGTAGACCTGAGAGAGACCTACTAACCTCTAGATTTCTCCACCAGAATATCAGCAGCACTACAGCAATTCTGCTTCAGGGAAGTGGTCAGAGGTCACAGTTGGCTATTCTAGTGTGTTGTGTTAACAATATTGTTTGGCCCAAGGCATTATACATAAGTAGGTTAGAATTTGAACACAGTAAAACTTACAGCCTAGACAGAAAATATGGGATAAGATGGGAAAGAGGAAAAAAAAAAAAAATACTGTATGGAACTTCATAACACACATGGTATGTTCTTCTTTTTAACCTTTTTATACTGACTTAGGATCACAAATCAAAGTCTCATTTTTGTGAAGTTAGATATGTGTCCTTCTCTGATGCTGGGATTAGTTATAGGCACTAAGGTTGCACTGACAAATTTATGAGATTAGTTTCATGATTATTGACAAATGTGCGAATCTTTCAATACGAGTCATGTTAAAACAGTTGGTGCTTAACACTGATCGGTCTGTATTTATCTAAATATGTAGGCAATTTGCAGAAATAGAAACACATTTGTGAATATTTGGCTTCCATTCTGTGGAAATACCTAGGGTCTCAATACAATACATTTTCAATACAGCAAAAATAAGCATTGCCTGTGTCTTAGGTTCCCATTTTCAGTTGATAAAACCATTCAACATTATACAAGTACAATTAAATGTAATAACGACAAAGTGTTTGTGTGATCCATTCAGACTCTTAGCAGCATACAACGAAACAAAAGCTGGGCATTAGAATGTAACAAAAATAAAACATCGCTATTTCCCATTCTGCTGATGGCTAATTGTGCTGTCAAATTCATCATCTGTAGCCCTAGATATATTTTTGAATCCTGTGATCTCCACTACTGAATCTCATATCACACCACAATGAACTGCCTAATGGCGATTTCTTCACCATTGCCTTCAGCATCGTAACACACCAGGAAACCAAAGTGCTCCTATACACCAGTCTTGCTAAGCAAAGCTATTGCTGTTTTAACTAGTATGCTAGTATCTAGAATACCAGTATGCTAGCCTGTTAGCTTGGGAAAAACAGCATGCTTAGGAGAAGAGTGTTTTTTGTCCCACGTAGCCTCTCCTCATTCAATGTAAAGAGGAAGCTACTTTTTCAGAGGAGGGAGTACAAGCTTGATTCAGTTTAAATGTTTATTTGTGGTATTTTATAACCAATAGCCTACTTTATTATGCAGTCTGTTGAAAGTATTGTTTGATATGCGGGCATATCGAATCAAGAGATTTGTATTTAATGATGTGATATGATACGCTGTATCGCTTACACCTCTACAAATACCTCATTTTTGTAATAAGACTGTATTTAATACTAATACTAATAAAATGGTATCTAATAAAACTAATACTAATATTGTTATTAGTTTTTGCGTTTGTGGATCAACTGATATGTGCAACTGATGATGTAACTTTGAGACTAACCTATTTTGTTTCTTTGATTTTGAGACTTCTTTCACTGTTCCAATGTATGATCAATCCATGAAGAGGATCGATGACATAACACCTCTACACAACTTCTCTAAGCTTACTTCCATTAGCTTGTGCATACTGGTTAGCTAGACAGCTATAAGTCCGTACCATTAGGACACTAGCAACGCCCGAATCACAGCTCCAGGGTTCGATCCTGAGCTCAGATTACTGTCTATGTGGTGTTTCACATGGTGTTCTCACTGTGTCTGTATGGGTTTCTTCAGGATTCTCTGGATTCCTCCCACTGGCCAAAAACATGCTGGTGACTATAAATTATTCCCACCTCACACCCAGTGTTCCCAGGATAGGTTCCGGATCCCCTGTGACCCTCACCAGGATAAAGAAGTTCCTTAAGATGAATGAATTAATAAATGAATTTAGCCTGCAGCAGACCCTCATATCCAGAGTGGCTTACAGAGCTGCTTTGTCATCTTCATAAAGAAAATCCTTATGCTAGGACAGGGTCTAAGAATACCGATAAGCTCATTTAAGCTAAAGCTAAACAGAGTACAAGGTATGCTTATTTTTCTAGATTCAGTGCTCTCTCTCTACTTACAGACAGCAGTCAGAGGAGGACTGTGTATTACCAGGAACACAAGCATAGGACAACAGGTTTATAATCAGAACAGTGAGAATGAAATGTAATCATGAGATTAGGCAGAAGATAAGTGAGTTGATACAATAAAATTATATGTTGTTTAAGTAAATTATATGTTGTTCTTAAATAACTAAGAAGGATGCACTTTAGGTATTTAATATTTGCCTTTGTGATTGCAGGTTTGGGCAGACAAAAGAAGTTACACACAAGTTACTGTGTGTCTCACCAGACAGTGAGATCTGCTGAGACTAGCATACAGCATACACACATACTGTATGTACAGACAGGTGACAAATTAAAAGAAAAAGCAACATAATGTCATCAAGAGCTTTCAGAACAGCTTCAGTACACCTTTGCATAGTTTCTACAAGTCTCTGGAACTGAACTGCGGGAACACCATTCTTCCAGATGATATTCCCTCAGTTGGTGTTTTAATGATGGTGTTGGAGACATTATCTAACACATTGCTCCAAAATCTCCCATATGTGTTCAATCATTTAAAGCAGGAAAAAAGGAGCTAGAATTTGTATAGTGGCTGAACTGTGATGATATAATCACAGTGTTCGCCCTAGACATCTATGCCTGGTTTAAAATGTACGTCTGTGGTTAATTAGCCTGTACCAACCACAGTGCCGCCCATATGATAGCAGGCAGAGATATATGAGGATTCAGACATCATCATGGACAGATGTATAGAAGGGTGACAAATTAAAGGAAAATGGTGGCTCTGTTATGTTGTGTTTTGCTGGCATGGTCCTGACCATCATGAGCCATAAAGCCAGAACAGATTCATTGTGCCTTGGCATAGACTCTCCTGGCACAGAATCTCTGGAACTGTACTAGAGCGATAAACAACGAGCTTCCAAATGATATTCCCTCAATTAGTGTTGATGATGGTGGTGGTGGAGGCATACAATTCACTCTGTCTTTGAAAGACTATTTGTCCTCGACTACTCTCATACTCTCAAAAAGCAAGACTGCTTACTCCATTTAGACAGATGGTGTTATTTATTTTATATTTATTCAAGGGTGTGTGTGTTTGTGAGTGAACATTTGTTGGTTTATTTTAGTGGTGATTTAGTCCCTCTAGGTATGTGACTTCTGTCAAATGTGTTATGGGGGAAAAAAAAAAAAAAGCTCTGGTATTTTGGGACCCGGTTTTTAGCCCGAAAGTCTGTTTTACGCACAGTACAGAGGGAATTGTGGGAAACGTATGTTAATATACCTAACTTTTGTGTCATGGAGGCACAATATAAACTCAATATTGTGTCATTTAAAAGAAAACAAATGCCATACACAAAGTCCTGAAGAACATAAACACACAAAGAAGAAACCTGGGCATAAATTATTGATGATTTTGCAGTCCAAAGGTCAGTGAGAGTACATATGAACCTAGAAGTTTCTTTTGTTTACATTTTAGTTTAGCTTTACGAATGTTGTAGTTGCAGTTAGTGCCAGTTTGTGGTTAAATTAAGGCTATAGGGCCATGCTGAATCTTAATAATCTGCCCTGTCAGATATTCAGGTACACTGTGCTGCTGTGAATTGTTTTGATCATTTCTATTGATTCTGGTTTATGGGCACTTGCACTTCACACTTTTTGAAGTGGTTTGCACACAGCATTGTCAGTGGTATTGAACAACTTCCCAGGTTGGAGCTTAACTGCTATTGATTTTGCGTGCCATGTGTGTTCCACTTATATATGTAAGTCTAATAGCTGAAATCACCATTGACATGCTCCAGTAGTTGGCCTCACTTTTAAACACAGAGATATGTCATGTAAAGGATATATTGCAGCCCTATGTTTTACCACACTAAATAGTGATACTGATTGCAGGAAAGTTTTGCACAAAGTCATGACTTCCTGTGTCGAAAGGTTTGCATGTCGTCTTAGAAGGACTAAAACTTTAAGCTGCTGTGGCACTTAATAGTCACATGCTTACTCACTCATGCTTATTTACTCACAGGTATAATCATTCATAATTCTTTTGTGACAGCGCTGCATTTTGTTATTGGCTGATCTCTTATTCTGCAAATGTTTCAGTCGACATTTCATGAATAAACATTAATGGCAGGAGGCAGATTTGGATGTTCCCAGGTTCCATTCTGAAAAATTTATATAATATGTTTCCTACCAATTTTGGTAGTTTGAAAGTGTATATCTACATATATCTATATCTCTATATCTAATATACATATATCTATATCTCTATATCTAATATACATATATCTATATCTCTATATCTAATATATATATATATATATATATATATATATATATAAAATGTATGTATGTATGTGTGTGTGTGTGTGTGTGTGTGTACAGGAGTCCAGGAGTATTTGGACAATGACAGAGTTTTTGTGATTTTGCCTTTATACTCCACCACAGTGGATTTGAAATAAAACAATCAAGATGTGATCAAAGAGTAGACTTTCAGCTTTATTTTAAGAGGTTCCACAAAAATATGGCATTTACCATTTAGGAATTACAGCCATTTTAAGCAAAATACTTCCATTTTCAGGGGCTAAAAGGTATTTAGACAATTGACTAACAAGAAGATAATTGACCAGGTGCAGTCCATTCCCTCATTACTTCAAGAAAAATGAAGTAGATAAAAGGTCTGGAGTTGATATCAGGTATTGAGTTGGCATTTGGCAGCTGTTTGACTAGAGCTACCAATATCCAAGGAGATCTCAATGCAGGTGAAGGAGGCCATCATTAGGATGAAAAACAAGACCTATCAGAGAGAAAAAACTTTAAGAGTGGCCAAATCAACAATTTGGTACATTCTTAAAAAGAAGGAATGCACTGGCGAGCTCAGCAACACCAAAAGGCCTGGAAGACCACGGAAGACAACTAAAGTGGATGATCGCAGAATCCTTTCCTTGGTGAAGAAAAACCTCTTCACAACATCAACAGAAGTCAAGAATACTCTGGAGAAGGTAGGCGTATCATTTTCAAAATCTACAATCAAGAGACGCCTTCATGAATGTAAATACAGAGGGTTTACAACAAGGTGCAAACCACTGGTAACATTCAAGAACAGGAAAGCCAGATTAGACTTTGCCAGAAAACATCTAAAAAAGCCTCCCATGTTCTGGAATAAGATTCTTTGGACTGATGAAACCAACATTTTAATGCTTTTAACATTTATAGTTACATTTAATGTTGTGGACTGTCCAGGAAACGAATTAGTTTTATTTCATATTAACTCAATACGGATAACCATTAAACAACAAAATTCTATTCTATCAAGTTTTATCTATCAAGTCTATCAAGTTTATCTTTTTAATCATGTTTTTTTTAAATTTATTTAAAGACCAAAGTATTGGATAAACACAGAGTGGACTGTAGAATCTGCTTCCCTGGCAGTTGAGTGGCAGGGCAGTTTGATGGGGAGAGGAAGGTCTGTGTGGTGGAACAGAAGAGATGGTTCTGAGAGAGAAATCACACCCAGAAGGCCTGAGACAGCTGTGATGCCCACTGGGGAGAATTAGTTTAGAAACAATCTTGAGAAGCTCCGGGTTTTTTCACTGGCATACGCAGCCTTTAGGCAAAACACCATATGCGCTGTGTGAAGTAGTGTAAACATACCCCCACAGGTACAAAAGTTATCCTCAGATCGTCAAATCAGTGCCCGACCTCACTAATGCTCTTGTGGCTGAATGAGCACAATTCCCTACAGTCACACTCTAAAATCTAGTGGAAAGACTTCCCAGAAGAGTGGAGGCTGTTACAGCGGCAAAATTGAGACCAACTCCATATTAATGCACATCATCTTGGAACGGGATGTTCAACAAGCACATCTGGTTGTGATGGCCAGGTGGTCACAAACATTTAGCCATATAATGTATATACTCAAAGTCCAAAAACTGTTCCCTAGAGCATAAAACATGAGTGAAAAGCTTTTGTACCTTGAATGCTAGAATCTTATACAGCACGCATTTGCACTGAATCATCAAAAGAAACACCTGAATACATTTTTGCAATGGCATTACTAATGTTCTCACCCAAAAACTTGCCATAGTGTAAAGATACACTATATGACCAAGGGTATGTGCACACACTCATATGTGGTTCTTCCCCAACCTGTTGCCACAAAGTTGGAAGCACACAATTGTCTAGAATGTCTTTATATGCTGTAGCATTAAGATTTCCTTTCACTGGAATTATGGGGCCCAAACATGTTCTAGAATGACAGTTTCCCTGTGCATAAAGCAAGGTCCATGAAGACATGGTTTACCAAGGTTGGTGTGGAAGAACTTGAGTGGCCTGCACAGAGCCCTGCCCCCAACCCCACTGTATATTTTTGGGTTGAATTTGGAGCACCAACTTCGTTAACCCCATATTAATGTACACGGTTTTGGAATGGGATGTTCATTGGACAGGTGTCCACATACTTTTGGGGATAAAGTGTATTATTTCATCATGTTTTCTTCTGATCATTATTCAGGAGATCTACAGGGAATTAATTTCTTGTCTACTGAAGTGGCGTTTTTTCCATTGCCTGTCTCTGAAATTCTTAGACTGCATACAGATGAACAGCAGCTAAGCTACTTTGTGTCAGCGAAGCCACTGTTTCCCTGAGATGAGAATGGTGCTGCTTTGTCTAAAGGCACCACTGCTTGGGCAGCGCACACTGCTTGGATTTGACGCTTTGGTGTTGTGCTCAGTGTTCATTCACATTCAACATTCACCCAGTTTAGGCTAACCAATAAATTGAGCCCTGATGTGTGACATAGCAAAGATGTGACGCACTCGTTATAACAGAAGAGCTGCTAGTTATTTGTGTGTCTCATTATCCAAAGCTTTTCAGTATAACCTTAATGACATTACCATGACTTTCAGAAAAAAAAAGATAGCATGGAGAAATGGTAGCATAGAAACAGGAATAGTTTGTCAAGGCTCATGCCCTCCGTGTTTTCTCCCTTCTTCTTCAAAAGATGACCAGAGCCAGACCCTTTTTTGTTTGAGATTTAGATACATGCAGGATTTATAAACATGCAGAATGGGCTGGTTAAGTTTTTCAAACACATGATTGAAACAGTGATTGAAATGATGTGGTACTGCTTCAAGATCGTGGTAAAAATGTTAATCATTTGTAGGGTGAAATTGAAATGCTCATTGTCTGTAGGCGCCCTTAGTCTGACTAGCATGGAAACAAAAGCACTGGAACAAATGTACTAGTTCAGACCTCAGACTGACCTTTCTACTGCTCTCACTGCACTACTCAATCTCAGAACAGCAGATAATCATATGACAAAATGCCCACAATGTATGAGTAAATCACAAAGTAGATGCTTATACCAAACCCAAAGCTTAATGTCAGTGTCTCTAGTCCCCTCAAGCTGAAAAATGTTGACAAGCAAGCAGCCCTTAGCTCCACTGATGTGCATAGTTTTACAGAAGTAGTTGGGGTAAAGTTGTCAGTACAATTTGTCAGTTTTTCAGAAAGAGCTCTACATTTTCTCTCAGCAACAACATATTTTCTGTTGGATTCAATCTCGTTAACATTCACATGACATAATCTTTACTGGTTACTTGCACAGCCTCCAGCACATGAATATGGTTAGTAACTAACACCATGCTTTCACATGGCACGGATAGACAAAATAGCCAGTATATCAAGTCATGACACAGCGCACACTACACAACATCTGGTTAACTTTCTGACAGAATTTGCACCAGGGGGTGATACCCTAAACAGGGTGCCAAAAACATGTTTTTTTTTTGTTTTTTTTTGTATCTATTTTTGTTTTTCTATTATGCCAAAACCTTGTGAGCTGCTAAACAGTCTTTCGTTGTTCAAAACAAAGACAATAAAAAATCTACTCTATTCTATTAGTTCTATATCTAACACACCTGATCCAAGTACTCACAGATTTCTAAAGAGCTGTAGTGCATTAGAGTTGGAACTAAACTACGCACTTATGCGAATCTGAAGTTATCCTAAAGCTAACAACATGATGCACATAACATTCCCCTTGCTCTCTCTTCTAGATAAACTCTAGGAGGCACCTGCTGTCTTCCTGAAATAGTGATCATGATCCCTTCCTGTTTCACTCTGTTTGCCTTCATCCTCGTCAGCAGGTAAGCTGTGCTGGTGAATCTCAATTTTATGCTGTTGTTTCAGAATGTACCTTTAATTTACAATGAGCTACAAGATAATCAGTTACTTGTGGGAATTTTGTGTGATTTTTTTTTCCATTTGTCCACCATGTCTTAGTTATTCTCTCTTCTTCCCTGAGAAAATAACAGACCTGTTTTTTTTTTTTGACCAACTCTGTGGTCATCTGATCATTTTAGTCCTGTGAGCATAGCATTATGTAAAATGATTTTTGACTGCTGCTACTCATATTTAGTCTCTCAACAACTTTGTAGATGCTGTGTAACTTAATCTCCACACTGCCTACATTATAGGAGCTCATTAACAGGAGTGAGAAAATAACTTAAATCAGAAGAGTGTGGTGCTGAAGGTTGATTAAAGAGGCTATTGTAATGACAGCTACAGGTATATAAGCCACTTTATTTTCCCATGTTCCATAGTTTTCTATACAATAAACGAATGAGCAGTTCTATTGCTATCCTTAGTCATCTAAAGTTAGATGCTGCAAAATAAATAAACATGATCATATGACAAGGTGTAATGCAATCATCCAGGCTCATTGACAAAACAACATCAAGTTTCTTGAACTCTACTGAAGAGATGAACACGATCTTCCAAAGGATATTGCCTCAGTTGGCGTCTTGATAATAGTGGTGGAGAGCGCTGCTCCAAAATCGGTGTTTGGTTGAGATCCGGTAACTATGACTGGTAACGGTCATGCTATCCACTTATAGTTAACATTCTATGTCATTCATGATAGCCAGTTTTACTCTTTATTTTACTTAGCATTCATCCCAGTTATTCATACAGTCAGTTTTATTAAGCATTCATGGTAGTTATTCATGCTAGCCAGTTTTACTTAGCATTCATGCAAGTTATTCATGCTAGTCAGTTTTACTCAGCAGGTTGTGTGTTTAGCCTCAGTGTATTCTCTGCCAGGTTAACTTTTAGTTTTTAAAGCTCATCTTCACTCAATAAATACACATAGATTTTCCTTACCATTCATGCTAGTCATTCGTGCTAGTTTTTCTAGTAAGTCAGTTTTATTCAGCTTTCATGTTAGTAATTCATGCTAGTTATATTCAGCATTCATATTAGCCAGTTTTTAATTTTTGAGCCAATTATGATTTACACCATTTTCATACTTCATACAAAATCTTTGTATTGATTTGCAGTGATAATAATAGCTTATTATCACTATTCATTAGTAATGGATAGACTAGCATTCACTGTATTCTCTTCCCGACTAGACTGAACTGAAGAGGTATGTTGGACCAGTTTATTCCTTATAATGTTTTTTTTTTTTTTGCACGTTTTTGAGATAGCAAGAGAGAGGCAGTGGAAAAGAAACCTGAAGAGAATCTCTCTCTGTGGTACACGGCTTGGCTCAATCCAGAGACATGTGTGCAAAACACCTCACCTTATATGAGCTGCTCAAAGAGTGTGAAAATTGTCATTGACTGTGCCAGGGTGAGTGTGCAGGGAAATCCTCATCACCACATGCCTCTCTGCAGCCAGCCAATCACAGCCAAGAACCCTGTGGCACACACGCAGGAGGATGATGGGCTAGATTAGAGAAGGTTCAGTTGTGACCAAACCCCCTTTACGCTCCGTTAATGACACACACCGTGTAGCTGAACTTAGATGACTTTTTTAGAAACTTGTGTCCACAATTGAGTACACATCCATATAAAATAACAACTATAAACACAGACACGCACACACCTTATGAGGCATATACAGTACAAAAAACAGAAAACACACAAACACACAAATGCGCACAGACACACACACACACGTGTGCACGCAAACGCACACACACACACACACACACACACACACACACAAGGGAGGTGAAACTGCATAGTCTGACTCATCCACTGATTACTAGTGTAGAAAGAAATAGATTTTATCTGTTGCTGCTTGGCTGCCCTTGGAGAGTTGCATTAGGAGTCAACATCTATAATGACACACTAAAAACTGTGACTTTTTTTTTTTTGTAATGTACACATGTCTACACATTAGTTGCTACAGAGAAATAATGAAAAGTTGTAGAATAGTGAAAATGCTGTTTATGTAGTTGTTATGCGAAGAACTTTGTCAATCCATGATGAGATCATTTTGATAACAGTCACATCAGTCCTGGTGTGAGTGAATGAAATTGGCACTTGAAAACTCATTAGCAGTTAAAAAGAGCAAAAGACTCCATTTTAATTTGATTTATATCTTTCATTGTTTTTGTCTCAAATAATAGAGCCAACAAAATCATCTTGCTGGTATTATCTTTTCATTATTATTATTATTATTATTATTATTATTATTATTATTATTATTCAGTTCATTATTTTCATTAGTGGAAAAATCATCCAGGGTAGGTTAATAGTATTTTGTAATAGTCAGATCTGTTATTAATGTTGTCTCCCGTTGTTTTGGTACCCAGATAAAGGGAGTGGTGACTGAATATAAATACCACCCTATACATTTATACAATAATTGATTACAATATTATGGTAATCTATTATTATTATTATTTTTTTTTTTGTTAATTTGTTTTGTTTGTTAGTTTTTTTTAATAAAGCTTGTCAGAAAGACAGAAAGACTAGAGGTGAGAATCAGGACTAGGATTCGACAGGACACAGCAGAAACAGCAGAAACAACTTGCAACTCTCTTGCATGAGAGATAGAAACAGTCCTATGCATCTCCAGACCAATTATGAACTAAAGTGATGTAGCTGAGGTTGAGGACCTGTCAGATCGAGAATTTGCAGACCATACTGACAGTGCTGCTGTTTGTACATTTTGATTTTATTTTTTTCAATTCTTTTCCTGTGTTTTCAGGTTCATAGTGGTAGGATTCATATTTAATTATAAAAAAGAAAGAAAGAAAGAAAGAACTGTCCTGTAGAGGCCATGGCCACTTCAGATTTAAATACAGATATTTGCCATAGCATTACACCCCTAATCAGTTGGTATACATGGTACATACATGCTATAATCTCACTAAATATAGTGGCCTCTTTCTTTCTCTCTCTGTCTCTCTCTCTCTCTCTGTAAATATCATCTCCAGACTTTGAGCATCTCCAGACTTTGAGCATCTCCAGACTTTGAGCATCTCCAGACTTTGAGCATCTCCAGACTGTAGTATTTGGATAATTGTTCAAACTACTCTAGGATACTACACAAAATTCCCAAATATGGCTTGCTAACATAGCATCAGCAAAAAATGATTTACATTTTAACCTGCTTTACAGTCCAGATAAGCAAGGTGATTTCATTAGATTTGACATGCATACAAGAAAAGTTATAATAGTCATAAAAACGTTGCAAGCTTTGCCCCTCTTCGTGTCACCATTGTGTATATCTTGTAATTATGAATATAGTTGTGTACTCTAGTTCTGTACTGTGTCTGTGTTTTAAGTCTGATAGTCAAATATATACAAAACCACTGCCGATGGTTCCAAATGCAGCCTCCTGGCTGGTCTGCAACCAGCCTAAACATACACGTTCCGCCTCTCATCAGCTCACTCCACTGGCTGATCGCATTAAGTTTAAAGCTTTAATCCACACCCAGTGTCACTGGAACAGCACCCACATGCATTCAACCCAAACTTAATTTCATCCACTATGGTTGGTTACTCAGTCGTCTGGAGCTGCTTCTTAAGTTAGCTTGACGTCTCACTCCAAAAGCTTCTCATATGTGGTTCTGTGATATTAGAACCAGCTACCGACCTTCATTCAATTTGCAAAATCACATTTTTAATGTTTAAATTCAAACAGTACTAATTACTTCTAATAATAAGAAGACAGGAAAATAAAAAAACAGATTAAGACATATTATTTCAACATCATCATCATCTCTATAGGCCTTTTCAGGATTCAGGATCTTGGGTGGTAATTTTTTCCTGTATTTGATTGGATTTTTCACATTCTTTCCATTTTGTTCACATTGCTGGCATATGTTCTACTCTTTAGGCAGCATGGGTGTGTTTGGATTGCTGGTCAGTAAAATCTGTACTATGACAGCATTGTTCTCAGTGTTCTATCAGTGTTATGTCAGTGTTCTGTCAGTCACTGAGCTCAGTTAGTTTGCCATGCTATACTGTCTGTTTAGGGCCAAACAACATTTGCTATTGGCATTTGGAGTTTGCTCTATGATGATTTTGTCTGAGATTCTAATATGTTTCTAATATGTGGTGAATTTGGATGATTTTGATTGACTTTCTCTTGCAGTGCTTTAAAAAAAACATCATCTCTGAAAAAAACATGCGCTTTTAATATTCTTCTCTTGCCTTAGGCATGACTGCATGACAGTGTTACATCTATCCTGAGCTACTGGTGAAACTGCAGTTGGTGCTTGTCAGAGCTGCATGCGGAGCATGTACTTGCCTACTCAGCTACTAATGAGTAGCTGAAATTTAAATGTAATTAATGTTGGGAATTATTGATTTCATTTTTTAAATCGTTGACTATAAAAATGTTGGCTGGACTTGAAATATGGTTTTGTATGTCTAGAAACAATAACGGAGATGTATGATATTATGCAGGGTATGACAAATTCATCTCGAAAGAAGCTACAGGCCTGTGTGCAGTCTATAAGCATAATTCATCACTCCTGATCTGGAACCATAGAAACAGTAGTTTAGAGCTCCAAGCCACAGAAAAGGGATGTCTCTGCCACCACCGAGAATATGTAAGAGACAAAGCAAGTGTACGAGTAAGTGTGACAGCTTGTTTCTGGCCTTCTGCTCAGAGACAGTGATGAACTTCTGAGTCATAATGTCTAATGTATGAAAACATCCTATGAAGCCATTTTCACAGGTGTTGGATAAGATAAGGAAAGTTTGACGTGTGTAGTTAGACAATATTGTTGTCCATAAATTTGCACAATCTCTGAAAGTACAATGTTTCATTCTGTCTTCCTGTCATCTGCTAACACTGAACAAAGCATGAAATAAAAGAGTGAAAGCAGAAACAGATATCTATTCTTACAGATAGATATTTTTTTTCACAGGTGGCTGTGAAGTTTTAAAAGCTTTCAGAATGGTGTAGCAGACTTATGTCTGATCAAAATGTTCTATGACTTCTTCTATTACAGTTAGCAATATGGAGTCTATGAGCTGAGGTGAGGCACAAGGTGGAACTATTAAACAATCAAGCTGTTTTTCCATAAAATTTTCCAGTGCTGAGAAATGATTGTTCAAAGACAGGCATGCCTCTTGCCCATGTAGCAATAAAAATTGATAGAAAAGCAGAGCAACTTCTGTCAGCTTTTCTATGGAACAAATTGCTCACAGAAACTGTCGGCAGGTCCAGACTTTCCTCACTGTCGTACATGCCCTTCATATCAGTTTCAATGCAGCTAACTGACTGACAGGCTACTGTTACCCCACTTAAGCGCCCAAAGCCTACCATTCTTGGATTAAAAAAAAAATTCATTTCAAATTCATTTCATTCATCCCAAGGTCTTTGTACAACCAGAAAACACAAAATACACTGCAATGAGAGAAGGAGGGGAGGAACACATCAACTGGAGTGAGAAGAAGATTGAAAGTGTTGAGAAAAGAGAAAGGTTTTAAGCTGGGCCTTGAAGGTGGAAAGTGAAGAACAAAGTCAAAGGGATTGAGGTAAAGAGTTCCAGATTTTTGGGGCCAGGGCACTAATACATCTGCCCCCAACCTTCAGTACCCCCTTTATCCTGGTCAGGGTGTCAGTCTATCCTGGGAACACTAGGCACAAGGGAACATACCCTGAATGGAGTTTACACAATCATTCACACCTAGCGGCTATTTAGCTTAGCCAATCATAGGTGATGGGCATGTTTGTGTGAGGTGGGAGGAAACTGGAGAACCTAGCCAAAATTATAAGTGATTTAGTATTTACAAAATAATTACAGGTAGGACATTGAAACTGTGTGGGTTATTTCAGTTACGTTAACTATTACTCAGGCTAACTATTACTTCCATGTGACCTCAACATTTGGGTTAACTTTCATTTATTGAGTTGTCTAAATTTCAAGACAGAATTCATCTTTGGTTTCTGGCATTGATATTAGCAAATATTATATCTCTTATAGCTTGGTTGCCAAACATCCATAATCCATCAATTTTTTTTATTTCATTACCTAAATAATCCATCCATAATTTTCAAGGAACTGACAAAAATGGGATGATGAAATCATACAATATGAAATGCTCAGTGCCGGCAGTTTAAATTTTTTTCCCACATTAATTTTTTTCATGTCATTAGGTTTGGTGGAGGACACACTGTAAAGGAAATATTTTGTGAAAGGTAATTGACTAGCCAACTCATCAGCTGCTGTTAACTCACCAAAATGTCCAAGACCAACAGTGTATTTGAGTTTTTTCATGTTCATGTTTCTTGGTTTTATTTTAAGGATAAATCTTTTTTTTTTTTTTGACATTCTGAAACTGCTTGCTGTTTGCTGAAACTCTCACAGTGCTGCCATTTCCTGTATTCATAATCAATCTAAGCATTTTTTTATTAATGTGTCATACTGATGCAAAAATAATACAAGAAAAAAAGCTTAGCTGTTTTTTTATACTATTATTATTGACCTTTTTTTCTTCTCCCTTGCTGGCCTCAGGGCCCTAAACAGCTACTTAGTTTACTTATGCATAGTAACTTTATGGGGTTAAGAAAGGCTATCATTTATTATGCTTCTATTTGGTGGCATTGCAACCATCCATAATCATGTAAAGATAGAATATATGAAATATTGGAATTCAAGCCAGCTGGGAAGGTGGTGGAGAGACTTTGAAGGGGACAGCTCATAATAATGATGTATGTACATTTTTACGCTGAATAAATACTCAGCCCAGCACAAAACACTTTTTTTTGTATGAAATGCTTTTTTAAGGTTTGAGGGTGACTATTTAGTTCTTGACATACAGCGTTCCAGTCTGCCTGCTCGACAAAAACTCAGTCATACGTACCATTGTGTAATTTCATACATGCAGCAAGCTTGCACCGCCACACCAGAGTTAAACCAAATATAAATGCTGTGAGTTGGAAAGCTGCAGGAGACGTCAGAAAGAAAATAGCAGCGTTCCTTCATAAGCCAGAAACAGAGCAAGACAAACAGGCTAACAATGAAGAGGTTTAGTAAAAGGAAGAGCAGTCTGAAAAGCTTCTCACCGTCATGTATTCTATATTACGTGCACGGACACACACACACACACACACACACACACACACACACACACACACACACACACACAGTATTCATTTAGCTGGCACAGTGGGAATCTGAAGATCTGGGATATCAGAAGTCCTGCAGTGGGAGTTTGCCAGAAAGAGTTTGCATGGCTTGTGTAGGGCTGAAGCTTACCTGGAATTAGCTAAACAATTTTACAGTTTATTCTATATTATTATGTTTTGGGGGGTTGGCAAGGAAGAAGCTTGACCAGGAGGCACTGTATAAAAAAAAAACAAAAAAAAAAACAATTCACCTGTTCTTTTGTATAGAGCAAACACAGGCTTTGTGGATAGCCACAGAACTGGCTCAAAGAAAGAAAGACCAGCAGGAATGACATCAGAATGGTGAACACAAACAAACAGAAACCGACATAGCTGGTATAACACCTGCTGGCTAGGACGACACAAACACACTTCCCTTACAACAGGAAACACTTGTTCTAATAAAGCAAAGACACTGAACAACACCATAAGAAGGCAGCCTTGGGGACTTATGGATATGCAAATTAGCCCACTACAACTACTACGCTTCACTACAGAGCAGCAATGTTATAGTATTATGTATATAATGTTTATTAAGTGATATTTCTGCCACTTTCACATTTGCAGAACTTTTCCCCATTCTTTCCAAATCATGCCCATAGTCACAATTCCAGTTTAATCTTTATAAAATGGAAAACTAAGCTAATGACAGAGTGAACAATAAGCTAGCAGTTTAAAAATATATACTCGCTATTCTGTTTTGTTGAAATTGATGCTACACTGCTAAGCTGCTAAATGTAGTTATGAAATAACAAAAGTTTGGGAGAAAGACCACATCTGTACCTACCATCCTTCCTACTATTCAACAACTCCTACACAAGGGTCTTTACTGGGGGCGCTGGCTTTCCAGCACAAAACAGACACCTCCAGAAATCCAGCCCAAGTTCTCAGAGTTCTTCACCCTTTTTACAGTTCCACAGTTCTACAGTTTTACTCTTCCTGTCATTTGGTCAGTGTGGTCTGCACTCACAAACAATGATTGTGAATCACCTTGGCAAAAATGGAGCTTCTTGTCATCATTGGCTGTCCCTCAATCAACCACAACCTCACCGTACAGCTAGGCTCAAAAACACTCAAGCCAACAAGGACAGCAAGAAACCTTGGGGTGACTTTCAATGACCACTTGAACTTTATAGTCCACATTTCAACTGCATGGTCCTGTAGGTTCATTCTGTATAACATCAAGAAAATCAGACCCTGTCTCACTGATCATGCCACACAGCTACTAGTCCAGGCTCTGGTTATCTCAAAACTGGATTACTGCAATGCCCTACTCCCGGGCCTCCTAGCCAGCTCCATCAAACCCCTTCAGATGATTCAGAATGTAGCTGCACGCCTTGTTTTCAACCAGCACAAAAGGGCCCACGTCACACCCCTCTTTGTCTCCCTCCACGTCTCCCTCCACTGGCTTCTTGTAGCCGCCCACATAAAATTCAACGCCTTGATGCTCACCAGACCTTGTCTGGAACAGCACCCCCCTACCTCAGCACTCTCCTTGAGGTTTATGTTCCCTCCTGCAACCTGCGATCAGTTAACAACCGACGCCTGTTAGTGCCTACTCAGCGAGGCATGAGGTCCCTTTCCAGAACTTTCAAACTGACTTCCAGCCTTAGTCCGGACAGCAGAATCCATCTTCAAAAAAACGGATAAAGACCTACCTCTTCTGTGAATACTTAACTAACACCTAACCCATCCCCACTCAAAAATCAATCAATCAATCAGCACTTACACCTCTACTCTGTGCACTTTGCTCCTCTAGCACTCAATTAAAAATCTTGTATGGTAGCACTACTTGTATTGTTCTCTGCTTGATATATTGCTTTGCATGTATTTCCTCACTTGTAAGTCACTTTAGATAAAAGCATCTGCTAAATGAATAAATGAATAAATGAAAATCTATTTGTGGGTGACTGTTCACATGTGGGCAGGATGGTAGTTTTGCCACTTAACTGATCCTGACCTCACGTAACTGTCTGTGTGAAATTTCACTTGGGGTTCTCTGGTTTTCTCACACCTCTCAAAATGTAGGTGGACTGTCTATTCTAAATTGCCACTAGGTGTGAATGTATGTGAGTGTGTATGATTATGGTGCCTTGAGAAGGCCTGGCATTATATCCAGCATGTATTCCCACTTCATGCCCAGTGTTTCTGGGTTAGGCACCAAATTCATTGCAACCCTGAACAGGATAAAGTGGTTACTGAAGATGAATGAACGAACGAATATTCAAAAGTGTCTTATTTTGTGGTTTACAGGCAGCAGTAAGATACTTTAAGATTTCTTTGATCTTTAGACACAAATATGTATTCAAATATGTATTGTATTAAAATATTTACATATACCGCACTTTTATGTTGAATAGTAAATCAACTTAAACTGCTGCGTCCCTGCTTTTATAGTATACGCTAGGTCTATGCTGTTAACAGAATCATCTCATTCAGGTAAATGTGTGGAAAATGGGAAAGGTAAATAGTTAAAAGGGACTGGTTGATGCAGACTTCAGTGGGGTGGCCATAGTTAGGGTTAGGCCATGATTTTTTTTTCTTTGCATTACCTTTTATTTCTTTATTTCCCCAAAGTGAGGAGGATGAAGTAAAGTGCGCATGTCTCAGTGCTTGCAAAACTGAACTGCTCGTACACAATGTCACTAGGCAGGTGCGCACGCAGGTTCAGGTAAACATCAGCTTTATTGTAGACACTGGCAGACAATTCTGAAACGTAAGAAAATCAAACAAAATCTGTAACCAGGCAGACAATCACAATAACAGCTCGGTAAACAACTGGAGAGAATCACAGAGTGTATACTTCACAAGGTGAGTGTGAGTTAGAAGTCATTATATATGTACCACTGTATAGTGGTCCGTAACTGTGAACAGGTGTGTGTGATCAGTAAGATGGCGAACTTAAATGTGATAGTCTCTACTGGTGCTGGGTGTTGTAGTCCGAAGTGGCAATGTTTGAGGGCCGCGTTGTATTCTGGGTAGTTTAGTTTGACACCGTTTCTGGCGTTGACATAAAGCACATGACAGAACAGCCATGTTTCCAGAACAAACTCATCCATGCTAAATACAATACATGTGGGAATAATGTATGATATTACATCACATGTTTAAAAGTTCAAGTATTTTCATGTGTGGGAATACTAGTGTCTTGCTATGATTTGCATGAAACAAATCATTAAATGAAAATAAATTAATTTAAAACTGGTGGTAGTCAGGTTTTTACAGTCACTGGGGGCTGTTACCATGGTAACTCATATAATTGTCTCCAGACACAGGCACATTTTACAGCTTTAACAACTGTAATACACAAAAATATAATTAAATATGGAGTTAACATTTTTGCAGAACCTTAATCAGAACGTTCCACGGAAACACAGCAAAAAAAGGTTTCTGTGATTGTGTTCTCTTCTTACTGTCTTTAAACTTCCACTGCAGTTCTCCATTTCATATCTCATAAAGTATATAAATGATACAGACATTTTTCCATCAGCATTGAATTTTTCAGCTGCTTGTGAAAGCTTATCTTCTATCTTCTGGAGAGCAGAGCAATTACACTGGACAACAAATATTTTGCTATCTGGAAGATTTTGAGTGTATCTTGTGGATTCTGGGCTGCTGAGCTTGAAAATCACCTTTTCACCATTTTTCTGAAATTGCCTATTTTGAACCAAGGGATTCAATATGTCACTAAAGATTAATTTTCTGCACTCACATTTAGACTTCTGTGCAAATCCTGGTGCAGTCAGTGATGAACATGATGAAAGCTCTCAAGACACTGCGTTAATGGCAAAACATTAGCAGTGCAGCTGGAATCCAAAATGTCGGCAAATTATTGTCGCACACTTCAATGAGAAGCGTCAGATGCTACGTACAAGTGAAAATCAACAAAACATTTATAGGTCAGTGGCACTATTTCAGTGTGTTAGCACTATCAAGTGATTAAAAACATTCATTCAATAAAAGTCAAATTTGTGTTTCTCCAAATTCCTGACAATCTGAAATTATATTTGTGTTCAGTTTGTAGAGCTCTGTCATTATAAGCAAAAAATTCTGTTGGAAACAACACTTTTGTTAAAATAATTGCTGTCCACTGTTAGAGAAAGTCAAATATCAGTTATGAGCCTTTATTATTATATTATATTAATCTGTATTTATTGGGTCACAATACTTAACCAAACAAGATATTGTTTAAAAAAAAAAAAAAAACAATCAGTGATGCAATGTTTCATAAATCTGACTACAGTTTATTTCTGCTTCTGTTTAGAGAAGACAAGCTCCAAACTTCTTGAAAACTTTTTCCAATAAAGCGATGTTGTCTCTCCAGCTGATACCCAGCTCAGACAGGAAACTCGGCCCCTAACTAAGTTTCCAGTGTCCTCCCCCCTGCTTGTGTTGCTCAGGGGCCAGTAGTGATGCTGTTGGGCTTTTTGGTGCCATGTCACACTGATTAATGAGCTTGTTTATGAACCTCATCCTGTATAGAAAACAAGGCAATTTTACACTGAGTCGATTTTCTGCATGGTTAACCATAATTTGACACAACATGTAAGAGACAAACAAAAGGCTTGTAATAGAAGGTGAATTATGCCTTGACTATGATTGTAATTAGATTTTAGTGTACTTAAGGTGATGCTTGGCTCTGTGGTGAATAATAGTTGAAATGTGCTAGCTCTTAGCTCTCATCTATATATTTTTTTTTTCCATATGTCCTCTCTCTCCCTTTGGCTGATGTTACAATGATGTTCAATCAATTTAATGATTAAGGGTTTAATGTAAGACAATCGGGAATCTCTCTCTCTCTCTGTGTGTGTTCACGCTTTCTCGTTTCTTCTGTTACAACTATATGGCAACCTTCACAGCTTATCTTTACATACATTAAAAAGCATAATGCTTGAATAGCTTCACTATCTAATGTGCACATTGCACATTTTACTTTCTTCCAATCTGATACCATGCTAAACTAAGCATATGGCAAATGAATGTTTGCCCTCCACATGTATGTGCTCATATTAACGTCAGATTAAAATGAGCAGTGTGAACAGTGTGTGGCTGAGCCAGCATATTCCCATATTCCCCATGTCCAGTAAGGCATGCAAGGTTTTATTGTTGCCTACATGAGCGGGCACTAGGGATAAGCAGTGGATTGGTTTGGAGTAACTGCGTTTTCATGGAAAGACCTTGAAATACACATTCTGTACATGTCTTTTATAAGCACAGCAATCAGTTCTATAATGTAAATATAATAACTGTGATTATTAGTTTAAGGATCAGAGCAGGCAAACCCAAGCTGTGTGAACCTGGCTCTGTTCATTATTCCATCTGTCTCTCACTCACGTACCTGTTATGAACATTAGGTGTCACAGCTGCTAGGATGATTTGGTTATGAGTGAATATTTTAGTGGCCAGTTATACTTTGGGAGAGAAATCCAGAGATGAGATATGAAGTAATCTCAATGAAGTCTCGCATCTGATTGCTTGGAAGGTGTTCACTAAATTTCCATAACAGTAATTCCAGTTGCAAAGTTTATAACAGTGTGTTCATTCTAATACATTTTTGTTTCTATAGTAACAACTTTTACACAGGGAATTGTTTGGAAGATGCACCACATAAACAGATTTTTAATGTTAAATGTAGCACCGTGTCCTGGAGAAACTATATTTCATTCCTCAGAACACCTGTGATGAGAGGGAATGACGATAAAGTGGACTTTGACCTTGTGGATTCTCTAACTGTAATAATTCAGGAATTAATTTGTTTCGAGGACATTGCACAACATTAAACTATACATGAATAAAAATAATTCATAATTATAATTAAAATAGATTTTTAAAAAAAAAAATAGTATAGTAGTATAAGAAATAATCAACTCTTCATGTCGGGCTGCATCTCACAACCTTGTTTTTGATTATTTTCCTATAACATCACACCCAGTTTTCTTAATTCTTAAATCTTAATTTTCTTACTTATTAATGTAGATTATGGATCAGACCCAGGCGTGGTCCATCTCTGTGAAACATTTATAGCTGCTATACTTGGTAACATGATTTGGTTATGAGTGAATATTTTTGTGTCGGACACTTTTCTTGACAACTTTGGGAGAGAAATCCACAGCTGAGACAGGACATAAATTCCTCATGCATGTTCGTCACCATCTTGATTCTGCATGCATGAATTTTTCATAAGTGGAAATCCTTTAGAGGAGTTGATCTCTTGTGGCTTCTCCTTCTGCAGGTATCTAGCTGGCTACCTTTGACGGACTAAGTAGACCGTGTCTGAGTCTTTGCTGTCCCACACAAGCTGTGCCAATGATGTTAAATCTGTGCCCACACTCTCAGCCCAAAACACAAAATAGAAATATGTCCGTCTCATAGAACAAAACAGCTTGCTATATATTCTGTCACCTGCCTTTGCCATAATATTCATGCTATTTATACAGACTGATAAAGATATGCTAAGGTGTTTTCTGTAATTTGAGGCTTTTGCTTCTATTCAGTGATACATAAGCTCCAGAGACAGTGCCATATCATTGCAGAGTGGATTTATTCAGACTTGTCTATGAGCCGTTGTCAGAATCCAAAGGAGGCGTCAGAGTACCAGCAGTCGGTTTTAGCGTAGGCAGATGCATAAAACAAAAACACAAAACACAAAACAAATAAAATAGATGAAAATGGATCCTGATTCAAGTAAAGCATTATTATAACTAGGAGGAAGCAGGATCTGAAAGACATGACTTAGGCAGCTAGAAAACAGGCTGCAAGAAACTGAAATCAATAAATTATATTCACACAAGATAATATGGCATTATGAGGCATGGATTAACAGTCATAGTGAGTCAGAGTGATGCTGAAGTTTCTGAGATGTGCAAAGTTGCCCTATTAACATCCGCTTCTAATTTGCACTAATTTCTAATTTATATATTTTATATAAACACTCACCAACCATCTTTAATAGGAAGACCTGTGCCTCTGCTCATTCATGCAATTATGCGGCAGCAGGGCAATGCATAAAATCAAGAGTTTCTGTTAATGTTCACATCAAATATCGGGATCGGAAAAAATGTGATCTCTGTGACTTTGCCTGTGGAGTGGCTGTTGATGCCAGACTGCCTGGTTTGAGTATTTCAGAAACTGCTAATCTCCTGGGAACTTCATATACAACAGCCTCTAGTGTTTACACAGAATGGTGTGAAAAACAAGAAAACATTGCGTGATTGACAGTTCTGTGGGTGGAAACGCCTTGTTGATAACAGAGGTCAGAGGAAAACAGTCAAATTGGTTTGAGCTGCCAGGAAGGATATAGCAACTCAAATAATCACTCTTTACAACTGTGGTGAGCAGAAAAGCATCTCAGCATGCACAAAACTTTGAACCTTGAGGCGGATGGGCTACAACAGCAGAAGACCACATTGGGCTCCACTCCTGTCAGCCAAGAACAGGAATCTGAGGTTATTATAGGCACATACTCACCCATCTGGTCTTTTTCCAGTCTTCAGCTGTCCAGTTTCAGTGAGTCTGTGTTACCCCCTGATACTCTGACTGCAGCAGCACCTCTAAAACGTGGAAGGTGCCAGATTTTCATGGGAAGAAATGATTCAAAAACCCGTGTAATGTGTGCGAAATGCCAAAAATATATCTGTAAGGCACACACAAACCCTTTGCGTGGCTTGTTCAAAGTAAAGCCTTACTTAAGTGTTACCTCCATCTCTCCATCCAGCCTTTGTGCCTTGCAGTGCAATCACATTCACAATTCACCTGACCCTCTCACACTTGGAAAGTAAAGACTCATATGTTAAAATGCTGTTCGCTGACCTCAGCTCAGCATTCAATACAATCATCCCATTAGCACAGACGTTGAAACAATGCAGAACTTCAAATTACTGGGCCTGCACGTCTCCTACGACCTGACATGGTCACTGAACACCCCCTCCTTAGTAAAGAAGGCCTAACAGTGCCAGCTCTGACCTGGAAAGCCCTGCAGCAGGTAGTGAAGATTGCAAAGCGCATCACTGGTGCCAACCTTCATGCCATTGAGGACATTTACACCACAAGGAGTGTGAGGAAGGCAACCTCCATCAGGAAGGGCCCCTCTCACCCATCAGAACCCCCAACTGCACTATTGTCACTTTGGAAAATGCACTATCATGGCCTAAGACTGACCTACCAACCAAAGACTGAACAATAGTATCACTCTGTCCATATTATCACATATTGTCCATATTTACTGTTGTCTTGTAGACCTCGTCACTGTCTACTGCATGTTGCACGGTAGTTTCCTGAAGGAACTGTGTTTTGTTTTTATCCATTGCCATGCGATGTGCTAAAAATGACAATAAAGCTGATTTTGACTTTGAAATATTTACATAGTTTGTCTCAGTGTCTTCAGGTCTAAGGAGCCTTTCTTTCAAGAATAATATAAAGTTTCTAATCTAATGATTTAGATTTATAAATGATTTTTTAGTAAAGAAATGAAAAGAGGCCCAGTGATATAGATATTCCCCTGTTTGCCTGAATAATAACTCTTTATGATAATTTACATAATTCTTCACCCTTTTGAAAATTGCAATCCCAAAAGATGGTGAAAAATACACTTATTGTCAGTGTACCAAGTTTTGAAATCTTTGGTATAGAATGATATAAAAATATTTGGAAGAAAAAATGGATAATTTTGAACTCAGTGTTATTATTTTTAACACATGCAACCTTGGGGTCTCTGATACCCCAAACAACAAGGCAGTAAAGGCAATGTCGACAAAACACAGGGATTAAGTATTAATATATGTTTATTTTTGGTCCTATAGTGTTATCTCTAGGTGTAATAGACTATGCAGAGATTTAATCGGGGTGAAATCTTCTGCAATATATATATGGAGGTTTGCATAAATAATGTCTCTTTTTAAACTGTATTCTGATTTAATACAATCCCAGGCTTTGACAGATGCAGGCAGGAACGTAGCTGCACAGCAGTAATTGCTAGGAAGTGTCTTCATCACTGCCTATTCAGCAGAAATGTATGCCCATTACGAGGTGTAGATTGCATTTGACTTCACATAATATCATTGTTGACAAATTCAATTTCATAACTGTCATAGCTGGCACCAACCCTGCTCAATAAGCACATGCTCATTATATTTATGTGATATGTATTTTGGTAAGCTATAGTAAAGGCTTTAGTTTAGTCATTCATTTGCGTGCATGTGTATGTGATTTATATTAAAAAATTAGCTGTTTTTAGCTCCAGTTATTTTCCAGACACACAGTAGGGCCTGTATTTGAAAATGTATTTAAACACTGGTTTTTAACCACTTAGTATCTACAGTGTGTTCATCCAAAGACATTGTACAAATAAGCTGTTTATTATAATTTGTAATTTATAAAATTTTCTTGAAATTTAGTTTAGCTTCTACTGGTAGCGTGGATGTGATTGTATTTGGCTTAGTGGATGTATGAATGATGTTCAGTACCTTAAATGACTTTTATAATAACATGAAATCTCTTTCTCAAATGCTACACAAGGAGAGAAGACGAGAAAGAAAACCGTATATCCATCTTCATAGTGCTCCTACGCTCATGTTCAGCAACTACGCAGAGCGAAAGCACAGAGATACAGAGAGAGGAGCAGCAGAGGAGATAAGGAATTGATAAAGAAAGAAAGAAAAAGACATGAAAGAGAAGGAGGAGGAATATATAAGGCAGGGATCAGCTGGTGATGACATGTTCTGTGGCAGAAAAAGAGACAGAAAGATTAGATGCTTACTGGGTGTCATGGAGCATTTTATTCAGGGTGTGGAGCAGACTGAAATTAAGAAGGCAATCTATTTGGAGGGAGAAGGTAGATAGTCTCTGCTGGAGTGTTCAGCTCAGATAGTATGGTACAAAACGAATCTGTTTTGAGCACTCTGGTGCTCTCAGAAAAGACAAGCCAACAGAAGTGAACACAAGGATAATGCTGTTTTGTATTATACTTCCTTTAGTTATATTCTTTCGGTTTTGGAAGCTCATCCTAATGTATTTGTTATCAGAAATAACAAAGTAAAGTGCTGTAACATTACATTACTGTGCAAAATCTGTGGCACATGTAAAGAAATCCTGAGAGTTAAGATCATTAAAATGTGAAAATATTCAAAACAATTCACAACCAGTAACAGCCAGCTTTTGGCTTGCCCAATTATGTATAGGAAAAATTGTCTGCTGCTTCATATGTTACTTCTTTATCAACATATTTAAAAAATCTGTAACTTTTTTGTTGTTTTTAATGATTGCACCATTCTACTGAAAAAGAAATTGGGGTGCCTAAGGCTTTTGTACAGTACTGTATTTGAAAGGTTACAGGTTTCCAGAGATTATTATTTCCTAAAGTGGAAAAATGTATTGATTTAAAAAAAAAAAAAAAAAAAAAAAAAAAAAAAAAAAAAAAAAAAAAAAAAAAAAAAAAAAAAAAAAAAAAAAAAAAAAAAAAAAAAAAAAAAAAAAAAAAAAAAAAAAAAAAAAAAAAAAAAAAAAAAAAAAAAAAAAACAGCTTATTTACTAAATAAATAATGTAACTGGCATTATCTGTGCCTGTTCTAGCATCTCCTAAGCATTTCATGTACAACATTTTCAGTGTACAGTCTACAAAATACAGTGGAAAAAGCTCAACCAACCAGCGGCTGATGATACTGTGGCTTAAAAAAACAGCTTATGGATAAAAGGGGACTTAATGACCTTTGTTTCAAATGGGCAGGACTACAACAAACGAAGACTGCACTGGTGCCAGTGTGGTCAGTAAAGTGAAAGAAACTGGATCACTGAGTAGGAAAAAAGTTGCCTTGCTAGACAAATCCATTTCTTTTGTGTCTTAGTGATAAAAGGATCAGAATTTGTAGCGCATGGAGCTACAGCACAGGCTGGTGGGGGTAGTGTGAAGGTGAAATGTTTTCCAGACTATTTGACTACTTAGTAACTATGATTATCAGTCAGACTCAGTTTTTCAGCCATGTGCTATCACCAAGTGGCTCTGTGAACATGAAATGTGTTCAGTTTTATCTATTTCTTTGGGCTGGCGTCTCTGGATGTCAAGCATAATGGGGCTCTTTGGGTCAAGGTGCAAAGGGTTGTTCATGGAAAGACTGTCCAGTTGTTTTTAAGAGTAGTAAAACATTCCCTCACAACATAATTCAGGCCAATCAAAAGGAAGAACAATATGCTACTGGTTACATTTCTGATACAGCAAAAATAAGCATTGCCTGAACATTTAAAAATATCAAACATTATAAAAGTATATTTGAAAACTTTTGAAAACATTTTGAAAAAACAATTGAAACTTTACAATGTTAGTGCGATCCACTCAGACTCTTAGCGGAATATCACAAAACAAAAGGTGCATTAGAATGTAACTAAATTAAACATGGCTAATTAAACATTAGCTCTATGGCCAAACTTTCCCTGGTGTGCAGGGTTGCCAGATCTCAGCAAAATTTCCACCTCAACTACATCTCAAAAACCACAGAAAACAAAACAAACAAACAAACAAACAAAAAAAAAAAAACTAAAGCTAGCCCAAAATAATTTGGGAACAACAAAAGAGAGATATTTTTCTTCTTTTTCTCAGTCAGTGTGTGTGTGTGTGTTTACATCTATGCAGTGTTATTGGCTAAAATGCTAGTACAATAGTAGGCTAGCTTATTAGCTTGTGAAACGGTGTGCTTAGAGCAGGGATGGGCAACTTTAACGATGGAGAGGGCCACAAGTTTTCTTCATCGATTCGAGAGGCCCGCATAAGACTGTACACTTCCACTAGTTGGATTGGAGAAGGCTACCATTTTACATGACACCAAAATATGTTTGTATGTTTATTGAACCAACATACAGCACAGTAAATGCATATATTTCACATTACTCAAATGTATTCCAAAAAGATTGAAGAAACAAAAATAATCACATTCCTGAGGGTTTTTTGTGCAAATGCTGTCATAAAATTAATTAGGCCTACTAACCTGGTGTATGATACAGTGCAGTATAGGGCAGTTCACTCCGCTCTGTTGAAGGAGCCCTGCAAATCCAGTGGGTCTCCCTTGCATCGCGGGTGCACCATCAGTCACAACCGCTGCCAGCTTGTCAAAGCCTCCATATGCGCTTACAACATTCTGAACGGCACTGAAAATGTCCGTGCTCCTAGTAGTGTCATGCAACGACACCAGTTTTAACAACTCGTCATGCACTTCAAATAAACTGTCAATAGTTCTTGTAAAAATCAGTAGCTGGCTAACGTCCGCCACATCAGTACTCTCATCCAAGGCCAAGGAGAAGTACTTGCAGTCATGCATAACTTGTTTAATCTTTCCCTCGACGTGATCGTGAATAGCAAAAACTCTGTGAGTCACCGTGCGACAAGACAATGAGACCGCTTCAAAGTTTTTCACCAGGTTATCGTCCCCAAAAGCTTTGGCCATGTCAATGGCACACCTCTTTACAAGTTCGCCATCTGACAAAGGCTTCTTTGCTTTGGCAAGCTCAAGTGCAACTGCGTAAGACGCCTTGAGAGCAGACTCCTGTGTGGTTGCGGCTCTGGTAAAAAATAAATAAATAAATAAATAAAAAATACTGTTTTTGTACTTTTGATTTGAGGTCTGCCACAATGGCGGCTCTGGCATCTGCAGTATACTTCTCATATTTAACTTTGTTTAAGGTGTTGTAGTGGCGACTTATGTTGAAATCTTTCATGACTAATAACGTTTCTAAGCACACTAGACACATGGGTTTACCTTTAAAGTTTATGAACAAATAATCAGTTGCTTGAAAGACACGATTTTCCTGATCAATTTTTCTTTTTGCACCTCCGCTGCTGCTTGCCATGGCTCTCGCTATCTGTCTTACTCGCTAATGGAGAAGGCCCGGAGCAACCGCATTTTGTTTTCATAGGGAGCGCCATCTATCGGCGAACTGTATAATTCATTTGGAACTGATTCTGTGCAGTGGAGGAAGCTTTTGAAAGATTTTCGAAAATTAATCCGAGGGCCACTTTGAGTGATGAAGCGGGCCGCCAGTTGCCCATCGCTGGCTTAGAGGAAGCATGCCACTTGGAGGAAGGACTGTGGTATATCATGACGAACAGCCTACTTATTTATTCAGTCTGTTGAATATATCATTTGGTAGCCAGACTTAAGTTACTAAACAGGTGTACTTAAAAATAAACCTGGCATATCAGTGTATTTAAGTTATAGCCTATAAGGTAAAATTTTATGTGTAAGGAAATTAAGTTTTTTTTTTTCTAATATAAGGATAATTTGGCCTTTTTTTTTTTTTTAAACAAATGTGTCCATTCACTAAATATGTGCATATGCATACACTCTGATGTATGCTATATAGCCAAATGTATGTGGACACCTTACCAATCACACCCATGTGTGCTTTTTGAACATCAAATTCCAGATTTAATCCCCTTTGCTCACATAATAACCTCCACAATTCTGGGAAGGCTTTCCACTAGATTTTGGAGCATGGTTGTGGAGATTTACTCATTCAGCCGTAAGAGCATTAGTGAGGTCAGGCACTGATGTTGGGCGAGGAGGCCTGGGGTGCAATCAGCTTTCCAGTTAATCCCAAAGGTGTTCACTGAGGTTGCGGTCAGGGCTCTGTGCAGGCCACTCGAGTTCTTCCACTCCAAACTTGGCAAACCATGTCTTCATGAACCTCACATTGTGCACAGGGGTGTCATCATGCTGGAACAGTTTTGGGTTAGGACTTTTAGTTCCAGTGAAGGGAAATCTTAATGCTACAGCATACAAAGACATCCTACAGAATTCATCGTTGTGGCAACAGTTTGGGGAAGAACCACATTATTGGTGCTTGGATATCATAAACAGAGCTGATGGAAATAGATTTTTTGTTACAAATCAATTTAGAAATTTAATTTGACACTTTAAATGGTCAGTTTCTGTTTGCATGAAAATATAATAATTCTCAGTGTAGGTAATTTATACTCAAACATTGAATATGAATGCATACTTGGAGATTGATTTGGAGTCTTCTTATTTGTTCTTCAAAAGAAGCAGCAAAATTCATTACATTACTAAGAGAGGAGGAACTCCTGCATCCGGACACAAATGCTCTCAGCTCTTACAGTCTACTCCAGAATCCAGCTTATTCTGATCATCTTTTTTTCTGTCCACACTTTTTCCACAATAAAGAGGCTTTAACACTTGTGGCTGGTGAACAAATATTTGTCTGTTCAACCTGGAATCGGTGATTATTGATGTCAGTGTTCCATCTTTATGACTTGGAGGGTGTCCTGTTGAGCTTTTTTTCCCCCCCTTAAGCAAAAGGTAGCTGAATCTTATGCTATCAGATCTGTTATATACTCCTACCATTGCATTTCATGGTTAAGACCAAATAATTAACAGTTTAGTCAAATAAGTTGAATTTTTTGTGGATGACATATAGCAGATTTTCACCAGTGTGGTTGATTTCAATATCGCCCACAAATAGTATGACCTATATTTGCTGATTTGCTTGTACAATACTGTAGATATAAGATCACTGTTACATAACTCCCACGGGTCATTTAAAAATTGAAGTGGGCTGGATTTGGCCAGTGGGCCACTGGCTGAGTGGGCTTACCATACAGCATGTCTGTTAAAAATGGACAGTCTTTGGTTGTATCTTAGGTCCAATCCAGAGGAATGCTCTTACCAATACCACTGTAAAAGCACTTCATTATGAGAGAACAAAATGTTATAAAATACACCCAGATTGAGTTACAGATACTGAGCTTTTGCAGTGAAATATGTCATGGTTAAAGCTTCATATTGTGAGCATCAGAAGAGGACTATAAGAAAAGTAAAAACAATTTTTTGTTCATATCCTCAACAATGTCTAAAACAGGAAGCTCATATTTGATCCTATATAGATAAACAATATAAAATTCATTGTAAATGCCATCCCAAGGCCACAACATACAGTCAAATAGTGTAGGATCATGCTTTGGGAGTTTGTCGTTCGTATTCTACACAAGAAAAATCGCATTTAATAAACACAATTTCAACTGTGACACCTTAAACCATCAGGACTTGCCAGCAGGTGTAGATTTACATTCCTGACTCTCAAACACATTTTACTATTAGTTTCCTGTAGAATTTCAGGAGGAAAGCACTTGCCCTTGGCAGCAAGAACAATTTAATTACAAGACATCCTTGGTGAATTGTCTATTTCTTTTGAATTATGCACAGAGTAATACAGGATTGTTAACTACCTAGTGTAGTAATTAGGTAGCCTTGCTCTCTCACAGCTCCAGGGTCCCCAGATCGAACCTGTGCTTGGGTTACTGACTGTGTGGAGTTTCGCATGTTATCCCCATGTCCACGTGGGTTTCCTCTAGGTTCTTTGGTATCCTCCTACCTCCCTATACATCCACTACGTGTACATTGGTAGTTTAGCTGTGATAACATGTCCAATAAATTGTCAAATTTATGTGTGTCTGATGCTGTGTGATTGACTGGTATCTCATATACCTCATATCCAGTGTTCTTGGGATTGGCTCTGGATACACAATGACCTGACCAGGATAAAGCAGCTGCTGAAAGTGAGTGAGAGTGAGTGCGCTAATTAGATAGTGTAGTCAAGTAATGAAGCTACATCACAGCTAGGTTATTGACTCAATTTTTTGAACTGAATGAAGGTTTTGAATATGGTATTCCTCTTGTTTACAGGCATAAACAGTTCAGTCTGCAGTTCTACTGGTTTTACATTAGTAAAGCTGCATCCAATCACAGTGCCTTTTTTGACAAGCTTTGCTACTCGTGTCTACAACTAGGTTAACTTGATACTTTGGGCATCTAAGGGGTCATTAACAAATATGAAATGGTCACATGGAGGAGAAGTGGCATAGAAAGTTAAACCCTTCAATTATATAAATATACCTTAAAATATAATTAGGTACCTAAATCCAAAATCATCTTTTCAAAGAATTTGTCATGTATAGCGAGCAGCCATTATTTTAGTTGAGATTATTTTCTTGTTTCATCATGTGAATGCAACTATGGCACTATGGCAGATTGCTCTAGTGAGAACAGAACAAAATAGTCTCTAGAGCTAGCACAGAATGGTGTGAAAAAAAAAAGTGGGTGACAGTTCTGTGGGCAGAAACAGCTTGTTGATAAGAGAGGTCAGAGGAAAATGGCCAAATTGGTTTGTGCTGCCAGGAAGGATATAGTAGCTCAAATAATCACTCTTTACAACTGTGGTGAGCAGAAAAGCATCAGCACGCACAAAATATCAAATCTTGAGGCAGAGGGGCTGCATTGGGTTCCACTCCTGTTAGCCAAGAACAGGAATCTGAGGCTATCATGGGCACAGGTTCACAGAAACTGGGCAGTCGAAGATTAGAAAAAAGAATTACCTGGTCTTTTTCAAGTCTTCAACTGCCCAGTTTGGGTGAGTCTGTTCCCATGATAGCCTCAGATTCTTATTCTTATCTGACAAGAGTGGAACCTGATGTGGTCTTCTGCTGTTGTAGCCCATCCACCTCAAGGTATGATGCATTATCAAACCTTGATAATGAGGAGGATCTTAACTCTTGTGCATTCTGAGATGCTTTTCTGCTCACCACGGTTGTAAAGAGTGCTTATTTGAGATACTCTAGGATTCCTGTCAGCTCAAATCAGTCTGGTCATTCTCCTCTGATCTCTCTCATCAACAAGCTGTTTCAGCCTGAAGACCCTCTGTTCACAGGATGTTTTTTGTTTTTCACACCATTCTGTGTAATCTCTTGAGGCTGTTGTATGTGAAATTCCCAGGAGATCAGCAGTTTGTGAAATACTCAAACCAGCCCATCTGGCACCAACAACTATGCCACGGTTAAAGTCACAGATATCACATTTTCCACCATTCTGATGTTTGATGTGAACATTAACTGAAGCTTTTGATCTGTAGCTGCATGATTTGCATTATGCTGCTGCCACATGATTGGCTGATTGGACAAATGCATAAATGAGCAGGTGTACAGGTGTTCCTATTAAAGTGGACATTTAGGTCCAGAAGTACTTGGACAATGACAGAGTTTTTGTTATTTTTCCTTTATACGCCACCACAATGGATTTGAAATAAAACAATCAAGATATGATTGAAGTGTAGACTTTCAGCTTTATTTTAAGAGGTTCCACAAAAATATGGCATTTACCATTTAGGAATTACAGCCATTTTAAGCAAAGTACCTCCATTTTCAGGGGCTCAGAGGTATTTGGACAAAGTGGCATAATTGTAAATATAACCATAATTTTAATACTTGGATGAAAATCCTTTGCAGTCAATGACTGCCTGAAGTCTGGAGCCCATGTTCTCAAAACTCAAAATTCTGAGTTTCCTCCCTGGAGATGCTTTGCCAGGCCTTCACTGCAGCCACCTTCAGTTGCTGCTTGTTTGTGGTTCTTTCTGCCTTCAGTCTTGTCTTCAGTAAGTGAAAAGCAGCTCTATTGGGTTGAGATCAGGCGACTGACTTGGCCATTGAAGAATATTCCATTTCTTTGCCTTCCAAAAGTATTTTCGCAGTATGTTTAGGGTCATTATCCACCTGCACTGTGAAACGGCATAGTTTTGTAGCATTTGGCTGAATGTGAGCAGAGAGTATAGCCCTATACACCTCAGAATTCATCTTGATACTTCTGTCAGCAGTCACATCATCAATAAACACCCGTTCCATTGGCAGCCATACATGCCCATGCCTCCACCATGATGTGGTATACTTTGCATCATGAGCCGTTCCTTTCTTTCGCCATACTTTTCTCTTCCCATCATTCTGGTACAAGTTAATCTTGGTTTCATCAGACCAAAGAATCTTATTCCAGAACATGGGAGGCTTTTTTAGATGTTTTCTGGCAAAGTCTAATCTGGCTTTCCTGTTCTTGAAAGTTACCAGTGGTTTGCACCTTGTTGTAAACCCTCTGTATTTACATTCATGAAGGCGTCTCTTGATTGTAGATTTTGACAATGATGCGCCTACCTTCTCCAGAGTATTCTTGACTTCTGTTGATGTTGTGAAGGGGTTTTTCTTCACCAAGGAAAGGATTCTGCGATCATCCACTTTAGTTGTCTTCCGTGGTCTTCCAGGCCTTTCAATGTTGTTGAGCTCACCAGTGCTTTCTTTCTTTCAAGAATGTACCCAACTGTTGATTTGGCCACACCTATGGTATTTTTGCTCTTCTGTAGAATGCCAATTCAATACCTGATATCAACTCCAGACCTTTTATCTGCTTTATTTGTCTTGAAGTAATGAGGGAACGGACCGCACCTGGTCAGTTAACTTCTTGTCAGTCAATTGTCCAAATACCTTTGAGCCCCAGAAAATGGAGGTACTTTGCTTAAAATGGCTGTAATTGCTAAATGGTAAATGCCATATTTTTGTGGAACCTCTTAAAATAAAGCTGAAAGTCTACACTTTGATCACATCTTGATTGTTTTATTTCAAATCCATTGTAGTGGTGTATAAAGGCAAAATCAGAAAAACTCTGTTATTGTATGTATATGTATGTATATATATATATATATATATATATATATATGTGTGTGTGTGTGTGTGTGTGTGTGTGTGTGTGTGT
>CM040977.1:10907826-11091744 GCA_022985145.1 Pangasius djambal | reverse complement strand
TTATGATCGAGAAGGTTGACAGTGCTATGCAGAGTGTTTGTCATTATGCCACTCTTGCCATTATGATAGCTGTCATAAGCTCTCTGGTTTTGTGTCAGTCAAAATGGAGTTGGGTGAGAAAGACAGAGCAGAAGCTAGTAGAAACCCAGCCCAAACATGAAAGAGAGGCTCATGCTTCTTGCATTGCAGATTGGAGGTTAAATCCATTACACCATGTGGAAATCCTTCCTGTTCTTCCAAAATGAATTCCCTCAACAGCCATCAGCACCCTCCACTTCTGCCAGTTTGATTGTGCTGGCTCATGTTTATGAGCTCTAGGATTTCCCATAATTACGTGACTTCAAACTGACCTCCCTGTATCTCTGCCTGGGTTTCATCTGTGAGCAGCTCCAAGCTTAGAATGATGAAAGGCAATGTAATGCCGCCAGACAGGAGTGTAATATATCTGTGGGGAAACGATCGCATCATTATTATTCCACGTCTTGTATTCAGACGGACACATTTCTGTTTATATGCGCTCTCTCCCTCTCCTTCTGTCTTTTTCACCTGCTCTTCCTACGTTAAATCAATTCAGACTAGAGCATCCGTCTTTTGATCTGTTGTATATGAGAGAAAGTGATGCAATGCTCCACACAGTTGCTCTACACGCCTTGAATATGAGTCAGAGGACCTTGAAATTGGACACATTTATTTTTATGCTGGACTGTTTTTAAATATTTAATCATGAGACTATTTTTTTATTAAAATATATTTTTTTTATTTTTACATTTCACTTTCAACATATTGAAAATTAATGCTTGCCACACCTGTGCTTCCACAAATAAAATAATAATGACAATCCCAGGTTGCATTGTCAATCTAGATGCTTTCAGTGTGTGTGTGTGTCTTATATTGGGTAACACAGCTTCCCTGCAACAATACACAGTCACAAGCAGGGCAGGAGTTATACATTGTCACCCCCACACAAAACCTCTGAAATAAAACTACAGTGACATACAGTGACAATACAGTGACACAGTACATTTGAATGTATGTGTGGAGAGAATGAGTGTGTGTGAAACTAAACCAAGACCTCAACCCCCTTTTTTTTTCTCTCAGCGTGTCAAAGTATGATAACAGCTAATTCTTAAGCACTATCTCTACATGCTCGAGTGCTCAACTCACAGAATGCCAAAGTCCCATCAGCAGGCTCCCTTCACTGTGGAGCCTGCAGAACCCTGCATTTTCTTCAGCCCAAAACATTTGGGCAATGTAGGAGGTTATTATGTGAAGGCACATTATATTCTTATTTTTAATTATTTGGAACAGCCTTATAGAATCATTTTGAAGAAAAAGGATATACTGGAACACTATGTATTAAGTTAATAACATATCACATGCATTAGAGAATCCAGATACCTGTGGATTAAACAGTCACAAGACAGCCAGAGTTTTCACTCTCTGTGTTTGTGTAATGAATATGTACTCTTCCCTAAATTATATTCCCAGCCAGCCAACCAGTTTAATGTTTTGTCATAAACGTGTATATAGGTTTATGTTTGTTTGTAAGTATTCATAAAACTAACATCCATTTAACAATGAACACGTACAGTAGCCTATAGCAGGGGTTCCCAAACCAGGGGTTTGTGAGACTGTGATGGAAATGTCAGTGTCATTAAGTTACATTTTAATTAGACAATACTACTATATAATAGTAATTAATTAAAAAAATAAATTAATTAAAATTTAAAATTTAATTATATTTAAAATGAATTAAAATGTCTTAAAATCTATGAAATTGGACAGATAAGTTGTCAGTAAAAGTAAAGAGGAGGAACATCCAAGCAGAAATCAGTCAACAAAAGAGTTCCACATATACATGCAAACCTGGACACAAAACCAGTTGAATGTTTCAAGGACGGTTGCGTAGCTTAAAACTGCAGTAAAAGCAGAGGAGTTAAAAAAATAAATAAATCAGAAAGTGAATGTTTCTCTTAATGTTTGCCTGTCTGAAATCTCAAGGGATACTTGCGGCATATAAATTAGATTGAAGGGGTTTAGCTGACAAAAATTTGGAAACTCCTGATCTAGAGGATAATCATTATGCAGAAAATTTAGCAAAAAAGGATTAAACTATGAACTTTTGCTTTTTCAGAGCCATACTGCAGTAGCTGGCTTAGATAAAGAGCACGGGTGGGTATTAAATCAATGTGCTCACTTTATTTCGTTAAACAACCTTCTCACCCATTGTATTTTATACTATAGCCTTGCGCTTGAAGATTTGTCATGTATTAAATATCAGTCTGTGCTAAGCACCATATTCTATAAATACTCTATCCTGCTGTGGATGCATATTATTCTGGGCTTTGCAAAATCCTCATTACCAAACTTGGGAAATAATGATCCTAGATGTAAAATTCTGAAACATTGCTGGTACTCTGTTAGTGTATCCAGAAATGGTATGTCAACACACTGTGTACTACCTGTCCAATTATGAAATACACATTTATCTTTTCTTTACACAAGAACCTTGCTTCTCACACACAAGCTTCTAATTTAAAGCTTTTTTTGGAAGCTTTAATCTCCTGTTCTCTGTTAGTATGCAATTTAGGCTGTAACGCTGCACTCATCATCACTCCATTGCTCCACTAATGTGGCATAGTTCAGCAGGAGCTGGAGCCCCCAGCTATCACATCAGAAAAAAAAGAGACAGAGAGATTTGGTTTCCTTCTTGCCTTCCCTTCATTTTGTCTCCCTACGTGCCGGCAGCATCCTGGAGGAGCCGCTGCTGAGTGCTGAGGTGAAGGAAGGAGAGATTCTGCCTCCTACCATTCAGAAGCTGATGAAAGGATACAACAAGTACCTGAGGCCTTTCTTTGACAGTAAGTAAAGTCTATGTTCATACACACACACACACACACACACACACACACACACACACACACACAGAGAGAGAGAGAGAGAGAGAGAGAGAGAGAGAGAGAGAGAAACTAATTAAATCAACAATGCCTTTTACTAAATATTTTTGATCTCAATTGAAACTTGAGAAACTCCACATTCATGTCACACACAAACCTCAAATGATGCTGGTACAGTAGATTCCACACTGCATCTATTTCTTACCCACAACTATCATTTGTCAGTCAGCTGTCTTTTTGTGTCTCTCTTCAAAAAGAATCTTTCATTATCTCTTCACTATGGCACCACCCTGTGCCTGCTCTTCCAGCCAGTCTTCTCCTACCCACCAAAATAACATCCAACTATAACACTTTCTATTCTGCAGTTGCCTCATGAGATGCACTTTAACAGAGAGGATAGGGCATGATTAGATATGTATCTTTATTTAAGGTGAGAAACTGAAAAACACAGCTGTGATTATTTGAAAAGTAATTTTGTTTAATCTATCAGCACTGCATTACTATATATATTTTTTGGCTTTATGTACCTCTAACTTTCTGTGCAAGTTTCACAGTGAGTGGTAATATTGTTTATTCTGCCAGGAATAGTTATGAATGCTCATTCATCATCAAAATGATATTTGTTGGGAGCCATAAACATGCAACATATTGCTTTGTCTCTCCTTTTTATTCCACATTTTTCTGCAGATGGCCCTGTCACTGTGGGAATGAGTTTGGACATTGCCAGCATTGACACGATATCAGAGATCAACATGGTGAGAAAATTAAAAAAATTAAAAGAATAAAAAAAAAAAAGACCCTCAATACTAAAACTGGTCGTTTTTATTATTTGATAATGTTTTGAACAATGGAACCAGATGAACACTTTGCTCCTGAGATTTTTATCCTGATATTTTTATGCTGAATGGATAAAAATGGCAATGGCAACAGAAGGCTTACATAGTAGTTTCAAAATATTATATTTAGTAATATTAAATTGTAACAAAAATGAATAAAACAGCTGAGAGTATTGCAGTATTGTTTGATGGAGGTTTCATGTTTTTGTCACTACCTCAGGTAAAAGCCAATAACTTTTCTCATTTGTATTTGTTTCCCCCTTTAAATTTAGAAAATCTGACCAATTGAATGGCAGCTCCAAAATGAAATGGTGGCAGTGAGGGGATGTGCCTTAGTCTATTTATTAATTTATTCATTATTAAACTGAGAAACTTGTTCAAGTTTGCATAAGTGTCTGTTATAGTGAGACAAAAATCCCACTGAATTCAGCTTTATAAAATGACATTCAAGTGGCCATTAATTTCAACCCCTTCTGAGTGAACCCTCCAGGGTTCTCACTTTAAAGGATGCCATCTTTCGAGGGAGTAGGACACAGTCATGATCACTTGATCACTTCAGAATGGACATCTGCCTTTAAAGGTTCCACATATGTACAACTATGTAGAGCATTTGGCAGACGCTCTTATTGAGAGAACTTACAGAAGTGCTTTGTAGCCTCCATCAAAAACATCCTCATGCTAGGAAGAGGCCAGGATCTAAGAATTCTCTCAAGATAAAGCTCTGATAAAGAAAACTCAGTACAACAAATTAGCACAGCAACCAAAACAAGTCGAGGTTTCTTTGATTAGTTCTGAAGTGCTTGGTGAAGAGGTCGGTCTTCAGTCTTTGTGCTTGGTGAAGAGACAGATCTCCAGGCCTTGTGCTTGGTGAAGAGGTTGGTCTTCAGTCTCTGTGCTTGGCGAAGAGGAAGAGTCTTCTGTCTTTGTTTGAAGACAGATGGGGGAACTTTGTTCCACCACTTTGTTGCTGGTACAGAGAAAAGGCTTGATACATGTCTTCTAGCATGTATGTTGAAGTTATTGACCTGATTGTTTTGTTAAGCAGATTTCCACTGTCAAATTCAATGAAATACTCAGTAATTGTAGCCTGTTATGTGGTTCATCACAGTAAAGTTGAGTCACTGATGCTCCTGTGTAGGACTACACTGCCACTATCTTCCTGCGGCAGCGCTGGACAGACGAGAGGCTGGTGTTTGAAGGCAATAAGAGCTTGAGTCTGGATGGGCGTCTGGTAGAGCTGCTCTGGGTTCCTGATACCTTCATTGTGGATTCCAAGAAGTCCTTCCTGCATGATATCACAGTGGAGAACCGGCTGATCCGAATCTTCCCCAACGGGACTGTGCTTTACGCTCTCCGGTGAGGCTACCTATTTCCACTTGGCCACTAAAGGATGGCAATGAACCTAAACCTAAATGTCAGATGTTATTTATGTAAATGCATGGGCTTTCTCAATGATCAGTTATAGTCTATATGCAGGTACAGTTCTATATTTTATATATTATAAACGGTCAGCTCTATATTCAGAGCAAACAGGGTTAAAGCAAAAAGTCATAATCACAGGTTTTTCACATGCAAGAATTTGGCAACAAAAACCACAAACAAATGTACAGCACAAATATGCTACTATGAGACAATGAACATGTTGATTGGTTTGAGAGAAATTTTGTGTACTGTATCTTCATCAGGATCCCAGCGTGTATACGCAGAGCATGAACTGGTACTGAAAAGAGGAAGCAAGTCTATATCGGTACTTCAGTTTTACCAGCTCAGTCCAAATTTGGGACTACAGAACAGTAGATGGACAATAGCAAAAAAAACCACACTGAGTTTCACTCCTATCAGCCAAGAATAGAAATTTCAGCCTACAGTGGGCATAAGCTCACATAAACAGGACAGCTGAAGACTGCCAAAACATTGCCTGGTCTTTTTCCAATCTTCAACTGCTTGGTTTCATTATAGCCCTAGATTCCTATTTTTGGCTGACAGGAGAGAAAACCGATGTGCTCTTCTGCTGTGTAGCCCATCTGCAAGGTTTGGCATGTTGAGCATTCTGAGATGCTTTTCTGATCACCATGGTTGTAAAGAGTGGTTATTTGAGTTGGCGTAGCCTTCCTGTCATTGCGAACCAGTCTGGCAATTTTCCTCTGATCTCCTTCATCAGAAAGGTGTTTCTGCCTGCAGAACTGCCACTCACTGGATGTTTTTTTTGCACTCTCCTGTGTAAACTTTAGGGACTCTTGCTCTTGACTTGCATCTGCATGATTTTATGCATTGTGCTGCTGCCACGATTTAATAATTGCATGAATGTGTAGGTATACCGGTGTTCCTAATGAAGTAGCCAGTGAGTGTATATACATCTGTGTTACATTTAGTTGTTTTTCTGCCACTTCACTACGTGTAATGTGTGTGTGAAGCATAGCAGTGGGGTTATTGGATAAGAGCTTGCAAGAGGTATGTAACATGAGGCATTGTAGCATTATGAATGAGGAAGTTGTGTGTGTGTGCGCGCGTGTGCGCTAAGAGGTGTATGTGCATGTGTGTGTGTGTAAGTGTCTGAGGTTTTGAGGTGTTTAGTATGGCAGGTTTACTGATTTTTTTTGTTTAGTCAGCAAAAAAAAAAAGAAAAAAAGAAAAAAAAAGTAGTATTCGTATTTCTACGTAATTGCATTTGGGAGCTCAGACTGCATCTACTAGAAGAAAAGTGGTAATTTATCCATCAAAAAAGGAATGTGACTTAATTGAGAGCTAGAGTGTATGTGTACGTGCTTAGAAAAAAGAGGATCAATGAGATTCTCCCTCCAAATAATGTGGTACTAGTATATATTGATTTGAAAGCAGAAATGGTTTCAGGCGAACACACACAAGCTAAGATGTCTTACTCTGGCAAGTTGCTGAATATTTCAGCATTAATGAGGCATTAATATTTCATGTGTGTTTGTGTATTTCTCCAGGATCACCACCACTGTGGCCTGCAACATGGACCTGACTAAATACCCCATGGATAAACAGACATGCACCCTACAACTGGAAAGCTGTAAGAGCAACACACTTTCTTTTTCACTCTCTCTCTCTCACTCTTTCCTAAGGCATTAATGAGAGCGTTGCTGTGGCAACAAGCTATAGGCTCTTTTTTATTCCTCAGCTCTTGCTTGTCGCATCAGCAATGTATGGCTATATAATCTGTTTCGTATTTCATAATGCATGGTGTGGTTATACATCAAAAGAGAGTGAGTTTGCCTGCTAAATATGCACGTGTGTAGTTTTACTTAAAGCATCTCCATGACCAAACACTCATGATCAACTCCAACCCAGCACACACATAACCACAAATTAGGAAACTACAATATATGAGCGTGTGGATTTGTATGAGGCTGTCTCAGTTTTCTCCAGTCTGTGAAAGAGATACAGAGTGTAATGACAGCAGTTGAAGTTGTAGGAGTGTGTGATATGTGGTGACAGTCAGTTTATTTGGGTCAGTATGGTTACTCCTGAAACCAGTTTGCAAATTTTATCCTCTAAATCCTCCAAGCTTGTAAACCCTTTTGTGGTCCCCACTCTCTCTCTCTCTCTCTCTCTCTCTCTCTCTCGTGCCTGTGCGTTTTGGATTGAGCTTCTGTCATGGTTTCTGTTAATCGTTATGTAAGCTGCAATGAGAGTGAAAGAACCAGAGAGCGAGAGAGAGAGAGTGATAAAGAGAGAGAGAGAGAGAGAGAGCGAGAGCGAGAGAGAGAGAGAGGCAGATCAAGTCCTCCCACATATTTAGTTCTTCCAACATATTGTATCTCCCACCCACAACAGCCCCCCCCCCCACACACACACATACACACACATACAGACACACACACACACACATAACACATAACACATAACACATGTGCACAAAAAATTGGCAATGCTATACTGAATACATTAAGATTGCATACAATATGTTGTATAACTTATAGTGATACCTAATAATAACAGTACCATGATATTGGCATAAAGTTTGAAATCACAATTTAGAATATTCCCTGGTATAGAAATACAAAGATTATTAGTTTCGCACACATCACCTTTTAAAGACATAGTTACGTTTAATGCTCTGGAACTTCCCCAAAACAAGTTCCTGTTATCACTTACATTATAATATCTATAAACAGTCGTTTCCTTACCAGTCTCTCTTTTTTCTTGAGCTTAATAAGACAAAATAATAATGCAGCATGTTACTAAAAAACAGAAAGTGCTCAGCCTTACATCCTAAAGACCGCTGATGGTTGTGAAGTGCTGACACCAGAGACTCCTTCTATAAATGCCAAATAAACATCTAAATATGGTCTTCTGACCAATCGGAATCGAGAATTCAACAGTGCTGTGGTTTAATTCTTAAATACCTGCTGCTGTTGGCCTGTTTTTGTATCAGTGAATCCATGTCAGTACAGAAATAGAAATTGTACTAAGCTGTAAACTACAAAGCCGACTTCACACCTGGGTAGATGGCTTTTGAATTCGGATTATGCCGAAATACTTATTTATTACTGATGGTTAAGTAAAAAAAAAAAAAAAAAGTCACGGTTGCAGCACATTTTGTTCTTTAATGAAACCATAGCACTGTGAAAGGTTTTGTTTTAGCAGAAGAGTTGAAAGTCACTCAGATTTAGTTTAGAGTTAGGTTATGTTATGTAAGATCTTATGTAGAACATACTGCATTTTTCATTACAAACTTTACTCTGTCTAGTTACTTCACTGTACTGAGCTACTGATACCTAGTTTACTTCCTATGACAAGTGACTAATATTGAGCCTTATTTAGTACAGATTGCCTTGATGATGTTGTGTGAGAGTTCTTTAATACCACAGGGTCTAGAGAAGGAGGTTAGAACCGATGTGTCTATATCATGGACCCATAAAGAGAGAAAGTCTGAAAGCAGCACACACAGTCACTATGCGGTTATACTATATGATATAATGATATATTTAATCATCCCCCTTTTCCCTCGAGGGGATTTGTGTGAGAATGCACACATTAGAAAGTGCTGTGTGTACTGTGCCTGTTATGAGCTGTAGTAAGTCAGATTACAGTGTTTGAGCACTTTTTATTACAGAGCTCCCTCTCTAGGAAATACATTGATACTGCTTTCAGTGGTGTGCTACAGCTTGATATAGCACAAGAATTTAATGTTTCATCGCGAATCTTCAATTAAGAATACTATAAGAGTTTATGGTTAAATGTATATGCTATTAATCTAACGCACATGACTATTATAATTCTGCACCAAAAGTAGCTTCTGATACATCACAAATCCCATTCTTTCCAGTGATCCTGTGTAACCTCGCTTTCTCTCTCTCCATCAGGGGGTTATAATGTCAACGATGTGATGTTTTATTGGGCAAGAGGCAATGATTCAGTCAGTGGGTTGGACACTCTGCGTCTGGCCCAGTACACAGTAGAGGATCATTATACTTCTGCCTCAGAGGCTGTGTATGAGACAGGTACCCACATACTCAACACAGTTCCAATAATATAAATAAGGTTTCTTCATGTTCTTTTAGATGCAGTCAATTAAATTGAATAATTGAATACAATTTAACATTAGTCCATGTGTCATGTTCTCTTCAGATTTACAATAGAGTAGTCAGGAAATGTGAAATCTGTATATTTATTCATATTGTACATCTTAGTTGTGGTTAGTGACTCAAAATTTGCGTGAATTTCAGCAAGACCTGCTCTATCATTTGAGAGAACGTTCTTTTATGCCACTAATCTAAAGGAATTATCATAATAATCAAAGGCTTAAGAGGAAACAACATGGTAAGAACTTAAGGTGCATTGGGTAAGATTTGTCTAACGGTTAAGTAGGTAGAGCTGAATCAAATTTGAATTTTATAATGTATATATATTTTTTTAATCCTTAAGCCTGCCCCCGATCCCCACCCATGTACACACAGCTCCGCCCCATAACCTACAGTGGTTAAACTAGAGTTAGCATGCTAAATAGCTAAAAAGATTTAACCGAAATCTAAAAGAGCTAAAAGACCATTAAGCTGATTGATAGTGCTGGGCACTTGCCAATTTCAGACTGAGATGGGGTGGTGTGAAGGGGCCTTGGGGAGTGTCTATAAAATGACTGACAAGAGGACCATGTAAACACAAACAAGCATTCCGGACTGGAAGGCAGTTTTCCAAATGGGTTTCCTCATACATGTAATAGCCTTGTGCTGAGGCCATGGCCCAAACCTTTTGTTTATCAGGTTCTACATATTATTCTATTTCATTTGTAATAGTAAGAGGTTCTTTTTTAAATGACTATTGCACCTTTAACATCATTTTGGAAACAGTTTACTTTCAAGCTAATGTTACCAGTGCAATGAATGTCAATGTGTACGCTCAAATGTACAAGACTATGATGCTTACTGTTATGTTTTTGTTCTTTGAAAGGCCTGTGATTGCTTGTAGTTTTGAACTTTAAGAATAAAATATTAGTTATGGCAATATTAATATGAGAACTTCTAAGTTGGAATAGTTCCTCAGACAAGGTTTTTCCATGTTTGAAAGTATTTTGGACAAATAAGACAAATTGATTTTAAATTAATGATACAATATCTTTCCTCTCAGGTAATTATCCTAAACTCATATTCCACTTTGAGCTGAAGAGAAGCATCCTGTACTTCATCCTGGAAACCTATGTGCCCTCCAGTCTGCTAGTCGTGCTCTCCTGGGTGTCCTTCTGGATCAGCCAGTCATCTGTGCCTGCTCGCATATGTATAGGTACATTATCTTCATCAATCACATGCTTTACCAATTGTGTCTATGCAGTCAAACTGAACTATTTAATGGTGATGTGAAAAAAGAAAAGAGTACATATTGTAACATGCAGTTGTATGATGCAGGACACACGTGTGTAAAAGCATGATATTTATTAAAGCCTAACCAGGAATCACTGGCATTGTCACTTTCCGTACCAGGGCTCAGAGCACAGCTAGGTAACAGTAAAACAGGATAGGACATAATACGAGAAACAAAGGTCAGGGACCACAGGAAACTAATGCTTGGACCTAACAAGGCAGACACACAATGGAGATCAGTCCCAGAACACATGGACACAGGAGAACACAACACTGACACAGGTGGTGAATGAAGAGAGATAAAATCACATGGTAATATAAAGCAATGCACATGACCTGAATGATGCATTTTATTAGCACTGTCAGTTAAAAAAATGTATTGTTGTGTTGATCTGAGATGTAAATGCTGACATTTCCTAACAGTGTCCTGTGCTAAGCATGAATTAGGAAGAGGAAAAGAAAAAAGGAGGATGCCTATGCTATTGCACCTGACCTCTCTGTCCCTGAATTATTCTTTGAGACAACACATTTCTTAATCTGAATCACCACAGATGTCAACATATAACTTATGCTAAATATGGTTATTAATAAAAGAATGATGTTAACCTAGCTACATGATTGAATATAGTATTAGCCAAACAAGTGTCCTCATTTTCTTTTTCTTGCTGCTATTTATACACTTACAACCAGTATATATTAAGGACAATGGTGTTCTATTACAGTTGGATGGCTCACACAGCTGCAAACAATACTAGCTTTATCATTCTTTAACATTATCATCTTTAACATTCTTCACTGGCTGCTGGTCAACATGATGGAGTCAGTTAACTACCATTACCCATGCTTCATATAAACTCAGATTGAAACTGAAGTGCAAACTTAATAAAAGGAAACCCAAGGCGATATTACAAAAAAAAAACAACAAAATGATGCTAAAGGGTGAAACAGACACATAGATGTAGTAGTCTTGAAATATTTTCATATTTAAACAGCTACAGCCTTTCCTTTTGAAAACAGTGCATGTACAAATGCAAAAAAAAAAATCAGACCTCTCTATTAGTTCAGTGAGATTACAGCTACATATCATCATAAGCCCATGTGCAAAGCAGTATTAGATCAAACAAAAAATGATCATACAACAAATCCCCTGGTGGGTATTCCTGATAACAGTATATGGAATGTAACTCAGTAAGAACTCAGTAAGAACTCTAAAGTAGTAACAAAGCTCCACTAACATTTTGGTAAAAATCTATTTGCCATTTCTTGTTTCCTCATAGCAGAGTTTGTTTCCAATCGAATTCTTTCATATTTTGGAAATGAAGCTATCCAGGGATTTTAGGAAAACTACTCCACCTGAAACTTTAGTTTAGGCAGCTCTGATTCCTTTGTTAGGCTGGTAAGCCACTTCCTTATCAAACAGTCATAGTCAGAGCTGTTTTTTTGTTTTTTTTATCACCTCCTTGCCAATCATGTTTTTGTGTTTATTTTTCACTCTTAAAGGAGTTACAACAGTGTTAACGATGACCACTCTGATGATGGGTGCAAGGACGTCTCTACCCAATGCTAACTGCTTCATCAAGGCAATAGACGTGTATTTGGGAATTTGTTTCAGTTTCATCTTTGGAGCATTGATAGAGTATGCTGTTGCTCACTTCTGCACACTCCAGCACCCAGGGTGCAACAGTGCGCTTACGGTGAGACCACAGTAAACTGTTTTTTACATTACCTGTGATTACTACATTATTATTTATCATCATTATTTTATGAGAATAAATTTATTGTAATAATTAACAGCCTTTTCTCTGGGGATTAATTTGAGTGTTAAAATTGCCACGGCACCAGTTTGGCTAATTCTTTAAGGGTGATGTTTTTGCATCTAGGGACATCTTCCAGAATACATTTTAAGAACAAAAGGGCAAATATGTACCATTATATTAATTTATTTTAGCCATTGAAGCTTTTGTATTCCTGAACTTTCCACACACACTGTATCATATTCGCAGCACAATTCGATTAAATTTAAAGTTATTTATACATGTTAAGTTAGTGAGTTACCCAGATTAACCAAGTGACCAGTCAGTATGGCTTATAACTATGAAAACTAAATAATAACCATAACAACCTTGATACTAGTTGATAGTAATCTCCACCACTGTCAAGTGATTTAAAAAAAAAAAAAAAAAAAAAGCAATAGACTCAGGGACCGCCCTCGATACACATCACAGACCCCATCTGAGAATCATGGCTTTAAGGAATAGCGGTAGTTAATGATCGAAGTTAGTATGGAACATACGAAGAGTCATGTGTCAAAGTATAAAAGCCAATCATATTCCAATATGCAGGCCATATAGCACTAGTTTATCAGGAGAGGGAATGGAGTGTGTCAGATTGGTGGTGTTTCTAATTTCCATGTTTATAAAAACTGAATTGTATGGTGAGGGAAAAAGTGTAGGTCAGTTTTCCCTCACATTTTTGAATAGATCACCATTTCAAGCTATTTTCAAGCTATTTTCATTCAGTGTAGGACTTGTTACGACATAACGATAACTTTGATAGCATCACAATTTGCAAACGACCTGATATTTAAACATTTCTGGTTATCATACTGTCTCTCTGCATCTCAGCACATGCAGGACTGTGAAGAGGAGATCAATGGCATTGTCACCACCATTGCCAGTGATTCCAGCCGAGCAAAACGCCGTAAGGACTCTCCAACCCCTGCGTCCGCATCAACCCCTAGCGGAGAGCCTGATCTCATGGCCCAAACCCCTTCTCACCCAGAGCCTAGGACCCCGGAGGCCCTGGAGGATCCTCTTAACCGCTGCATCAGAAACCTGTCCCTCATACGACAGATGCTCCGCTCTGTGAACTGCTGTCATGTGGAGAATCCACACTACATAGACAACTACTCTCGTGTAACATTTCCCCTCTCCTTTATCGTAGTCAACCTGCTCTACTGGACCTACTATCTGTACTTTTAATATGCCCCAGAGTGTTGGAGGGAGATGAAAGAGCATGATGCGATCTTAGTTTCTCTATATGTCTGGGATTTTCTTTTGGTTGTATGAAAATCCGAATGGCAGTAACAGTATTCATGATGGCGCGAGCTGTTTTTTTTTTTTTTTTTGGGCATTATTTTACATGCCTGAGTGGGTGTGCAAGTTCTTCTCACAAATTAACCATTTTGTGGATCAGGTTTGCAATTCTTTTACAGAAACTGCTGAAGGTGTAACTTGCCAAAATGATGCAATGACATGCAAGAGAAAGAGGCTGATTAAGACACTGAGATGTCATCTGACTTCATCTGCAATGCAAAGGTGCCAACAATGAACAAGAAGGAATATAATATAATAAGGGAATTGTTTTCCCCAATTTTCCACAAATCCCCTAGCGTAAGCCAGTGAACAAGGTGGCTCGGTGGATTAATGATAAAACATGCACTGGCTGAACTGATATTTAACTTCAATCTGCAGAAAGGTTTGGGTTTTTAAGCAACCAGCTGAGTGTAAATGCTTACTTTATACAACTGTTACAAAATTAAAATGCATGTCCGTTCTTCAGTCCAAACAATTGCCACATGTTGCACATAATAATAAACCATCTAAAAATGTAGTGAAACCTATTTACTGTTGATTAACTGACTTTTGTTTGGTAGATCTGGGCATCAGTCTGGGTGTATAGACTTTGATGATCTGTAAACTTTCATTCATGTCCCGGAGAGGACAAAATACTCTTTCTATTTATCAAATAATAAGTACTATAGGAATATATTAAACCCACAGCACAATACACTGAGCACTTTTATTATTAAGTGATTTGTTTGTCAACCCAGAAATGAAAAAATTTTTTAAAATAAAAAAAGTACATTCTACCCATCACATATTGCATGAAATTATGATTTTTCTTTGCAGAATATGATGAACTGATTTCAATTTCAATTTCAGCCTGATTGTTAATTGATCACATGAACTGTTGAGTTGCACATATCTACATACCTCTCTACATTCCTCACCGGTCATTCAAAATCAGCTAAATTCAGCCTACTGCTACCAGAAGCAAAGTGTTTTTCATGTCTCATGTCCTTTCACCTTGAGAGAATTGTTTTTTTTTTTCCCCAGCCAGGGGAATTATATTTGCATTTGGTCAAGAAAAAACTGAGTACTGCTGAGAAAGCAGGAATGCATACTTTTCCAGTGTTGCTGTAGCAATGGTACAAAAATCTTAACTGCTCCAGCTAAACCGTAGATGTTGGCGCCTCTGCTAATGATTTATCGCTATATATTTGAGCATCAACATTTTATAGTATTGTCCTCATGTGCCGCAGACATGTAATGCGTTCTTCCCTTCTTGTCCGTGCATTACCGTGTCTCCAGTTATTGGTTCTGCCTGCGGAGGGATTTGCTCTGAGTTAGTGAGCTGGCTGAAATTCTGGTCAGTGCTACAGGGGGCAAACTGAAGCTATTGCTCTTTTTTATTGCCTCAGTAAATTTTCTGGCCCGGGCTCCCTCCCTCTCTCACACATTATGAGGATCAACTCTCAGCGCAAGCCAGTGTAAATGATTTTATATGATTTGGTATTAAATTATTCATTATGTAGTCCATTTTACAAGCAGGAAAAGTGCCAAGATCATGTATGGTTGCAGAGAAATGGTACAAACAGGAGCTTGGGGACCACCATACCGTATCCTCTGTACCCTTGACAGGGGACTGGATTGCTTGGACAGTTAGGGACACTTTGTGTTAGTAAATCACTTCTTTAGCAAGCTGTATAATTTTGGGAAATAAACATTGGATTTGTGGCACTGTGTGATATGACCCTGAGACTAGCCTTGTAACATTTGATCTAAATAATCGGATATACCTAATTAACACGTACTGCCTCATAAGGGTGAAACTGGAAAAGAAAAACAGCAAACTGCAACATTCTCCCTTTTTAGCAGACAAGCAAAGAAGTGTTTGGTTTTCTGAATGGCATTAATATTCTTCTACAGTTGGATCTCCAGCACAGATTAATCTTTCTGTCCTAGGCAGAGATTGCCTCTTAAATGTGGCACCCCTCCGAGATTTAGTCTCACCTTAAGCCTTACCTGCAGGACGTTCAAAAAAAAAAATGGCCATATTGATTATATGAAATGTGAAGCAGATAAAAGAGGATGACTGACTAAAGATGTGGCAGCTGTTCATCCTGTTAAGATTAAAGGACAGCACGGCAGCCATTCTAAAATTTCAATCAACTTCTAAAGAGCTCAACATCGAGGTAGAAGCTTTCACTTGGCATTCATTTACCCCTACATTTTCCTTCCTAGATGTGTTATATTTTGTATTTGTTCTTGATGCATGTTTTTTTTTTCTTTCTGGTTACACAATACATGGCAATACATAGTGTTACGCCCCATCATTTATACTTATTAATATATGTTTTTAAACATATTTTAAACTGTATACATTTGTAAAAATTCAAAGGAAAAAAAAAACGGTATCTATTGTAGGCCCTCAATGCTTATATAATGTAAAACACATTTGAAATTCATGTCTATAATATGGATTTATGGGGACATTTTTACAATAATCTTTTATGAGGTTGAATTGAATGGAACCCCATTTTAAAAAGATTTTAAAAAGGCAGCAGCAGTATGCTGGATGACTTACTTTTAAAAAATATGACTTATAATCTCAAAATTCCTTATTATCTTTAAAATTCTGACTTTATTATCTAAGAATTTGGATTTACCTCAAAGTCTTGACTTATTATCTCAAAATTGTCACATATGACCTTTAAAATTCTGACTTCTCAAAATTCTGACATATCATTTTAAAATTCTGACTTTTTGTGTGGAACATTCTGAATTATCCCAAAATTCTCACTTATACAAGTCTGAGTTATCTGAAAATTTTGACTTACAATATGTTTTGACTTAAGTCAGTATTTTAACACTTTATATCTAATGTATAATGACTTATTTTCAAATTATGTCAATTTATTTTACTTTGTAGACCAAAAAAAAAAAAAAAGTTGAATAATTTTTTTAGAGAACATTTGTTATTGGTTAATAGGAACTAGCCCCTGACCTTTAATCCCATATTCAGACACTGATCATAAGATAAGATTAGATGAGATTAAAAAGGACTCATTACTCACCGCTTATGCTGTAGAGCTGCAGCTGCATGCGTGGTCATCACAGTGTATATCAGAGTGGGCATGCCTTAAGCTTCTGAGATTTTAAAGCTGTAGTGCTGAAAAGCTGAAACTGTGCCATGGAGAACCGGTTGTGAGTTTATTAAAAGAGAACATGGTGTTCGTTCTAATAGGAGAGCTGTTATTACAAACCCTTTGCTATCACACTAGTGACATTTAGCTGGCTGGTTGCAGCGAATACATCAAGGATTGAATTTACATATGATAGTTACTAGAATCACAATAGAAGTTAGTAGTCATACTGATTTTCTTGTTATAAAGTCGCATTACCTTGTGCAAAGCAAAACAGTCACTTATATAAGAGCCATCTGATCAAACAGTTGAGTGGTTTATATTGACATAAAATGCACATCAGTGCCAGATTATTCAACAAAGTTCAATAGCATGTTGAATAGCATGCTGATTTTTTGGTTTAAGCTGAAACTTTTTTTGGGAAAGGTTCAGATAGAGTCCTCAAATCAGTTACATTTTGGGACTCATTCGTAACATTCCTCCAGCATGTTAATAGACCAGACTATTCAAGTCTGTATGCAGGACTCCAGCCTTCTGCACAATATACAGTAGCATTCTATTGCTTTGAAATATTTCGTGTTTTTTCAGCATGACGTGCCAGCTGAGCTTACAGTATGGATGGAGTACGTTGACATCTGGAGATGCAACTGACTTCCTATTGTTAAATTACTGTAAAGTGTGTACTGTAACACTAAAGCATATATGATGTTAGAGATCTTAAAAAAAGATGTAAATAGATTGTTACACTCTGCATGATTTCTTGATGTCTCTTGAAAAAGCTGTAATCATAATAAACAATACAAGTGTAATGTCCTCTTTATTTTTTGATACAAGTTTTGTGGTTCAAAACATAAATTAAAAGCCAAACATTAAACCATTAAACTGATTTACGTACACGATAAAAACATGACGGGCATGCTGTTATAGGAAAATAATCAACAACGGGGTGGTGTGAATAACATGTTATAGTTTCCTCTGTTTATAGTTACATTTAACAGTTGGTGTCTCACCAGCCTCTCTTTTTCTATCTTGAAGTGAATTTAAAAAAATAAATAAATAAATAAAAATGCAGATTGTAATGTTAAGAAACCATCAAGAGCAACATCCCCTGTGCTGAAGAATTTCCTGTATTGGAAACTTACATTTATAGCTTTAATCTCTGACTGTTACAAAGTGCTGACACTGGAGACTCCTTCCAAAACTGCTAAATAAAACATCTCCTAAAAGAAAACTTCACCATATCAACAATTACATGCTTTTTAAATCTGTTTATGGGGAGCATCCACCATACAAGTCCTGGCCTAAGTTGTTAAACAATAACAGATAACCACTACTACTGCCAGAGCCGTGATACGATAAAAAAAAAAAAAAACTGAACACGTTCTGATCAGAATCAAAACTTCAACAGTGCTGTGGCATAAAAACAAACATGACAGTAGCATGCTGTGGCAGCACTACTGTGAGCATGTGATCCATTTATATAAAGAAAATAATGCATAAAAAAAACTAAATTGTATTAGCACAGATTGCATGACTTTTCTGGAATAAGACAGAAACTACAGATTTGGTTGACAAATTAAAGGGAAATAAATGATGGCTCTGTTATGCTGTGGGAGCCATTTTGATGCCATGGTTCGGGTCCACTTGGGAAAAGTCACTGCAAATTTACATTTACATTTATGGCATTTGGCAGACACCCTTATCTAGAGCGACTTACAGAAGCGCTTTGAAGTCTTTATCAATAAATACTTCCTCATAGTGGTTCACTAGGTCAGGGACTAATCGAATACTATCAGTCTTCCAACCCTGTCGTAGAGGTTGGTATAGTATGGAAAAAAAAGAGACACACACAAGACATAGATTATTTTTTTAATAACACAAGACATGGATTTTTTATTATTATTATTATTTTTTTTTTTTATAAATAACAGTGCTAATTTAAGTACTTCAGGAAGAGGTAGGTCTTGACATTATTTGCAGACTGCCAGTCTAGGAGAAGTTCATTCCACCACCAAGGTGCCCGAACAAAGAAGAGCCTTGACGCATGCCTTCCTTGTACCGTGAGAGATGGTGGGTTCAACCGGGCAGTGCTAGAGGATCTGCGGGAGTGTAGTGCAGTGTGGGGTGTGATAAGTACTTTAACGTAGGTGGATGCTGGTTCATTTTTGCCTTCGTAGGCAAGTGTCAATGTTTTTCATCTGATGTGGGCAGCTACAGGAAGCCAGTGGAGGGTGCATAGCAATGGGGCAATGTCAAATGAATACAAAGCTATTCTCATCCATCACCTTTATCCTATAATGAAATATGTAATAAAACTCCCTGTTGCTGCGAGAGCAGAGCTCTGTGTTCGTAACTCACTGTTGTTTCCTAAATTATGGTAGATGAAGGAATATTGTCTCTTGGACTCCTACTTGTCGCTTATTGCATTTCGATGTCCATGAGGGACTACTTACTGGTAGATGTAAAGAACCTTGTTTTGCTATTTACTCTTGTGCCAGCATGTAATATACACCAAATTCACTGAATATTCACCAACTAAAATGTTTACTTCTAAATAAGAACAAAATAAAAACAACTCCACCGTATAAAATATTCACTTTCTCTTACAGTAATCCCAAATCATATTAACTTAAACCAATCAAGCAATACTTCGTACAGGCTAACAATTAATTACTGACTCAAACGCGCTCTCTCTCTCAAACTGGCAAATTGAAAATACATGAACAAAACAACAGCTGCAGGCCTGTAACGTTCACTCTATGAAGAGCAAATGACTGTATTGAGTGCAAAAGTACCTGATGTTTCCGATGTTAGCACCTGCATCACTCCGTGTTACTCGTCCATAGACGTTTATCCATCGGTGCCAGAGGAACCCTCAGTGTGTGCCAGAGGAACCCTCAGTGTTTCCCAGAGGAAACAGGCGAACGGCAGCCAATAGTGTGTAGCTGTGAGCTGAACAACAGGCTAGCAGTTCGGCTAGCTAACTAGGCAATACACTGCGTGCAAACTCCGTGTAGAAACAGCAGCTCTCTCTCTCTCTTTTTTTTTTTTTTTTTTTTTTTAAACAGTTCGTAACTAGTAAGTTCTTGCGCTTAGATTTTTTTTTAACAATCCCAAGTTTTAACTCACAGTCACAGTTCAATAGTTATTCTTAATTCCTAGCTTTTTCGCGGAGAAAAAACTCTCCTTCTTCCCCTGTCCGTTCTCTCCGCTCATTAATACCTATCCAAGTAACCAATCAGAATCATGCATGTTGCTAGGCCCCTTACCAGGTTTGTACTTTTCCACTCTTTTTAAACAACGCGATGAAATCTTAAAACAAATTAAACAAAAGTTTTTATCCCCACCAACCTTTATGAATTGAACTACTGAATTATTTACAAACTGCGTGTATGAACTGCATTTTTTAACAAAATTGTATGCATGCACACATATACACTACAGTTTACCGGCTTACAATTAGAATACCTTAAGAAGAATCAGCCTTTATTTTGCCACATATACATTATAGCACAGTGAAATTCTTTTCTTCACATAGCACAGTTTGTTAGGACGCTGGGGTCAGCCATGATACTGCACTCCTAGAGCAGAGAGGGTTAAGGGCATTGCCAACGGGAGCAGCACCAGGACTTGAATCCCCAACCTTCTGATCAGTAACATCTTACCGGTTGAGCCACCACTTCCCCCAAAACATTGCTGCACTGCCCGGGAATCGAACCCGGGTCGCAAGAATGGGAATCTTGCATGATACCACTACACCAGCAGTGCCTTGAAAGTGTGTAAATAAATAAATAAAAATATCCTCACCATCTAGTCTTAAAAGGTTTTTTTTTTTTTTTTTTTTGGTTTATCCTTACCCTTAATGGTAACCCTACAACATATGAGTTAACATAAAAAATCCCAAATACTAATATTAATAAATCAAATGCACGTACACAAATATATAATTTATTATTGAAATAATAGAAAACCTGCAACAGACTAGTGTCCGTTTCTACAGTGTAGTCGCACCTCACTCCATGTGTTCCCAGGAGAGGCTCAAACCCTGACCGGGATAAGGCCCAATCCCAATTCTATTTTATTCCCCTTCCCCTTGTCCCTTGAAACAGAGTGTCAAGCGGTAGGGTTGAAAATATTCCCCTAAGAATTGGGACACCACTAATATACCGCTACACGTCATCATACGTCACCTAGGTCCTAATTCCCTCTCTCTTGAATTGGCAATATTTGAGAAAAAAGTTTAGCGATTTCTAATTATTGGGGGGACTAACCCCGCTCAGTTTCTTTGGTGGTTACAGCCCTGATCAGACATGAAAATATGTTGTGGCACTATCGTGCAGTCTGTAATGTTATGACGTTAGCAAACTTTAGCAATTTTTTTGCAAACATTTCCTTGAATAACATTACCGTAAATATGAACACACGATTGAATGTAACATAAAACAAATGATTTATGTTCATTACAATCTTTATTAACGTCAATAGTGCTTACATTTGTGGGTCTTTTTGTTCGCTCGGGCAGCCATGTTGCCACTCAAGCCGGTTTACGCTGAGATAATTCATACCCCTTCGTTTGAAGTGTGGTCCCGAAAAATCTTCATTTGAAGGGCTGTCTGGTCCCTTCCCCTTACCCCTACCCCTCCAACTAAAAGAGAATCAAGACAAGGGAAAGGGGAAGGGCTAAGGGGTAGAAATGGGATTGGGCCTAAAGCAGTTACTTAAGATGAATAAGAGACAGTTTTATTGATTGGTTTTTGATCCACTCATGGCACAATAATTCTGCTCTTATCTATCTTGTTTTTGTTCCCCAAGACTTAAAACCTCAATGTGTATCTGCAGGTTACATAAAACTGCTATTGCTCTGAAATGGATGTATATTTCACAACAGTCTAGAAGGTCAATGATATAAGCAAATTATATACTGAGTGTGGAGGATGCAGATGCAGAACACAACAAGGACATGACCGTTACATCCCAGCTCATGCCTGTAGACCTCACGCTACACTGGTATATAGACCCAGAGATCATAATCTATAGTGCACTGAAATCTTCAGTCTCATTATCTTGTTTGTGTATGTGTTTATGCACAATAAGGCTGAGCCCCTATGTGATAGAGGGTTGGAAAACTGCAGTAATAGTGTAGCATACACACTATGCACTATAACACAGCTAAAATGTACACAACCACAATCCTAATGGAAATGTGTAATTAAACTCAGAGAGACTGAATGATGGTTCATATGGGGTGTACAAAAGAGCTTATGTTCTTTGTTGTGAAAGTGTATTGATTTTATAATTACACAGGAAAGCCAACAAGAGAGAAATAATCATTATTGAATCTATATTATGAATGTGAAATGAAGGCAATTATTTGAGCGTTATCTGATGACAAAAGTACAAATGTCAATAATCACTACTAAAGAAATATTATCTTTCCTTTTCATCTTTGTGTGTTGTAATGGGATTTGAATATGAATTTCTATGTGGATTCGTGCATTTGAATACACATACTGTACATAAAGAACTTGTGAAACCAAATCAGCATACACAAAATGTCAAAATGTGTTAGGGGACATGATTCCTCATAAACACTATTTACACAGCTCAGTTCAGTCAACAATGCAGAATAAAGGAAAATTAATATGTAGAAAGTAAAGCACACTAAATGTGATTTTTTTTCCTAGTTAGAGCAAATTCAAAGGAAAAATTAAATCAAAACCTTACCTTACAAGTTATTGATTATGTTTTTGGATGTTAAACAATATGAATTATTTCTGAAGTCCACAAAGTACCACTGAAAATGAACACTAAAATGCATGCCGTGTTTCTGCAAGGCAAATGCCATGACACAGCCGTAGTGGAAAATTAATTCCATAAACCAATTAACCCCTATAATATGATACCTCTCTAGACATCTAGACATTGATATAACCACTAGAAGGCACTATTTAATCAGATTTTATTTCAAGGCAGATCTTCTCAGGAGTATGATGAGAAATATGGTTGAGATATCCACACACAGGAAACAGTATGATTGTTATTAACTACAATGTTTTAAGCATAGCACGAAATACAACCATCACCTAATCATCACTTACATGAACCAATGTTTATTCCATCCATGCAGGAACATAGACCTTTTACAATGGGGAGAATATAGGGTAGGCAAAATATTAATCTACATCCACAGAATTGACACGCGTGGCCTGAGTAGGATCCCCATCACACATAAAAGACACACAGCTAAGCAGCATTTGTTTGTTGTCTAGCAAGCTAATTCAATATCATTAGCTAACTGTAGCTAATAATGACCTGAAGAAATCCAATCTTATTATATATTTCATTTCTACGTCAGCTAGTTAAACTTGCTTGTTCCAGCAGGACAACCAGGGTTGTCAGGTCTCAGCAAAATTTCCAGCCCAACTACATCTCAAAAACTGCAAAAAAAAAAAGACTTGAATCTAGTACAAAAAATTCCAACATTGGAAAACTTTTTTCTAAGTTCTCTATGGTGGCAATGAATGTTTGATTTGCGATATGTGCAGTATTACATTTTGTCAGTATTATCTTGGAACAGAAATGGTTCTCTTCACCATAGATACACTGTGTGCCTTTACACATTCCCTTTGTTTGTGATAGCCTGTTTTCACAAGTTGTGATTAGATTTATTTCTGATTATTTGTATTAAAAGAAAACCTTGTTGGCCATGGACTATCCCAACACCTGTGGACTTGCTTTTTCCACCATCAGCCTTGTTCCAAAACTAACATGGTGTGAAAATCACGAGACATTACATAACCTAGTGTGAACCCTAGAGACATTACATTTCTTGTACTGAGATGTAGAGGGGACTAATAATAATGGTAAACTAGGGTGCTAGGGTGGCACTGGCACCCCTTAGCTAGGAGATTTAACCCTTGTGTAGTCTTATATACAGTGGATATAAAAAGTCTACACACCCCTGTTAAAATGGCAGGTTTTTGTAACAAAATGAAACCAAGATAAATAATGTCAAAACTTTTTCCACCATCAATGTGAAAGTACAATGTACTGTAAAAAAAATTAAGTGAAAAACAATCAGAAATATTTTAGGGAAAAATATTGTTAATATTGTATACTGTTGTACCATGGAGCACCGTAAAGGCCATCATCAACAAATAGAGAAAATGGAGCACCACAGTGACATTACCAAGAACAGGACATCCCCCCAAAATTGATAAAAGTACAAGACAAAAACTTACCAGGGAGGCTGCCAAGAGACCTACAGCAACATTAAAGGAGCTGCAGGAATATCTGACAAGTACTGATTACTTTCTGCTTGTAACATCAATCTCTCGTATTCTTCACATGTCTAGGCTATGGGGTAGGGTGGCTAGACGGAAGCCCTTTCTCACAGAAAACCTCCAAGCCCAACTAAATCATCTCAAAACATGTGGCAAAATGTGTTATGGTCTGATGAGAACAATTCCAAAAGGTATGTTTGGTTCAAGAAAGCACATCACCAAAGGAACACCATAACCATGGTGCAGAATGATGGTGGCAGCATCATGCTTTAGAGCTGCTTTTCTTCAGCCAGAACTGTGGCTTTTATCAAGGTGGAGGATAACTTTTTTATTTTTCCTATTTTCCCCTAAAATGTTTCTGATTGTTTTTCACAAAATTTTTATATGTGGAAAATGTTCTGATGATTTATCTTGGTTTCATTCTTTTACATCGTAAAAACCTGCCATTTTAACGGGAGTGTGTAGACTTTTTACACTAGCCACTGTACACTACCCTTGTCCTAAGGAGCAAAAATGACCCGCATTCACTAAACCCCTAAAATAAAGCGGCTTAATTGAATTTTAAACCCTGAATCTATTTTTTATGAAGAAACAACTATCATTCACCACAAACCTTGTGAATATCTGGCTTTCGCTCTTCACAGTGCAGAAAGTTTGCATTTAATCAGTGGATATCACTAATTTTCTCTGCTGTTAAACATAGTGGCGGGTCATTTTTGATCCTTAAGACAACACAAGGGTTAATGGTGCTATGTTGAGCCAAATGTGTAAATATCGACTTTTTATAAAACAATTTAAAAACTGATTAGAATGTCATAGGTAAATGAAAATAGTTGGCCAATAATATTGAGAATATGAAGAGGCAAATTTGTGTTGTCATTCCTGATGCATTTTGAGTAATTACTAACGCACATAATATAGTCCTTGGGGCCCACATTTCCGTCCTATGAACTGATTTGAATTGATCCTGCTTTCACTTCAGATATTACAGTCATCATCTCACCATTCTAGTGGCAAACTGATTTATAGATCCATATTTACTTACTTAAACTCAGTTTGAAGGAAAAAAATGGCATCCAGTGCAGGCACACGCACACACACACATACACACACACACACACACACACACACACACACACACACACACACACACAGATTTCCAATAAGTTATCATTTCTATAGTAACAGCTCATTCACATGGACTTGTGTGGTGGATGCTCCACATAATCTCCAAAAAAACCCCACAGATTTAAAAAGACATGCTATTTAACAAAGTAACATGTTAAATCATTGATATGGTGACGCTTTCTGCAAAAAGAAATATATTTTCAGTAACATTCAGTAAGTTTTCTGCCATGGGAGAGTTTTCAGGAAAGAAAACAACTTCAAGAGAGAAAGGTTAAAAGGGAGGCTGGTGAGGAGATGGCTGTTTATACCTGTTATAATGTAAGTGATTTATAATGTAAGAACTTGTTTTTCTGATGTTTCCATAATGCTAAATGTAACCATAAATGGATCAAAAGTACTATGTCTCATTCTTTAATCAATTTTTAAAAACTGTATTTGTTAGCAAATTCCTGTTGTAGTAGTGGAACAAAACACTTTGGGGCATGCTGTTATAGGAAAATAATCAACTTTGTAGTGGTAAGAGTAACTAAAGTAACCGAAAAGTGATGCATTAGACCTGTAATAGAAATGTCCTTCACCCATGAGCCCATTCTCCATGCTCCTAGCTTCATCCCTCTGCTCTCATTCCTGAGATCAGCTCTGATGTATATTTCAGCTGCACCTTCTGCCACCTTGCCTCTGTGACACTGACCATGATGAAGGCTCACCAGTTTGGTTTGGCTCTCTGAAATGCTCACTTTCATCTTCAACAACTCGTTCTTTTTCCTGATCAAAATATATTCCTGTACAGCCGCAGCTTAGATCCATGCTGAATCAGAAAGAATGCGAGAGTACGTAAGACCTGCTGCATAATATGCAAAAAAAAAAAAAAAACCTTCTTAATCTAAAACCAGATTTTTACAAATGTGAAGCAGCTAATGGACCTGGTCTGAGTTCAAAAATTCATCAATAAAGGATAGAACAACCTTCACATTAACGCTATCTCTATTAATTAAGATGATCTTTATAATGAACTTTATGATTCTTTTGGAAACATAGATCCTGGCTGGTAATTCTTTCAGGTTTAACAGGCTGAAAGTTGTCCACAAGAGGGAGCTCTTACAAAAGTAGCTTTTGTGAGCTGCATTGTTAAATGAGAGGGAACTTTTAATAAATTGTACAAGCAGAATCTGACAAATCCGATATCTTCGCAGTCAGAAATTGCATGCATATGAAGTAAAAAACCCAAATGCACACCCTACAAATGCAAGAAGCATCCAATTCTGCTAGAAAGTTTTTATGTTTTTCAGTTACGCACATTTGTCACCTCAGTGACACGACTGATTTTCTCATACGCTCATAGTCAGATTGTTCATTAGACTCATTCATTCATTGTCAGCAACTGTTTTTATCCTGATCAGAGTTATGGTGGCTCTGGAGCCTATCCTGGTAACACTGGGCATGAAGATGAAATACACCCCGGGTGGGCACAATGCACAAACACACATTCATACCTAAGGGCAGCTAGCATGTTTTTGGGATGTGGGAGGGACCTAGTTCATGCCCAGAAACTCCACACAACCCAAGCTCAGGATCAACATGGGGACCCTGCAGCTATATCAGTCTTCTTTTATTCATATTTTAACCACAGTATTGATTTTACTCATGCTTACTCTCATGTTTTGTAGCCTCCAGGCAATGATATTGAGCACTGCTACTAAAAGGTCAGCATTTCATTCAAAGAATAACAAAATGAGTACAGTACGTATATTTATGTGTGGATGTTTCCTCAATATTTAACACTTCACATTGTATTATCAGGCATTCATATGATCCCCAGAAACTCCAAATTTTAATTGTATGTTCCAGTTGTTCAATTCAAAGTCAGTAAAATAAATGCATAAATAAAATACCAGGTTAGAGCTGTCTGCTGTTCTCTCTTTCCTCCATTTAGATTCCATCTGTGGGATTAAATATAGCTGGAGTGCCTTTGGATTGGCTACAAGGCCAGATAAGAAACTGAGGAAACTTTGGTATCTTTATATTGATTTCAAGGTCAGCTGTCAGCTGTGGGCTTATCAGAAGTATCAAAATTTTTAGAGTGCAATGACTCAGACCCTGTGGACTTTAGTGAGTACACTGAACTAAACATCTAAAAGCAGTTAGTTTGTCTGTTGCTTTTAAGTAAGATTTTCCCCAGCTACTGTAAATATCTTATGCAGACCTGGATTCCTGTTCACTATTGGTGAATTTGATTCGGGTTGATGTGCTGTTATAGAGCTTGCTGAAGATTTTTGCTCTGTCTTTCTTTGTTTCCAAGTATTGGTCAGCCAGTATTTAGAGTCATGTTGCTTTAGTGGCCAAGAATGACTGAATAAATGTGTATGAGTGACAAACCCTGATGATATGTGAGTAATGACCCACTGATGGCTCATACTTACCACTTCATCTGGCCTACAAATCACAGAGGAAGGACAGCAAACAAACTCACACTCACTAGCCTGAACACAGCCACAACTCCACCTAGGAGGGAAGAGTATGTTTAAAGCTGGGCCGTTGTTAATCCAAATCTGAAATGAAACACAAGCGTTTGTCACACTTGGCCCATTTTTGGCCCAAATTCGAAATGCGGTTAAAAATTTAAATATGGCTGCTTATCTTTGGACCACTTTTGGCCCACAATACACATGCTGTTGCCATAACTGGCCCTTATGTGCCTAAAATCAACCACTTATGCCCATTTTATTTCTCTGCTACCGACTGGCAAGCTGGTCATTTTCTACACATTTAATATATGTCCAAGTCCTCTCTATTCTAAACAAGCATCTATCATGAAGACAAGTATCATCAGTACTCATAGAAGGCTGAATCACTGAGTCAGATGGCTGAAGCTACAAACAGTTTCATAGTCTACAAATGCTGAGAGGATGTTCCTTTTACTATCCCCTCTAAAAGAAAGTCTGCTTATAATAAGTCCTTGTATAAATATTTGAGGTGTATGTTCTAATATTTGGAACTCAACTGACAAACCATATCACAAAAATTAAACATTTACATATTGAAATAAAATTGTTAGAGCATTATTTATTACTTAATGGGAAGATCCTACTGTTGTCTAAATCAGACACACATACATACGCACACACACATACACAAATTTCTGGTATTGCAAAAGAATTGTAGTTCCCCTGTCCCAAAAACCACCATGGTAGGTGGACTGAGTACTCCAAATTGCCTCTAGGTGTGAATGAGCATGTTTGTCTTCTCAACAAGGTAATCAATCAATCAATCAATCAATCATTTCATTCATTCATTCATTCATATCCAGTAACTATATTATCCCTAAGACTTTCAGTGGATCCGGAGCCAATCTCAGGAACAGTTAGCCCGAAGTGGAAGTACACCATGGATAGGGTGCTAGTCCATCACAGGGCACCATGCACACACACTGCAAGAGAATTATATTAAATAATATCTTATGACAGAATTAATTAGTAACAATGTTCATTTAATTTGCATAGTGATGTAACCTTGCATAATAGTACACCTGGTAGGTAGGGCACTGATATAGAACTTTATATTTAAATTTGTCTCACTCATTAATTACCTTTTAAATTTCTATTTCCTACATATTTCGTTGCTGCCAGTTCCTATCTCAATCTGTCCTATCCCACGATCAGTCTCAGAGGGTAAAGGCTAACATGTCCTTCCTCTGCTCCAAGACATGAAGCAACACCAAACGTCTCACCTAGAAAGCAGGACTAGTTCTGCTCTTTTGAACTACAGGCCATGGATATCTGTCACATCACTGGTATTGACCACTGGGAGCATTCATTTATTACTCATTATGTTTTTGTTCATTTGTACTGGAGCTGTAAGCAGGAGGTGGCGGCAGCCTGAGATATAGCAAGATTATTGTGATTAAACTGCTTTTGCCTCATTATTATTTAATAATTTACATTGTGGTCCATTATCTATTAAAGCAAGCATCAAGCTGGCTGGATATTGTGCATGGAAGATCATGTTTATAGCATGTTACTACATGCATTTATAACACTAATTTGTTTTGGATTGAAATCAAAATGAGTCCGGTGTTTAAGGAATGTTGTGCATTATATGGAAGACATTGAGTTTATATAATTCTCATGATGATTTTATATTCATGGTGGGCTTACCTTAATTTTATTGTAGGTAATCACATTGATTAGTCTTTGCCATTTTATAAATAGCGCTATAATATTCCAAAGTCTAATGTAGCTCATGGCACTTTGCCTAACTGCTTATTTAGACTCCTATTCATTTATTTTATGTGGTTAAAAACACTGCTTTACTGTCTTGCCTTTGTTAGGTCTTCATTCCCAGGAAGCAATTTCAGGCACAGAAGCAGAGGTGCGTACTTTGTCTTGGGTTTGCAGCGATTTCACATTACAACCATACAATGAATATAACTTCTCATTATTTGGTGATAACAGTCCATACGTCCCTTTTTTGTTCCTTTTATTGCTTGGCTTCTGTCTCTCTTTGATAGTGTTTTATATTTTGTAATATTATAGCTACTTTTATTGAATAGATAGATCAAGACTCATTTTCCTCTTCAATTTGTCCGGAAATCATCTTTGACTGAGTTTTATTTAGCTATGAAAGTGTCTGCATTAGTGGCTCTCATCTTGGACATAATGTATTAATAGCACAGATCCCCATTAAATGCATAAACCAAAAAAAAGAGAGCATGAGTAGTGCATTTGGTATTTTTAGTGTGTATTTCTAGTGGGTGTAACAGCTCAAGTCACAAATGTATTTCAGGAGTTGAACACACCAGTGCTGTCCAGGCCTTTGCGAGGGAGTTAGGCAGGTGCCTTATTCCACAAGGACATCTGGTTAGCAGGAAAATGTTATTTTGGTATGTGTGGTTGGTTGCACCGGTTTTCATCACTTGTGTTTCATTAGGAGCTTCTATTCCAATAGTCTAACACTCATGCAAAAAAGAGTTACTTCTCCTGATTAATTTCTTTGCAGCTACTCATTTAAGCTTGAATGATTGGTTAACCATTCAACGTGCTATTCAGAAATATCATTAACCTTGACCCCCACATAGCCTACGTACTGTTCCACTTTGTCTGTGTAAAGCACATTTAAAGATAAGACTATTTACAATTCACATTCCAGTCTGAGTAGGGAATGTAACATCATGGGAGATGCTGTTATAGGAAAATAATCAGCAAAAAAGTTGTGTGTGTGTGTGTTTTTTTTATTTTTTATAATAACAGCACATCATGTTCAATTTCTCTTACCACAGCATTTTGCCAACTGTTAATACTTTTTATTAATTAAAGAGGTTTGTAGCTACGTTCAATATTGTGGAACATCCATGAAGCAAGTTGGTTCCTGTTATCACTTTTGTTAGAGCAGCTATAAATGGTAGTTTTCTCACTTTCTCTTGAAGTTAATAAGACAGAAAAAATATGCACTGTTACCAAGTAGAGAAAATGTAAAGGTTTAGCTTTACCACTGACTGACAAAGAGCTGACACTGGAGACTCATAATGTAAATAAATGTAAAATAAACATTCCCTTACAGAAAGCTTTACCATGCCAATGATGATGATTATTATATTTATAGAGTACATTTTTATAAATCTGCTTATTAGAATATTATAGAAAAAGTATTATTATAGAAAAAATAATGTATTAGAACAAGCATATGAATATAAACCTATGATTTGCCTTGCACGAAGAACTAGTGTCAGAGCGATGCTGTTACAGGAAATTAATCAACACATTCTGAACAAACAAATTAAAGAAATTTAACAGTATTGTCATATAATTGCTAATAATATTTACACTGTAACCACACTGACTGTAAGAGTTTTACATTTCAAGCGTAACAAAATATGAACAAAAACGTAATTAAAACAAGAATTTGATTTATACCGGGAACTACCGCTTAAAATTGTCCTTCAAGGACTGTTCATTCAAAATTCAAAAATCACTACAAACATACCCCTGTGGAAAGCTGTGTTGGCTCGCTAAGAATTTAGCTGAGTCTGTTCAGTTTAGTAAATGCATTACTTTGACAGTAAAAATAGCAAGGACATACCGTGTCATTAATGCAAAGCACCATGGAACATTCACAACCCCTGAACATCCCTATTCTAAACCACTAGTGCCCCAGCACCATCCCCGCTTCATCCCTGCACGCTCCAGTGCCTTACTCACTGCCACATGCTCATCATTTCTACCATTACTGCAGTGTTAGCATTCATTTTATTACCATCTCTATAGGACATAGAGACTGTACTGTACAAGTTCACCCCTGCCTCTTGTACCACAATTTTTTTTATTGTTTCCCCGTTCCTGTGGATATCCACAAAAATCCATGGTATTGCAGTGCAGCTCTCTATGCTAAAGTGCCAATAGCTCCCCCTTGTGAAAAATCTTCAGCCTGCTAAACATATATGAGTGAAAGTATGTGCATTACAAGACAGTTCAATGTGATTTACATCTAAAAAAAAATTAAAGCATTAAAGCAAAGACCACCATGGTAAATCTGCAAGATTTACTCTAAATGAACTACCACATATCTTAAACAAGTTGGCTGTTAGCAGTTGTATACCTTGGGCTCTGACTACCAAATATACATAAATATTACTTTAAATTCCCCTATAATTTTTAAGCTTGTCCAATCTGGCTGTGATTTGCTAGAAAAACAAAAATGGCAGATGACCTTCATTCCACAATGTTAGTTTTGTAGATCTAGACTATATTGTATCACCGAGAATTCAAGTCTATACATAAGTAATCAAGAGCTGACAACCGGATAGTACACACTTACACACTTGAGTGAGCAGATCTTCATGATACATTCAAAGCTTTTTTCCCCATCAAGTTAATCTTATCGAGCTTATTTCAACAGGTCATCAGATGAAGGTGAAGAAAAACATGAAGACTGAAACACTGAGAAAGAAAAGTTACAGAAAGGATTTGCGAAGAAAGGTTTTAAATTTACAGCCAAGATCTGTTCAATGTGAGAAAGATAAAGTACCCTTATCTACCAAGAAGCCTTTATTATCAACCCAACTGAAACAATCATCTTTTCAAATGTAGCCTAATATGTTACAGCCTGAGGAATTCATGCTCATTATATTGATTACACTGTGTTAAAATGATAGTTCAGTGTGTTGGCAAGAAATCCTTCTTTACGCTTCTGTTCCAGATTAATCCCAAATTCAGAGAAATACAACTGCAGATGGGGAATTGTGTCACCCCTGCTTCAGCCTATCTTAACATAGTGAATAGATAAGTCAGCTGGCCGTCATCCAATAAAATCACAAGTTTAAAACTTTTGTAACAACTTGCTAAAGATCTTTGTCCTCACTGATGAATCCCATGGTAAATCTCATGATCTCACATTCTTTCTCGTTGGAAAACTGTGTAAAAGGGCAACAAAACCTTTAACTGTGCAATAGTTGGACATAGGGTACATACATATGCACTACATCCAGTGCATATAAACTTATAGACTTGTATGATAGAGATTTATCATTTTAGGCATATTTCAGAAGTCATTCATGACACGACTGCCCACTTTTGCAGTATTACACTTTCATGTCATCTCTGTATTTCTCATAACCTTGGGACTGCATGTACTGCAAAATGGCCCACAACTCTTTTTTACTGATCTAACACTTCAGTCATCTCATGCATTATAGAAGAAGAGGCACAAAAAATGTGTAGTACATGGGGTCCCCGGGTTTGGAATTGAGGACTACTGCTTTACCTGACCAACAGTGTTTTCCCTACAGGAAATATGGCACCATGGCTCTGGACACAGTCCTCAGGGGATGCGTAAATGTCTGCAGAATGAGGCTCTGTGCTTTGTTTGGCAGCTTGCCAGGCCATTTCAGCCATAACGGGAAAGGAAAGAGAAATGGAAGGAGGGTTAAAAAAACAGAACTAGGAGAAGGAGGCAGTATTTTTAACTCTAGTGGTGCATCATAAGGACCAGAAACAGTGCACAAAATGTGATTTGGGCCATTGAGAGAGAGGAAGAGCAGAGTGATGGATATACTTTTCTCCTCTGCTGGTTCAGAAAAACTTTCAATCCTCAACTGCTGGAACAGATAAAAATATACTTAGCTCAAAAATAATATAATTGCTTTGACTATCTTAGTAAACACAATGTTAAAGGCTTGACCTGGGTTTGGTTTTGGTTATGGTCAAAATATTGCAAAAGCCCCAGAACTCAGGAACATTCAGTACGAAGAATGCATTCGCTGGACATATTACCTCTCTCCATATCTCCTCTATATATATGCTGCAGTTAGCTGAAAACCATTTGCGTCACACCATGTGTGTATGTGTGTGTGAGGACTAAGGTTACTCCCGAGTGTTGATTCAGCTGCAGCCTTCCTCCTCGCTGCCAGTGAATTGGCAGGTTCTTACACCACTGCCATGCCGTAACTTCAGCCTGCAATTATGACTCAGTTAACCCAGAATGAGCGACAGTGCTAACCCCAGTTTATTGACAGAATGAGTTAGAGGCCACTAGAGTCCAGTCGGAGCTATCCAGCTGCAACCACTGCTGCTCTTTAAGCTATTTGACTGAATGCATGGACTACATTTAAACAGTTACAATCATAAATAACACATATCAGTGCATTCTAAGTAATTTAGTATATTTAAAGATATTTCTACAAAAAATTGTAAGGTAAGGCCCTTCACCTCTTATACACTCACTGTTCACTTGCACATTCATGAAATTATCAAATCAGCCAATCACGTGGCAGCAACACAATGCATAAAATCATGCAGATACAGGTCAAGAGCTTCAGTTAATTTTCAAACATCAAAATGGTGAAAAAAATCTAACTTTGGTTGTTGATGCCAGGAGGACTGATTTGTGTTTTTCAGAAACTGCTGATCTACTGACATTTTCATGCAGTCTCTAGAGTTTACACAGAATGATATACAAAACCAAAAAAAAAACAGACATTTTTTAAAACCTCAGGTGTTCATTTAGCCGATTGTAGCCTCAGATTCCTGTACTTGGCTGACAGGAGCAGAACCTGATGTATACTTTTGCTGTTGTAGCCCATCTGCCTCAAGGTTCCATGTGTTATGCACTGTGCTTTTCTGCTCACCATAGCTGTAAAGAGTAGTTATTTGAGTTACCATAGCCTTCTGGTCAGCTTGTACCAGTCTGGCCATTCTCCTCTGCCCTCTCTTATCAACAAGGTGTTTCCACCTGCAGAACTACCACTCACTGAAATTCCTTTTTTTTTTTGCACCATTCTGTGTAAACTATTGAGATTATCGTGTATGGAAAAACTCAGGAGATCAGTCGTTTATGAAACACTCAAACCAGCCCATCTGGCACCAACAGCCATGCAGCAGTCAAATTCACCGAGATCGCATTTGTTCCCCATTCTGATGTTTGATGTGAACATTGCCTGATAGTTAATATTCAAATGCTAACCATTTTGTATGTAATTGAAATTACATTAAAATGCTCATGATGTAAACAATTGCATCAATGGCTGCCAGACATTAGCTTGCAAAAACATACAAACAATAAACAGGACTGTGGAACACACAACAACACACAAATATGACAACAAAAGAAGCTTGACAAGCAGGTGCTGAAACACAGGAACTTATATACTGGTGCTAATCAGGGTGAAATGAGACAGAGGTGCAAGAGATAGAAAACTTGTGATGTGCTGGGGCTGATGGGTAATGTAGTTCTGTGCCCCTTTGGCATTGTCATGACAATCTGTTGCTCTAGTGGCATACTATTTTAACATAGTGTCAGGTTTGGGACAAAGCCAAACAAATGCCAAGCTACCGCTGTGAATATGTATAAATGGTCTGCTCAACTGTTGTATTACAAAACTGCAGCTTGCTAAAGCTGATAGCATAAACTATAATAAATAATGAGCCTTGCAGAAGAAAAACTAAAGAGTCTTTTGCTTGCTTTGCTTATTTCATATTCTGTTCTCCTGCACTGAATTGCTCAATTGAACAATCACTGATGCCAATTTAGTGGAACGGAAAGAATCAAATATCTTTATGATCCTCTGAAAGAAATTATAGATATGAGCCAGCTTGTCATGATAAGAAAAATATATGCTGCTGTTGATAGGCTCGGGAACAAATTGGCAACCAGCTCTTCATCTAGAGATATTTCTATGTAGCAAAGACATTAACAAATAAGTGAGGAATAAAACACTTTGGGGGGCATGCTTACAGAGTTTGGAAGGTGACAAAAGTATTTGAATATGAATTTCATATATTTGAATTATATACACATCACATTAAATAAAATGCTTTTTTCCCCCTTCTAATTAATACATTTACATTTTAATTTTTCTTTAGTCTTCCTAGGGGTAAGATTAAAAAAAATTCAGATTTTAAAAATTCAGAGCCCTAAATACAAATCCCCAAAATTAAAATCTCAAAAATACAGATTTTATGTAAATTTGGTTAAAGGTAAACATTCCCAGGGAAACATAAATGCTTTCAGAGTGGTCAAACTCAGCATTTATCCAATCACAGTCTTCTGCCCCACTCACACCATGATCGCAAAGGGAAGACAAGAGAAGAGAAAACCAGAGCTGTGGAGTGGAATAAATAAATAATGGAAGATGAACCAGAAGGAGGTAAGTGCATCTAAACATTTATGTTCTACTCAAATAGCTAGCTTTCTACATTGAAGTTAAGCACTCAATGTTTAATATATGCCCAGTGTAACTATTTACAGTGTAACTACCTCCAATTTCTCCCCAATTTGGTCACCTGCCAATTCCCACCCACCAGGCAGCTCTCTTCTATCATATACATATGCCATACAGTACAAGTCCTTGTGTAAATTGTTACTATAGAGATTATAATGTATTAGAATGAGTATATTAATACAAGCCTGTGATTAGCCTTGCAGCCATACTATTGTCAGAGATATTTTAATCACCAAGTTTAAATTAATCAACATCGTTTGACCAATTGGAATAGGGATTTCAACAATGCTGTGGTGTAAGTGACGATAAAGGCTTAAACAGTCATTAACTTATGAGCTTAGAATACAGCATTTATTGAGCAATCTATAGGATTTTACATTTGGTAAAGAATGCTAGAAATGTTTGTGTATTAGCAGAAATAGCAGCACAATAAGAGGCCATGGAGTGCTACAGGGAATCAGGTTGTGTTAGCACAGGTGCATTGCATAGGTGGTCCTGTCCCTGGCCAGAGTGTGTATATCATGTATGCACCCTCAAACACACCACAACACCTTTGTACTGATCTCTCTGCTGGTTTCTGTTCTCTTTTGTTATAGCACGTGAGTCTTCAGTGTCAAGGTTCTCCAGAACAAACACACACACAGACAGAGGGTCTCAAGTACACAGTGTTTTTGAATAGGCAGAGGGAGTGAGTCCTCACTGCTGTCTCATTGTATAGTTTGGCTTTGTTACTGCACACACTCAAGAGTCTATTTTCCAATCCCTTCCACACCCTGACTTGATTTTATTTTCTTTTTCTCCTTTTTCCCCTCATTTAAAAGATTATAGTGTTCCTCTCTTCTGCCTCCAAGCCTTTTTCTCCCAGCAGAAACAGCTGTGTGTGTGTGTTTTCGTGTGTGAGTGACCTCAGGAGCTCTGAGGTTACTGTAGCTGTGGCAGCATTGTGGGATCCTGTGTTCTCGCTCCGTGGCCGGCTCATTCTCTTTTACTGTGGCAATACAGTGGAACATTTTGAAGGTCTCAGCTTCTACACAAGCCAGTGCTGTGGTTTACAACCAATTAAAAAAGTTCTGGACGCGCCACCAGTAGCAGCTGCGTGTGTGGTGGTGCAAAGCAGGAGGAACAGAAGGAAGGAAAGCAGTGGGACATAGCAGCTGATTTTGGAAGCATTTGGAAGAGAAGATTATGAGCCTATGGAGATAGATGATTTAGAAAACACTTTGTATTTGAGACATGAGAGGGACTAAAACGCGGGATAAGCATAATGGCCATTTGTGTCCAAATTTGAGCAAGCAAAAGTGATGTGAGATTTAGTTCAGTTTAGTTTAGTAATTTCATATAAATGAAGTTACGAGAACAAGTATGAATGCTTGCCTCACATGCAGCCATAACCTTGTCATTTGTAATTTTCCAACAATGTGTTCTAAACAGATACAATAACACATATGAATAGGAGGTGTAGTATTCGTTTTCTTTCCTTTTCTTCTTAATTTAATGCAGGTGAGAGGGCAGATGGGAAGCTTGCAGGACAAGCACATTTCTTAAAGTGAGTTACTGTGCAATATGTTTACAGTATTCATTCATTCCTTAGTAACTGCCTGGTCATGGTTGCGGTGGTTTAAAATAGGCTACTAGTTTGTTGGGGTTGGGAAAATAAATAAATAAATAAATAAATAAATAAATAAATAAAAACAAGTGATGTAGCTGATATAGGCCAGAATTCACAAATCATGCTACCGCTGGGCTTTTTCTTGTGTTGATCAATTTATCCAAGCCCACTTGCAGTCTAAATCAGAATACAGATATCAATATGTGGAGGCAGAGATACAGAAAAGATAATGCAGAAAAAGATTGCATTACACCAATTCTGAAATATAAAACCCCATCGTCTGTCATTGTTCCATATTGGAGCTGAGTGACTTGAATCAAATCAGACCTCCTTTACCAGATGAAGGACTTTCTGAACAACTCTCATGTCTTTCAGGGGAAAAAAAAGACTCAGAAATTCACTCCTCAAAGTACAGATGATATTATATGTGAGGACGGGAAGATAGGAAACATGCTGAATAATATGTTGAACAAAATGTGCTTGTATCAATAGTGGTTTTGTCTATAGGTGGACATAGAAAGGAGGAATGGGAAGACTGAAGGATGTTTGCATGAAAGCCATGAATCTGTGTGATAACTGGCTCTCACCATGTCATCTCTGAGCCTGCCCTTTTAATAGAGATGCGGACTAAAGGTCTGCTGTTCCTGTCCCTGCCTGTAACTGTCTGACACGCTATGCAGTCTCATTCCCAGAGGGTTCCTGATCCTGGGCAGCCTGATTCACCCCAGAGAACAACCACCAATTATATTGCTCAGATCCGACAGTGCTGTACAGGGGCTGATGAGAACGCCATTGCTGAAGCTCTGGAGTCTCTCAGGTCAGAGGTCTGAAGGGGATGTTTTATTATGCTGTATGCTATATTAGGACAAAGATCTCACTGTTTCATACAGTAGTAAATCCTTGGACAATAACTTATCATTCAGTTCACTGCAACAGGCATTATATCTGTCAAAGATGTAAGGAACAGTATTCATCCCAAATGTATTATATGGACATTAGTATGTAGCTTAATGGATTTGGACAGTCACTTTCAATCTGTTGCAGTTAAGGAATCATGATAATACACTCTTCTCAACTCACGAGAGACAACAGTAGTGCAGTGTTCCTATCATAATTCCAGGCCACAGGAGTAGCAGCTACACAGCTGTGTGTATGTGTGTGAAGGACACACTAGACTTTTCACATGAGAAAAACGATAGAGGGTATATGCAAGCAGGGAAGAAAAAAAAAAAGTGGGAGTGAAAGAATTAGATGATTCAATAATACCCTGAAAGAATCTGAAGGTATGAGAGAGCTTGTCACGATAAGGAAAATATATGAGTGTGAGTGTTTCTAATGATAAGTCAGGCAGCATATTGTTATAGACAGGGAAACAAATTTTTACAAAGTGTTCCTAGAATCTGTTCTCATATTTGGGGCTTCCTATTGCAGGCTGGAACACTGCTGGGGCTTTTATGGGACATACTGTGCTTGGGTTTCCCCTACTCTACACAATAATTAGCAGGTCTGACAGTAACACATTACCAGGTTTTAGGAAACATCAAAAACTTCAGCGTCACAGGGCAGCTGAGGATGTGTGGAGTAGAGCATTAATCACCTTCCTATATATACTGATGCTAACTTTTCAACAGGAAGAAAGGCAAGCCATCCTTCCCAGGCACAGCAGGCTAATTATATTCTTTCAGACTTCCAGCTGTGATGACAGGACAAATGCAAATGCTGACTTCTATTAACAGATGCCTGTAGTTTTCTAGTGTCATTCTGATTGACAGGGGAGCCATTTGTGTCCAAATTTGAGCAAGCAAAAGTGATGTGAGATTTAGTTCAGTTTCGTTTAGTAATTTCATATAAATGAAGTTACGTGAACAAGTATGAATGCTTGTCTCACGTGCAGCCATAACCTTGTCATTTGTAATTTTCCTACAAACTCGTTTAAAGGTTTTTGCCTTATCACTAACTCAAATCTTGCAATGACAGTCTGCTGTTACAAGACATTATAAGCAGGGATGTAACTGAATATGAATACATTATACAGAATGAACAGACAATGTGTTCTAAACATATGAATAGGAGGTGTAGTATTCGTTTTCTTTCGTTTTCTTTTCTTTTTTTTAAAGCGGGGGCACAAAAAAACTGCGTGAGCAGGAAGTTTTTAATTTAATGCAGGTGAGAGGGCAGATAGGAAGCTTGCAGGACAAGCACATTTCTTGTGTCATTCTGATTGACAGGGGAGCCATTTGTAATATACACAATAACCATAACCCATAAACTGAGCTCTCTCCAAGTGTTTTCCTTTAACTGTGGTGTAAAAGTATAATCTTATGATAAGACATTGCTCCCCAGACAGCAGGGATGGGTCAGTTCTCATTCAGCTACACGACAGTTTCTGTCAAGGCTGTATTCATTGAGTTTAGACCTCTCGTGAATAAAGACAACCCTTAATGAGGCTTTTATTTGCAAAAAAGAAATTCGTAGCACTTCTCGGGTTCACACTTGGATCAGGAAAGCTTCAAATCATATGTTCCATAGTGTTAGACAAAAACACGAAAATGTCAATTGATCCTCAAAACAAAAATCTGGCACACATTAGTGTAAACTTAGAGAATTATGTAAACTTAATGAGAACACATTTTGGAGGACAACAGTGCACAGGGGATATGCTACATATGGGTAAGCTGCTGGTTATTAGAACATTGTCCTCAAATATTGCACTCTCATTATATTCACAGTTTTTCATGTTTACACACAGTATCTGGGACTGAGTTTGAATGCATAAAATATGTAAAAACAGAAATCCTTCTCTCAAAGACTTTAATTATGTAAGGAACAAAACACAACAGGGTGTGCTGTTATAGGAAGTAGTTCATGACAGAGTGTGATGCGGAGTTACCAGCTTAAATTTGATTATTTTTCTATAACAGCACATTCAAAAGTATTGTCATATTTCAGAGAAACAGCAAAACACAACGTTTTCTGTTGTGACGAATTTCCTTTTGTGGAACACCTAAATGAACAGCTCTGCCTCTAACTGTTACAAAGCACTGACTCTGAACACCCTTTCCACGAGTCTTAAATAAATGTCTCCTTACAGAAAGCTTCCCCATATCAATAATTTGATAAATAACAACATTTGGTTGTTATTATTAGACTAATATTATGTGGAGCATCTGCTGTATAGGTCACTGTGAATGAGCTGTTACTATAGAAACAATAACCTATTAGTATGAGTGCGTTTGTATAAACTAGTGACGTTATGGAAAATTAATCAACACCTTCTGAACAATCAGATTTGAGAATTCAACAATGCTGTGGAGCACGCTAAATTAATGTTTTAACTTTAGCAGCCTATAAGGCAATTACATGACTAGAGTATTTGAAACTATTTTTAATCTCACTCAATGAATTTGAAGGGGGTTGAGCTACCTGCTGCTGCTGCAGCTACCTGCTGCCTATGAATAAAATAATTATGTCACTCAAAGCAACACTGTAAAAGTCTGTTTAATGTTTCTTCACTGTTGCAAGTCTAAATTTATTATAAGACTGTGACCTGTTGGAGCCTCTGTATTTTGTCTAATGTTTCATTTATGGTCCTTAGATATCTTGCTGATGTTCTAAGAACTGACAGATTTGCTTCCATGTGCTCTCTTGTGCATCTGCTCATGTGTGTGTACTTGTCAGTGTGTGAGCCAGAGTCTCTCTGCTGTACATGTTTCTAGTCCCCAGTGTTTTATGCTATCAGAGTTCCTCCTGCTGGAGGAAGATTAGACAGTCATTATATGTGGGACCAAACCTATCAAAAGTCCTTTTATCACACAAAGACCTCTGCCTGTAGGAAGTGAGATTCTGCTCATCTTTACTGTCATTTTTAGGGTATCATTTGGTGAACAGACTATCCATTTGGAGAACCTAGAAATCATACCTGAGTGATAAGTGACTGCTTATTGGTGTATTTTTTTATCACTGATCTTGAAATGATAATGCTCCAAAATGCTGCAGTAGTAAGGAAGTAACAGAATATTCAACATTATTCAAAATGAATGGAATGTGTTCTAAACAGATACAAATACAGACATGAAGTGCTTTTTAGAAAGCTTGCCAGAAAGTTTCACAGGGCAACAGGTTAAGACTAAGGTGGAGAGAGCGAGCACTCAGATATGAAATTCACAGGACAAAGAACATAAATATGCAGCGCTGCATGATACATTTACATTGCATGCTTGCATTTGTATAGTTCCTTTATTCATCCTTAGTAACTGCCTGGTCAGGTTTGTGGTGGTTTAAATTAGGTTACTTGTTCATTTATATTTTCGAAGGTAGAATCAACTAAATTAATTTTTTTTTTTTAAAATCGCTGGCAGGTACAAACAAAAATAATAGCTCTGAGCAGGATTTTAAAAGAACATTCCAGTGCACATTTCTACTTGAGACCAATTACGAACTGGTAGTAGTATGGTGCATTTAAAAAATGCTTCAGGATTCCTGGTTTGACCCTGAGCTTGGATTACTGACTGTGTGGTGTTTCTGTGCATGTTCTTTCCATGTCTGGGTTTCATCCGGGTTCTCCAGTTCACAGTTTAGGCCATGACCACTTCAGGTTTAAATCCAAATACAGATACAGATATGGATATTTGGAGCAATAGATAATAGATACAGGTACTGGCATTGCATTACACCCCTAGATTTATTTGTCCATAATAATTAGGCCTAAATGCACTTTTCCCTTCATAAATTTGCCTAAATATTTAGTGACAAGGAACTAATAAAAGGAGCTGAATATTGAATTATCACATGATTGAAATTTATCATATGATCTTATCTTTCACACATTTTTCACATGTATAGAACTTTTTATATATAGTGCATGTAGTTTTATTTTCATGTGATTAAAAAAAAAACATTATTAAATTTTTAAATCTGGGGCATGTGGTTTTATTGTTCATGTGTGATTTTTCACATAATTTATTTATTTTCCATATGTTAATTTTTCATGTATAAGGTTTTATTTATCACATGTGATTTTCTCACACTAATAATTCTTTTTCACATGTAATGATGTATTGTTCACATGATATCAGTGTGTTTATTTGACTTCAAATGTGCAATTTCAATGCATAACATTGTGAAAGGCACTTTCACATGTTTTTCAAATGCGATCACATACTCACTTCATAACATAACGTGAAATGTGTGTTATTTTTCCATAATTGCATCCCTTCAGACAAGAGATTTAAAAAAAGAAACGCTCTATATTTCATTGTATTATTTTGGTCAAAACCATTTCCATCCCTAGCATTACCTTTTTCATGCTTAGATGAAAAACTGTATGCAATTAGCATTGCTCAAGTATTTGGCTCTCTTGTATGTTCGCAAACATATTTTATACCTCAAAAGCTCAAATGTATCGTTTGATTTTCTTCTTAAAGTCTGAAAATGTTTTTGTAACTTTGGGTTGCATAGCTGTTTGTTGATGTGTCAAGTTAATCAAACTTACAAACGCACTGGAACAAAACTCAACACTTGCAACACATTGTGTAGCGATGAAGATTCTGGTTCTCATTAGTGAAGAGCTGATAGCTGAGTGAACACTGGTGGCCCATATCCAACAACTTCTCCCTGTCTCCTCTCAGTGTAGTGATTCATCATTCCAGACGATGATGTGAGCTGTACGCATCTTTCCAACTCTGCCTCAGACGGGAAGGTGGGATGATTCCCTCGTTGGACTTCCAAAGCTGGAGAGACGAACGTACATCTGTGTAAACAACCACCCTGGGCAGCCAAGGGAGCGACAAAATGTGAAAGGAACGCAAAGCCTAACGTATGCTTTTGGTCTTTGCTCCTGAAAAGAAGTCTAGTGTGAAAAGTAGAGAAAGGCGAAGTGGAGTGAGAATGTTTGTCAGGAATCTTTTCCACAAATAGATCATTTTATTTGTTGGTTGTCATGCAGAGAAGGATGGAAAATTTGCAGGTCGGAGGTTACTCTGCCCTTCATGATCTCTCCCTCTCTTTTTTTTTCTTTAGCTTTCTCTCTGTGAGTGTACACCATACACGCTCTGTACACTCAGGGGAAGCTCTTTTCCCCTCTATGGCTTTTGGAGCTAAACCAGCTGTTAAAGCTGCTGTCTCTATCTATCATATTATATTAGCTCTCATAATCACATACATTCACCATCGTGTAGCTGTGGTTAACACACACAGTCCAACTCACAGGCTGAGTACTACACTAAAATGCAACAGAAATTTGTACAGTAAATACAGTTTTGGAGAAATAAATAGTCTTTGAGGACAGCTGTTTCATTTGAAGAGAAAAATATACTACACAGTGGGTTCGCAAGTTCTTCAAAACTGGAAATCATACGGACATCACATTGCAAAACAATGTACATCCACCCCACTGCAGCCCCACCCCCCCAAAAAGGAGTTCACCATAACTGCTGCATCTCAAGTATAAGTCTGTCTTTAATAATAGATATTATTTATCTATTAATATTCTCAGTTGCATAACCCAGCACAGTATTCCTTAAATTATTAAAAACACTTTTCACTAACACGCTGGCCGATTCAACATATTGCAGTTACTATCGGTCATAGAGAATAGAGAATAAACCAAGCTTATTATCTAAACTTTTTGCACGATTCAGCTGCCATACAATTCATTACTATATCTAAGAACTGGAACTGATGTATATTAATGTGAGTTTGCAGTAAATAATCATGTCAGTAAATGTCAAGAGATTAAGCTTGGCACTCATTGTCAGAAACTCAGACACTAGATAATCACGAAACATAAGTTTCCTTTGAATCACAAATAAAGTGTCAGCAAAAATGTATTGATTGTAATAAGCTGAAACAATGCAGTGATCACACAGAGCGACAGTTACAATTATGGTTTAAAATACACAAGAACTTACACAAACATAGATAATGCAGATAAATTACACCAGAAGCTGACAGTTGTGTTTGGGTAATTATTCGGTTTTGAACGGTTGGAGGTGGAACTGTGTCTTGCTATTGATTAGTTGTAATTTTTCTACTGCAAAGAGTATAGAAAATGTAATTGTAAAAAATTTTTAAAAAAGAAAGAGGAGATGTGGCACGGTGTAGAATGTCCGTGTAGGTTTCATCTGGGTTCTCCGGTTTCCTCCCATCTCTGAAAAGTGTGCCAGTACATGGACTGACTACTCTAAATTGGTGATAGGTGTGAGAGAGTGTGTGAATGTGTGTGTGCATGGCTCTGTGATGGACTGGTGTCCCATTCAGTGTGTGTCCATGCCTCTGGTCAGTGTTCCCAGGGTAGGCTCAGGATCCAGCACAGCCCTGACCATGATAAAGCAGTTACTGAAATTGAATGAAGGAATGAATCTTACTTTTATGATAGATTTCAAAATTGAAATTCCTTCATTGTCCTAAAAAGCTATTTTCCCCCAAGGAAAGAAAAAACTTTCAAAAGAGACAACAGTGGTGCTTAAGGTTATGTATCATACGTCAGTGCAAATGAGCTTAAAGGTACAGTAAACAATTTAAAGGTTAAATACAAAAACCATTTAGGGGACCACCCCAATGACAATGAGAGATTTGGGAGGTAGATCACACGCCTCCTTTTGGCTGGCAGGGCGCATTTGAATCCCGTGGTCAATTTGGAGCCAATAGGAATGCACGGCACTTCCGTTTATGGTCTTTGTGGGAGGGGCTTGTTATCATGCCGAGTGCTCACTCGGGACAGAAAGCTCGTGCAGGCGCCGCATCTTTCACTCCGATCACCTGTTGACAGGAGCGTAAACTTAACCAAACCCACCAGGCTGAAATCGGATCGGATCTCGTACAGATGTGCACTGGAGCAACATCTGCACACTGAACTCTGAGACACCCGAGCAAAGTTTTTCACAAGTTTATTAATCGAGGGACGCGCGAGCAACTTTTGCCAAGTCGTACGTGACATCTCGAGGACATGCACGCCATTTACAGTTTATGCGCAATGTTTTTTGGAGATGTTTAGGAATTGGAAAGCCAAGTGTCATCCGTGCACGGTCAGCTAAAGTGCATTTTATGTGATTTACGCGTGAGATGGTCCGTTACAACCTCCCAGGTTGGGGAGAAATAACTTAAAAAAAAAACACTGCGACGCGCGTTTTCGTCCCATGATGAAAGTAGTGAGCGTGGTTCTTGCGCTGGCCGCGTTGTGGAGGATAAGTGCTGGGAGCAGGAGACACTGTCCCGACCTCACCGTGGAGAGCTGTGAGTGTGCAGCAGAGCGCTCTGGGGCGCTGAACCGGCGCAGCGCGCGCGTCACGGTGGCTTGTGATGATGCGGATCTGACGGACACGCTCGAGCCTCGCGCGCTGCTCACCACCACCACCTCACTGTGAGTCCACTGAGAGCAACACGGGAGGGTTGGGTGGATGAGTGAAAGGATGGATGGATGCATGCATGGGTTTGTGTAGGAGTGGCTGAAATATCATAATCCTTTAAACCGGGGCTTCTCAAACTTTTTTGAAACTCCTTTAACTGTAAAATAAATTCCACACACCCCATCAACCCACATTTATCTTATAACATAATCCATTTATTCAACTATTAGGCTCATTATTCAAATGTATACAGTATTTTTTTTTTGGCTCTTTACTGGAGATGTAGAGCATTTTAATTATTGAAATTTAAATTCACAGAAAACTTTAGGTCCACTTTTGAAACTTTTGAAATTATTTATAGGCCTATAGGAGATAAATGCTGCAAAAGATTTTTCTCTTCTTCCTTCTCACTGTAAATAGTCTGATAACTATAAGAACTCACCAATGAATATAATAGCTTTGATAATGTTGGGTTGTAATTTCCACCACTGTAACAAAAGTAAAAAGTAATAAAATTAATAACTGACCCCTGGCTGTACTTCACGACCCCTGGGGATCCCTGGACCCCACTTTGAGAAGCACTGCTTCAAACAATTTAACAAATGCATGACAATAACCACAATATTTAGGTTTGCTAACAAGGTACCATCAGATAATTATAGTAGGGCAAATAATAATGATATAAAAAAAACAACAGTAAACAAAAACATAAATATATACATTTCACTGACAATTGTATATATTACAGGAATGGAGGTAAAATGAAACATCTATTAAATAGACATTTCTTAACCTCCAGGCGATTACCAGTTGCTCTGGGTAACAATGCAGTTGGTCAGTATTATAAAACTACTGATCATACCTGTGTATATGTTAGAAAAATAAACTGATGTATTTTACCATTCTATAATGCTATAATGCCGAGCTATAATCAGTATAATATTGTCAAATTGCTGACATCAGTGGACATACAGATGCTGGCAGTTATAATTAGTGCATACAATGCAGGCAGTAAGCAGCAATAACTAAAAAAATTATCTCCTGACTCATAAGATGATTGGAAACTTACTGCAGTAGAAACTGTAATGGAGCTTTCTTTCTTTCAGCTCCACTTTATATACTGGTTAGAGTTATTGGTTAGAAAGTGTTTTTCGAACTCACTGTAGCAGTTTCACTTTCTCTTTACTCTGATATTTTATCTTCTGTACTATTTTGGTTTTTAATGTACGTTACACCTTTAAATCATGATGGAATGTAGTGCATAGATATTGTAGGGACAGAAAATAATTCATCCTTCCTTCATCATTTCTCTGTCAGATAAATCTAGCAATGAATTATTAAAAGACTCATTACTTAGCAGTTAATTTCTCTTTTCTGTTGACTGCACGATAGTCAAACCGAAGCTACTGCAGTGGCTGCTGTACTGAGTGAGACACTACAGGAATAAATCCTGTGGGAAAATTACAGGACACGTTAAACTAACACCTCTAAATGGACTCCTATCAACATAAACAGAAAAGCTATTCTTCCTTGGGTACAGTATTACATATGCCTTATGGCTGATCTCCTGCTTAGTTAGTAGATTTCCTGCAGAGTGGATTATTGTAAAATTTTAATTTGCAGCAGTGATTTTCCTCAGGGTAACTACTTCATTGGCATTATTGAACTGCATTGTGTATGATTTATCTTTTTTGCTGTAACAACTCAGATTAGTTGATTCATTCTGGAAAAATAGAATTGTAATTGTTACATTACAACCCCTTTTGCTGATGCTAATGTTCATTCAGCATCAACATTAATATGGCAGGGGGGTGTCAAATCCTAAATGAATTAGCTAGCCCATCAGCTGTGTGAATGCTTAATTGCGCTTGATGTCTTGGTTGATGTCTGGAGTAGAGCAGGCATATTTGGAAACAAGTAGCAAGCTACAATTACAGCATCAAGGTGCGTCATACCACCAAAAAATATGTGTGTGTGTGTAAATAATAAAATAATAGATATTTTATATATATAATATATATATAATATATAAGAACTGCATAGAAAGTGTTACGTTCAAAGACACAACAAATGAAAAAATGCAACAAAATGCAAAAAAAAAAAACAAGCTAGGTTTTTCCCTCCACTTATGGAAGGGAGAACAAATGCTGGTGAGTATCATATCAACAGCAGGTGACTGTCATAACAACCTTCCACTGACACCTGTTACCTCTGTGCTGGGCAATGATGAATAAAAAAAACTGACAGCCCAGGCGCCCAATCTCCTCATCCCACGCTCCTGGGCTAGTGTGTGTAATGTACTGTGCGTTTGTATTGAGGTATACTAATGAATGACAGGTACAACAGAAGGTGAGCAGAAATTCGGTGAAAGGATCTTTTCTAATTTCCTACTGAACACTTTGGGAATATCTGACATACATTATAAAGCAAATTTAATTACAGTGAACCATGTACTTACAGTAATAGTGTAATTATAGTATAAATTCATTCATCTTCAGTAACCTCTTTATCCTGGTCAGGGTGAATCTGGAGCTTATCCCGGGAACACTGGGCGCGAGGCAGGAACACACCCTTCATGGGAAATTATAGATGTTCACTTTCCATAAATAACAGCACATGGTGGAGTGAAGGTGGTGCAGTGGGTAGCATTGCTGCCTCACAGCTCCAGGGTCTTGGGTTTGATCCTGAGCTATGGTTACTGTCTGTGTGGAGTTTCATGTGTCCTTGTGAGTTTCTTCTGAGTTCTATGGTTTCCTCCAACAAACATGTGACTAGGAGGATTTGCTACACTATATTGCCCCTAGGTGTGTGAAGTGTGTGTTCATGGTGCCTGATGATGGGCTGGAATCACCCAGGATGTATTCTTTGTTCACACCCAGTGTTCCTAGGATAGCACTAGATCCACTGTGACCCTGACCAGGATAAAACAGTCACTGAAGATGACTGAATGAATTAATTCGTGAATATACCGATATGGTGAAGTTATTGATATAGTCCTGATGTAAGTGATGACACTTCCGTAGTGCTTGGATGTCAGTTTGTTGCAAACACACTACCTGATACTTGACTAAGAGCATTCAGTAGGGAGCCAGATATCATTAGTGCTCCACCTATAAATGCTGACTGTAGTGGTCTTGACTGTTTTCATACCGCCATGCCGAGGGCTTGCTCACTAATGGCCAGGGTGCATTCATTATAGTAGCAGTGTACTACTAAAAGCTGCTCATTTATCTGATTACCACATTCTCATGTGGTTTGCGAATTTAGGGTGAGTGTAAAGAAAGGCTTTAGTATGAGGTGACAGGCATTATTTTTCCCAAGAGTATAAAATCAGGCCTACTGGATATGAATGACACTGCAGCTTTTCAGACCAGTTTGATGTAATTTTCTTCATGTTTCACAAGCTGTGACATCTGAAATGGTTTCAACTTGAAGATCATTTTTGTATTGTATTCTGCATACTTCTGCGCTGTAGATAAATTCTAAAGCAGCACAATGAGACATTAAAAGCTGCGTTTGTTATTAGCCATTATGGTTATCTCTTTTGCTCCTTCATGCAATTTGTACTTTGTTTGGACAGTGTGCTTAGTCCATTTACTTCTAGTTTGTGCTACAACATCATTAATGATCAAGAACGTAATCGACCTTCTGCATGTTTTTTATTTATTTATTTATTTTTTACTGTCGTATTTATCTTTATTTATACCTTATCGTATTTCACTGCTTTGCACCTTCTCTAACACTACTTATGGTTGCAGGTTAAATGCATTAAATTAAATACATTAAGTATGCTATCCTCAATGCACATGAAATCTAGGGGTGTTTCAGCAAATGTAAGTATATTACACAACTGCCAAAGATAGACTATGTAAATTCTGTTGTCTGGGCTGGAAAGAATTCAGCCCCAGCTTCTACTTCATACCATTCTGTGTATTTTTTCTATGACAATTGGTGGTGCTGTTGTTCTTAGTTCCAGAAAATGAAAAAAGAATCCAGTTTAAGCCATTTGTTAGCAGTAAATAAGACAATGTGAATGCCAAAAAACTGACCTTTATTTTTAATTTATTTTTTATTCATTTTACCACTCCTAGTATTTAGTTTTAAACAATTATTACCAGATGTCATTTAAAGTTCCTTTACCTCTTATAAACTGTCCTGCTGTTAAGATGTAGCTTTTATGTATATTTTTCATACCAATGTGTATGTACTTGACTTTTGGCTGGAAACCTGATCCTATGTTTTGGTCCTAGCTGGCCAGGAAGCCTTGTTCCTGCACTAGGAAGTGTGACCTTTTATCAAACTGAAGTGGCCACCCTCGTCTCACTTTTGTTTCCCCACACTGAAAAAATAAACACCTTAGAGAGGGAAGTGTGCATATGGCCAGAGGTAAGCTGACTGGACTGTTCACTCCTCTGGCTGTGTACTAATGCCTCCCTTTGGTCTCCTTCATTTTCACATTTATTGCCCTTAGACCCTGGGGTCCTGCTTTATCCTTGTTAGCATGCTGGCATTATTACTCCTCTGAGTGCTTGGAGCAGGATGCCCCCCTTTTGTAAGAGCAACAGACTGAAGAGGCAATCTCATTTGATTTATTGGTGAAGATTGAATTATTGGAATGATTATTAAAATGAAGACATGCTTGGTTACAGTGAATGTTTCGGGGTTCGTGTTTGCATTTGGTACATTGAAGAGTTACAGGGATATTTACTCATTTGGTTCAGTGGAAGGAGATTGGACCGGTCGTGATACACATTTAACATCTCCTTGACATCTATTTCGGAGGACTGCGATTGTAATTAAATCATTATCGTGTGTGGAATTTTCACAGTAAACAGTATTCTTCAGCCAAAGTCAGTTAATATGTATTGTGTCTGAGCTTTTTGCATGTTTATACTACAGCCTGTATTTTTTCTGAAGCTTACATAATTACATTTTGGACTATCTTCTAATATTAGTTAATAATTCATAACCATAATAATTCATAACAATATTTCATAGCCATATTTATTGAATCACTATGAGCTATAATCAGTAATTACAGTAATTATATTATAGAAGCAACTTTTAATTTAACTTTTAACTTTTAACCTTTAACCTTTAACCTTTAACCTTTTGGGGGCAGTTGTGGCCTAATGGTTAGTGAGTCGGCCTTGTAACCCAAAGGTCGTGGGTTCGAGGCTCAGGTTCAGCAGAGATTGTAGGTGGGGGAGTGAATGACCGGCACTCTCTTCCACCCTCAATACCACGACTGACGTGAGACCCTTGAGCAAGGCACCAAACCCCCAACTGCTCCTCAGGTGCTGCAGCAAAAAAAAAACAAAAAAAACCAGCTGTTCATGGTGTGTGTGTGTGCGCACTTGGATGGGTTAAATGCAGAGCACAAATTCTGAGTATGGGTCACCATACTTGGCCAGAAGTCACTTCACTTTAATTTGGCTTTCTCTTGACTAGCATTATGAAATGACAGAATAGACCTCCCCACTTGTTTAATTTGTTTACTGGCAGAGTGTGAATTCATGCGCAGACTGAAGTGAAGAGTTTAGAAATACGAGAGCAATGTGCTTTATTTGGATTCATTTAATTCTATCAATAGACGTTAATTGAAATTTGGAAAAATCCCTGATGCATGATACATTATCAAGCTCAAAATGAACAACAGTCTTTCACTGTCAGTGTCCTTGTGCATTCTTCCAAAGAAAGACAAGCATGCTAACTTTTTGAACTGAGACTGATGTGACAGGAAAGCGTAACACTGCTGCCAGTTGTGAATGTTCATCTGGAGTGCTTGTAGCACACACGCATACAAGAATTTATGTGGAAATTTTATGGTTGTGCACCCTTTTTTTTTTGGATCACCTTCGTTATTGTTAATTGGCTCCTGTTCATACATGTTTATTTCAGCAGAAGCTGCAGTACTTGGCTGGCTGGCAGAGACATGTGTCAGTTCTGCTTTGGACAAATAGCTGCCCAATTATTTTTTTCTTTGGTGGATGCTCTTGTATTATTCACACATTCCTGGAATACTGTTGATTTATTATTCTGGTCTCTCTGGATATTCTGGCTTTCTTTTCATGTACACAGTATATTACTTAACATTCTGTTCCAAGCTGAAGATCTATGTATGTTACAATTATGTACCAGTTATTGTAAGTTATTGCAGTCACACATAAGTTATATGTGTGCAGTTCATTAGTTGGTGATTTTCAATTTTTGCTGATATGGTAATAGTCATTAATTCATTAAATCCATTCATTTATTTTCAGTAACTGCTTTTTTCCTGATCTGGATCACATTAGATCCGGAGTCTGTTCCAGGAACACTGGCAATGAGGCTGTAATACACCCTGGATGGGACTCCAGTCCACTGCACAACACCATGAACATGCATACCCACATTCACACCTAGGGGAAATTTATCACTCCACCTATCACCAATCCACCAATTGGCATGTTTTTTTTTTTTTTTTTTTTTTTGAGGTAGGAGGAATCTAGAGAACCCTGAGGAAACAGGTGATCACACATATCAGGTGATATGGCAACATTCTGTTTGTATAATTAAACTGAAAATGATTAAATAAAGGAAATATTATTGAATGAATGAATGAATTAACGCCTTCATTAATTAATTAACTCATTCATTCATTCAACTTCAGTAACTGCTTTATCCTGGTCAGGGCTCTGGTGGAGATAGAGCCCAGGGGGAACACACTGGATATGAGGTGGAAATACACGGCAGATCGGATGCCAGCGCATCGCAGGGCACAATGCACACACATTCACTCGTATCTAGAGGCAATTTACACCTACTGGTATGTTTGTGGGAGAATGAAGGAACCTGGAGAACCCAGAGTAATTCCACACAGACACAGGGAGAGCGTGCGAAACTCTACATAGACAGTAACCCAAGCTCAGGATTGAACCGGGGACCCTGGAGCTGTAAGGTGGCAACACTATCACTTTCTCAATAGACATTCTCATAGTAGTGGTGCTCTTATAAAATTAATTCAAGCCAAAGGTAACATTATTTATTTAGTTTTAAATGATCATGATTCGATTTCAAGCTAATGCTACTATGTAGGGTCCATCCATGTTTTTACTTGTCTAGAGGACTGTAGTGCTGATGTAGCGGTGCCTCATCTGAGTGGTGGAAAAAGGCTGAGCTCTGAATTGGTCTTAACTGTGTGTGACATGAGGCCAAATGTAGTGCAGCATTGCTACTGCTGAGGACAGGAGGAGTGTGAATGCTTACTGACAGCTGCTCTGGCACTAGGATCAGTTACAGCAAGAGAGAAAGAGAGAGAGAGAGCCTGTATAGGGCTACTGCTTGGCACACGGATGAGGACAGACTTCTTGTGGAAAGGATCTGTCCACACTCTGGTATTTTCCGTGCATGGACCCACACCTCACTTCCATAACTGACAGTGCGAGTGAGGTCGTGTTTTAGTTTCCTCGGGTTTGAGACTGAGCAGCTGCCTTTTGGATTTCTTTTTTTTTTTAAGACTGTGGCAGTCACATATCTGGAAATGATGTTGCAGTTTAAGGGAAGATGACTAACTTGGGGAATTCACTGCTTTTTATTAGTTCTGATTTGTTTTGAATTAGTTCACAGACATGGAATGAATCTGTGGTTTTCTACTGGCACAATAAACATGCCACCAATAAGGCTGTTGAACCTTAAGCGGGATCATTCAGCCTCTTTTAGTAAACCACATTAGTAAGATGAAAGGGTCTGAGAACCACACAGTTCATCAGAGCTCTAACATTTCCCAAAGCCAGTGGTTTTCAAAAGAAAATGATGTGTCATTTTCAAATCCCTGATGTTCTCAGAGGTGCTAATGTATTCAATCAATTTTCACTGCTTGAACATTTAAATATTGAACTAACCTTGACTCTGGTATGAACATTGACCATTAATTTATCACAGCATTCAAGATACAGCATTACTCCTGCCAATCAGCATTAGTCCTTCCCCTCTTGCGGTCCTGATTACGAGAACGTCTGAAAGGAGCTGTTTGAAATCTAATCAGTGGACTTGTAAAAATAGATTCTAGGATTTTTCATTCATTCATTCATTCATTCATTCATTGATCTCAGTAACCACTTTATCCGTTTCTGTGAAACATCCAGTTCCACTGCCTATCCAGGAGCCACCACTTTTTTGTCCTGATCAGAATCCCACTCGGACATTGCAGTGCTCACACTCACCTGACTTCGAGCACACCTGTTTCCTGTTTTCTCCCAGTCACTATTTAAGCTGCTCATTCACACACACACTGTGAAGTTTTACCATCTTTTCAGTGTGCAACTATGAGTGTTATTTTTCCATTGTTCGCCTCCATTTGACCTTCTGCCTGTTTTTGGTCATAATTCTGCCTGTTGATTTGGAATTTTAATAAAAATTAAGCTTGTGCTTATATCCCATTCCTCCAATTCTTTACATTATCTTGCTCAAGGTTGTGGTGGATCTGGAGCACTGGGATGCCAGTCCATCACAGGCCACCATACACACACACATTCACACCTAAGAGCAAATTAGAGCACTAATCCACATGGTTTTAGGAGGTAGGAGGAAACAGAAGAACCTGGATGAGACATTGGAGAAACTCCGCACAGACAGTAACCTGAGCTCAGGATCAAAACAGGGCTGCTGGTGCTGTGAGGTGGCAATGCTATGTGCTGCACCACCATGCCCCCTCAGATGCCAGCATTTTGAACCTGTCAATCCTAGCCCATTTTTTTCTTCTCCACTACTTTTTCCCTCCATCAGTCTCATTTACAGTTGTTTTTTGGCTTGTTTCTCCTCAAGTGTGACAAGTATCCTGTAGCTAACACACTACTGAGGAATGAAAATTTTACAGGCAGATACCAAGTGATCTGCAGTGCATGAAGGCTACTGGTTAGCATGCACCTCAGCTCTGCAGCTCCTAATAGGAAATGACAGGTCCGGAGATGCCCTGAGTTAACTATTCCATTCACCAGCAAAGTCTCTTCCTCTCTCTCTCTCTGTATTCTCTCTATTTATCTCTCCCTCTTTTTATAATCCAAACCGACAGTAAAAGTAGACATCATGGAATGATATGAAGTGTGGTGACATAATCTCAAGTGTTATGTCTTCAGTACCAGAGATGATATGCTAGCCCAGGGCAAGGTCTCATGCACTTAAATCATGGTAATCAGCACTGCCTTATCTCTCTGTGTGGAGATCACCTGAGGCCAGCAGACAGTGTTATGCAGTGCTCTCTAGAATGCTGGTGAACAATAATAGCTATGGGCTTTCTCTGAGCGTTTAATCTAGGACACAGGTTTTAGCACTAACCCAGAGTTTACAAAGTCAAAAACTAGAGAGGGAAATTCTCAATTTCTCAAATTCAAAACCTGGTGTTTTCCCTGCCTCAAACATTCATTTATCTTCAGTCATTACTTTATCACCACCATATTGCCCTGCCTCTAACATCTATCTACATCTAACATAGCTAATTTAATTTGATAAAAAAAACCAAAAAAACTAATGAACTACTGTAGCCCACTATGCCTGGAGTTCAGATTAAAACTGTCACTATACCACATTGTTTTCAGGGACAAGGCCACATTTGGAGGAAGACGGTGACCTAAAACAAGTTCACCCCAGTTGCAATCCCACCTCTCAAGTCACCCCTGAGAAGTTTTATTACTTCCATGCAATTCATAAAGACTTAATACAGAATTATTTTTATCTAGCTAACATTTAAATTATTCTTGTAGAGTCGTAAGGATTTCGACCAAATCCCCTGACTGTTAGAAACTATAGAGCAGTCACTACAGAGGTGACATGGTGGTGCATTGCTGACTTGCAGCTCTCAGGTTTGAGCCTGAGTTTGAGTTACTGTCTATGTGGTGTTTCGCATGTAATCCATGTATTTGCATGGGTTTCCTCTGGTTTCTCCGGTTTTCTCCCACCTCCCAAAAACGAATGAGTGTGTGAATTTGTGTGTGCATGGTGTCCTCTTATGGACTGGCATCCCATTCTGTGCATGTTTCCACCTCACGCCCAGTGTTCTCGGGATAGGCCCTGGATCCACCGTGACCCTGACCAGGATAAAGCAGTTATTGAAAGTGAGTGAGCAAGACAGCCAATACAGGATTTAATAACGTCAATGTGTGGTCGTTCATTTAAACCAAGGAACAAATCAGAAGTTTGGTGCTGTCACACTTTCTCCCCATATTCCACCCACATCTCTAAAACTCCGGACATGCCAATATTGGATTATTTATTAACTGACTATGACAACATATAATATATATATGTAGATGAATATCAGCTAGACTAATAACCATTTGAAATCTGAATAATCAAATCCATTATATGTTGTGTGAAAGAACTGTGCTGTCTGTCTGCTTTTCTGACTGTATTACCTCCCCAAGAGTTTTTTAGACTGATGATATTTTTAGTCTGTGACCTAGTGAACCAGTATGTGGATGTACTTATTGATAGACACTTCATAGCTCTTCTGTCGCTCTGGATAAGGGCATCTGCCAAATGGCATAAATGTAAATGAAAATGTTTTAGTTATTAATTCAAAATAGATGATGATGATGATGATGATGATGATGATGATATTAGGATTGTCATGATGCATGGGCATAACTTTGTTTTACAACATGAGACGAGAATGGTGATGGGGCTAAAAAAACCTTTTCAAGATCAATTATAAACCAGTCCAATTTGCACAGAAAGCAGCTCGAAAGCATTTTTGGCAGAATAAGATGCGCTTATACAGCATTTCAATTCACAACAGATTTTAAACTCTCAGTATGATGGGTGCTTTGGATTTTTTTTTTAATTTCGTTGCTTTGGTTTACCTACATTGTGTTTTCACTGAGAGTCCATTAGAAGCGTGTGATCTTCCAGACTGATTAAGGCATTAATGACAAGATTTTTGTCACAGAGCGGACATTTTATTACAGATGCCACCTCATGAATATGGCTACAGTGATTTTTTTTTTTTTTTTTTTACTATTTGGATCAGTTTCTGCAACCAGTTCCATAAAAGATTTGTTATAAAATGACAGGAACAAAACTAGGCATATCAATCGATTTACAGCTGAGTGCTGTAAGTCACCAAATATCACCGTTGTGAAGTTAAAAATAGTATCCCACATGCGGTGATTAAAGGCCTGGGGAGCATAGTGAGATATTTTGCACTGTGTGCAGTGTGCAGTTACTGTTAAATGACATCAATTCATAAAGTGAGGTTATAGCTTTCTGTGAATTTAACACCTATCTCTGTTTTGAACACCAATATTTAATAATTCTCTTTTGAAATTAGCCTAAATAAAATATTAGACTAGGAATTAGGAGTGATGGCAATCCTGAGACACTACGCATACAAAAAACAGTTAATCATAGCCCTAATTTAGCCATCTAACCTGCCAAGAGGTCTGGAGGTCATGATGCTTGTTGGCCAGATGCTTAACCAGGTTGCTTCTGCTTGCTGTTTTGCAGTAGAGGGATTTATAACACCTTTTGTTTGCAGTTTTATTTTGTCTGTTTGCTGCACATCTTCAGCAAGGTTAAAAAAGTCAGTCTTTTCCGTAAGTTGAAATACCATCAAAAAAAAAAAAAAACTGTGCACTTGCTGCTCACCATCCCAGTCGTGTTAGCACACCCAAATCGATTCGCCAGTAGGCAAGCACTGTCAGATTAGTGTTGGCTTATTAAAATGCAGCATTGAAAGTATTGAAATTATAAAATCAAATCTTTTGGTATTATTGAAACCAGTTGAACATTTGAAGCCTCTACAGTATATGTTGATATATGCTGTCTTTTATCAAATTTCCAAAGTGAATAACCTCAGGCAGGCAATTGTGCTGTATCAAATCCATGAACTCTCACTCTCAGGAAAGTTCACAGACTGCTGAGTTATTGCTGCTAAGCTCTCTCTGAGAGATATGTCAAAGAGTATTATCCAAAGAGCACATTGTATGATGCATAGACGAAACAGAAATGTTTCTTTGAGCCATTCCCACTGTATAATAGATGTATATAATCTCACACGCTTACATGCATATAACAAAAGTTCATAAATCCCATTGTATCCTTCAGACAAGTTAAGAATGTGTCTGATAGTGTTCAGACTATTCACTATCTGAGAATATAAGGAAAGGAAAATAGGGAGCCTGCCAAGCATCCGTTACTCCACTGTTGTCTCTGCCTCCCTTTGTCTGGACATAATAAATAGTTAAGTTATTTAAACGCTCATAAATCTGTTGGACCCCTGGCAGCCCAGGCTCTCAGAAGTGTGTTGTGCGCTCCAGCTTTCCTAAACATCGTAAAGCAGCCGGGCTAACATCCTGAGAGAGCAGCTTCTGTCTGTGGGGGTGAGCTTATGAGAGGAGGAATGTTATCAGCTCTCCAGAGAGAGGATTCATACAGGCCATCATCTGATAATGTGCTGAAAGGTATTGCCTTGTGTTTACAGGCAGCTATAATGCAAATTGATGACCTTGTAGTGGTGACATGCTTTATGTTTTTTTTTTTTTCTTTTTTTAATCTGAGCCACTGTATCAACAGTTATTGTTTGTCTTTAACTACAGGATTGCTCGACTGCAGGATAGCTTTATTCTCGCAGAGCACAATGTTATCTTGTCACAATTTTCAAAGCCAACTGCCAACTGCATCAACATGTAACCAATCCACAATGTGGACAGGCTCAAAAAAAAAAAAAAAAAAAAAAAAAAAAACAAGTCCTGCAGTGCTAGTGGCTAAAATAGCTAGAATTGCCTCTTTGCATTGTCCAACCAGATGTGCCACACTCTCTCCTCCTCCAAGTCTACAGCCTCCTTAATATCCATCTGAACTATGTCTGATTCACATCCAACATCAATGTTAGCCTATTTGAAATATGTTATTCTGGTTAGCCGTTCCAAGAAACCTGATATTACAGAATAACACAGGGTTTGGAGCTGAGGCTGGAAAGAACTGGGCTGTCCGCTCAGCATGTTTGTAATAGTTCAAATCTTGATTTCTACCCTACTTGGTCCGTGTGACTTGTGCCCACCAAGGGCTGAAGTGTGGGTTATTTTCATTTCTTCCACCCCTATAATAATGCAGTAGGACGGCTGAATGTCCCGAGGCTGTTTTGAGAGTGCTTCTCAAGGGGTTTGGCCAGCTGTGGACTGCTGAAATTGGAGATAGGAAATAGGGAGTGTGTGAATTAAGTCTAAGCTTTGACTCTTAGTTTTACCCAACCAGACCAACACCAGGCAAATCTATAAAGGCTCTACAGAGGCTGCTGCATACTCTAAAACTCGCAGACACACACATACACACACTCACAGTTAAAAGGGGGCCTCTTTGTACTGTCAGCTACATACTGTATATGGGAATGTCTATGAGAGAGTTGTGTGTGTGTGTGTGTATATTGCGCACCCCTTCCTGATGGAAGCGATCAGAGAAACACAGAGTGCAATGACATAGACCATTTGCTCCGGCAGCCCCGGCGAGACAATATTTGATTTGTCCTCTGCCTCTCTGTCTCTGAAAGCTGCTTATCCTGGGAGAGCATAATTGATATTGTAAATAGAAAGTTGGAAGGACACTCTGGATGTTTGGCATGTGCTGTTTACATAATGTACAATTATGTTTTGCCTGCGATTTCCTGGACGTTGTGCAGAGGCCTGGAAAAGGCATGAGGGGTCGAGGAGCAGCTGAGCTTCCTCTGGCCAAACGGAGCCATGGACACGGTGCTGCACGCAGTCACACGCTTGAGTTTGCACAAACACAGAGCCTCTGTTCCTGCCATGCTTTCTAGTCTGAGAGTGAGAGAGAGGTTACTAACTCAACTTTATGGAAACTAACCCAGTCATCCATTTGATTGCTATATAATATTATTTTACTGTTCTGTTGGAGTTGCAAGCAATACATCTCTAGTATATTACATAATATTACATATATATTTACACAGAGTATAGAATCTAATCTGTAGTTCTTATTACACACGTGTGATAAGCAGATGCAAACTCTTCTCACACTCTTACCCATGTGTGAATTTGAGCAAATCGGTATTTTCAGTTTGTTTTTATATTTGGTCCTGTTCAGTTTCACACTGCATAAATGAAGATTCAAGAGATTCAGTCTGCCTTCATATTGAGGAAATATTAACCTACACAAGAACTCATACGACCTTGGACATACAGATATTATACAGGCTTAGAAATTACAAATTACATTTATGTGATTTCAGAAGGCCAGAAAATAACTGAATAAATTGTTGAGGATGTTGTATGAAGAGGCAGGGCATAGAAAACATAGTTGCAAAGGTCTTTCATTCCTTGGTCTGAAATGTAATCACAGAAATCAACTGAGCACTGAGAACAGAGCCAGTGCTAAATACACTGCCCTTCGACATACTGATGCTTAAGGGGTCTTATTCATGCCCAGTAGTGGCAGTTTTGAGGTTCAGATCCCAGCACTGCCAAGCTACTACTATTGAGCAGTGACCTGTAACCCATGTTTGATCTCTAGATTTTGAAAAAGAAATAATTTTGGTGTACTGCACAGTACATGATTGTGCTGCATTCCTGGTGCATTGTAAGCAGTAATTTGCAGTTGTAATGACGTCATTTCCCACCTCGGTATGTTTGACGTGCGAAGTGGAAAAAAACATGGGTGCATCCATGAAAGCATGGCTTTTGTTTGCGATCATAAAAAGCTACTTTAACCACACTTTTTACAATTACAGGCCTGAGTGGCTATTGATACCGTTGTACTATAGTGAACTTCAAATATTTATTATTTTAGATTATTTAGATGTTTTATTTTATTGCTTTTTTTTATTTTGTTTTATTTTGCTATTTTGATTTTAGAAGACTACCTTAAGTTGATGATTTGAAATGTCAAGTTGAGGGGGCGTTTTCTGTAGCTTTTACTGGTTAGAGACAGGGAACTACAAGCTGCAACCTTGCCTTGAACACAGCATTAGATCACTAAATGCTCATAGATGTGAATGAGTCTGTTAATATGTGTGTACATGGCGCCCTACAATGGACTGGTGTCCTGTCCAGGGTGAATTCCTGCCTCACACCCAGCGTTCCCAGGCAGGGTTGGAAAATACTTGAGCAATTATACTTCGTTACTATACTTAAATATTATGTTGGGGTATTTAAACTTTACCTGACTTTTATTGAAATTTCCAAGAAAAAAATAATTTTTTTTTAGAACTTATTGTAGAAATCATACTCGTTAGAAATCTTGATAGTCTCTTCTTCTCTTATCCAGCCAAAGACTGTATGCCCAAATGAACAGCAGAAAGAGGTTAAACACATTTCAAATTGACTAAATACACAATATATGCCCTTACTTAATTTTTTAACACATCTCTGAACTGTATTTGAAACCTTTCTTCATAAAAAGCTGATCCAAGCTGAATAGCTGTAAATGAGCAAACAGTGCATTGGATTAGGTGTACGTTACCTGAGGAGGCTCTGAATCATTAGTTATGACCATATAGTGCTCATGATGAGGTGATGCAGGAAAACATGAGTCAAGCAGTACCATTCTTGGGCCATGATGTGTTACAAGACACCAGCACCTGGATGCATGTGCGTATTTTTGTGTGTGAATTTTTACTAATGCCATGGTTCTGGCAAGCAGGGTCCTCTGACTCCTGTCTTTTCTAGCAAGTTAATAAGTTATTTTTATACTCTAAGGCTCAAGAACTTGAGAACAAGTATGAAAATTATGACAAATTAAATCTAACTACAATTTAAAAAAGTGGGAACACACACCGCAGTGCGCCATGCACACCCATTCACACGCAGGGGCAATGCAGCATAGCCAATTCACCTCCCGGCATGTTTTTTTGGAAATGGGAAGAAACTGGAGAACCTGGTACTGCAAAAATCCACTCAGACAGTAACCAGAGCTCAGGCTCGAACTCAAGACCCTGGAGCTCTGAGATGGCAATGCTACCCGCTGCAGCAACTTCCTGCCCTATATTATATGTAATTATATAATATAAAGTAATAATAACGTAATTTGGAGCGTAATGCCTCCAAAAACTGCTTGCCTAGAGAGTACAAAGTAGAGGACATCCTAAACCATAGACTTGTCTTACTCCTAGCAAGCATGCATGTAATGCAGTAAGCCAGCATGGCATGCAACAACACTTTTGTAATATGGGTATAATACAGGGTTGGCATGTTGGTGCAGCAAGTGTCCTTGTGGTTTTTCACTGGGTTCTCTGGTTTCCTCCCACCTCCAAAAACATGGGGGTAGGTGGATTGGCTACGCTAAATTGCCCGTAGGTGTGAATGAGTGTGTGATTGTGTGACCCTGGTACCTTGTGATAAATGAATAAATAAATAAATGAATAAATGAAAGGCTCCAATACATAACTATGATGGTATGTATTTGCCTAAAGAGGCATAAAGTAGTTGAATTACAATTCTCTAATTATAAGGTGGTCTGAAAAGGGTTTGAGAACCTCTGTTCTAACGTCTTCTCTTCTAGCAGACAGATAAGCTTCAGATAAAATATAATAGAGTGTGAGGGAAAGCATGCAAAAGCACGGGCATGACATCAGACAGCAGAAAGCCTCTGAGAGAAGATCATTGCCCTTTACATTACAGCTGTGCCATGCTACAATCTCACTCCAAGCACTTCCTTTCCCAGAGTTCTTCTTCCCTAAAGAGTTCTTTACCATTGAAGTTGGAACTTTATCTACCAGGTACTGAGTCAAAAGTACATCATAAAGCATATCTGGAGAGTTTATTGTTTGCTGCCTTTTCTTCTGTTTGTTATTTTTTATTTATTCTCTCTGGGGTGCTCAGGAGTGGAGGTGAACTGCCTTGAACACATTTACCCTTGTTCACTCCTGTGTTGCTAATAGACCACATGTGGTACTGATCTGTGTATTTGCTCTCTCAACGGCTTACAAATATGTTTTGTAAGAGGTGCTGCATAGGAACTTATAATCTTTATTCAGCTCCACACTCACAATGCACGGTTAGCTGCTTCCCTAGAGCTGCGCCCGACCTTGGGAGAGGTAAGAGGAGGATGAAGGAGCTAGCTCTGGTGTCAGTGTGTAGGGTAGAGATGGAGTTCTTGTTCACATAGTGCATGTAAAGCAGGCTTTCTCTCCTTCGCACACACACTGACATATACATACACACACACACCCACACACACACACACACACACAGTGATGCATGCTAGCACGCCTGAGTGAGCAGCACATCAGGTGACAGGATGATATAATGTCTCACCTCTGTGATCAATATTCCTACAGATGTGAAGTCCAAAAATGCAATTGTTCACTATACTGCTGAAATAATGAGCACAAGGGCGAGAGACTAAGCATGACATTTATCACACTTCAGTGTCTTCTTTCTGGCTGTCCTTCAGTTTGTCTGTCTATCATCCTCTCTGTGTCTCAGCAGGTAACAGCCTGTCTCAGATTTAACAAGAACTTCCAGACCTTGTGAACACTGTTCTTTTTGTCTCTCTTTCTGTCGACTTAATGTTAATATTTCAGGCAGCGGTGTACTAACGGAAGTAGGTATTAGGTTTTCTGTTCAGAGTCAAAATGTACAGGACGTTATGGCAATTGCTTCTGTGAACAGCATAAATTGATATCTGGTCCAAATTGAGTCTGAAGCTAACTTCTCTTGCAGCACTTGCGTAACACTCAGTAGCAAATCTTGTGTACTGCCCTTTAAACAAGACTCGGTGGACTAGAGTTGAACAATATGACTATATAACATTGGTCTTTTGATAAATTATATTACAATACACTTTTCCAAGAAAAAGTCACAACTCGCTCAACTAGCTTGCGTTGAGTCAATGCAGTCTTGTATTGGAGTTCGTTCAGTAGTAGAAGTGATTGAATCAGGGCTGGTTGAGCTTGATGTGGTGGCTCAGTGGTTAAGGCTTTGAGTTACACATCAGAAGGTTGTGTGTTCGAATCCCAGCACCAACAAACTACCATGGTTGGGTCTTTGAGTAAGACCCTTCAGCACAGTTATATCCTGCATCAGCTAAATAAGCAAACGTATGGGATTATGTGTTATTTTATACTATGCAATTATTACAGTACTTGGTAGATGTTGTATGATAGTGAAGAGCTAGCTGGTGGGTGAGATTTGGTAGGTGACTGCGATTGGGAAGACAAATGTGGAAAATAAAAAAAAAAATTATGTTTCCTTATTTTCATTGTTAATCATTTTTACCACTCCACATTAAATTTAAGTATTATTAAGCTACGTTTTTTCACAGGTTTTTTTTAAAATGCAGCACTACTGTTTTGCTGGTTGCAAATACATATATTGTGATACCAATCGTGTATCATTAGAATGTCTGAGTATCGTGATATGATATTTTTGCCCACTCCTACTGTAGACACTCCAAACATCTGTTACTTTCTCTCATCATTTTATAACCCAAGCTTTCCTACACCATTGGTAAACTGACTTAACAATGAGTATGAAAATTATGACAAATGAAATCTAACTACAGAAAAGTAAATAAATAAATTAAAAGGGGACACACACTGGATAGGATGCCAATCCACGTCAGTGCACTATTCTACCAGGTACAGATCTACACCATAGATCACATCTAGAGAGTGTAGTTTTAAGCAGAGTTTTATTCTCACAGTAGAGTTGGGCAAAAAACAATGATTGAGTCTGTTATTTTCTCAGAGGTCCACATGTAAATTTAATCCCATCAGAAAAGGGCTAAAGGTGTATATTTAGGGCTAAATCAAGACAGCATAGACTTGCCAAAAGTAAACTACAGCTGTGTGTGTAGTTAGGTAATTGGCTCAGCACTGTGGCACACCACTTATTCAGTGAAATATTTACAAATTTTAACAATGTGTGAGTCAGAGCAAATCCATCAGTGTAACTACGTTTCCCGTAATGAGGTGGTTGCTACTTTTAAGTCAAGTAGCTTGTAAAAGGTAAGAGCATTTCATCAACCGAGTAACAGCGACAAACTGTACATAGGTTTGCTTTCTTAACATAATGTACATCACGTTTTGACCTGATGAATGAGCACAGAAATGTGAAATATTTGTTAATTTTTCTTTTTTTTTTGAATTTTTTTTTTTAGGTTTTGGAAACTGTTCTTCACTATGAAGCTGATATAACTGAGTCATTTAAAAAAAAAACAAAAAAACAAAACCATTAACAGAAACTTTAACTACTATTTTTTTTTAAACTATTTTGAAAATAGCATGGTCATTAAAGTTTAAAACCAAAATATGGCAGTTTGGAATCTCCATCACAGATGATGAGCCTTGCGCAATTTGAAAGGATTGAAGGATTTTTTGTGTGTGTGAATTCATTTTTAAATATATTAGACCTAGTATATTAGCATTTATACATTTTTTATATCTTATTTTTGTTATTATTTATTTGTTATACTGCACTATTTACTTTTAATTACTTTGCACAATAACTAAGTTTACAATGTTTGAATTTAAAACTTTTTTCTTTAAGATTGGGGTAGTGCAGGGTGTTTTGTGCAGGATGTGCTCATCTGAGGTGTCTTACATTACATTACCAAACGTAGTAATAAATACTCCAATAAGCAGTGCCTCAGACATTTATAGCATGCTCAGAAATCCATATAAATATCTTGTCTAGTAGCAAAAACGGTAGTCTGATGATTTATCACACAGTGTGGGTGAAAAAATGACATGGTCATGTTTTATTTATGAATTTGCATGATTTTGCTGATGCTCATTTTCTCTTCCCCTTCAGGATTCTCAGCAATAACAAAATCTCAACAGTGAAAAACGCCTCTTTCTTCGGCTTACACTCTCTGGAGAGACTGTGAGTACATTTAACCTTTCCCTGAGCATTAATAACGTGCTACAAATGATTTTAGCACAGAAGTGTTGGCACACAGTCTGCACTGTACCTCTCTCTGATAGCTCAAATGAGCTCCATTTGTAAGAAGTGATTGGTTCCAATAGCTGGCTTATTATTCTTTTGAATCTAAGGGTTTCAGCTCCATGTTTGAATCTCTTTCCCAGGATTAAACTGTCTGTGTTTTTATCTCTGTGGTGAAGTCCGTCTGAGCAATGCACTTGGTACTGATGATCCCAAAACGATGCGTATTTAATCAGTGTGTCAATCAATAGGATTAGGTTGCCTGCTCCACAGGCCGTGTAATGTTTGCCAGCAGGCCATGGATGAATTTTTCACAAAAGATCAAGTAATGAGCAGCTAACAGACCAGGAGCATGTGTGGTCCTATTGATTACTCCCCCTACCTTGATTTTAATTAAGCTCCATCACCCAGACGGCCACCCTGACATTCTAAAGGGCCTTTCACAGCAGCTATTCACATTTTACTGACAGGCCACTTTGGTGCAGATTGCCACCAACTGTGAAACCTAACAGAAATAATGAGAATAGCACATGCAAAGGGCATCGTGTGATATTTTGCTCTGGTTTGAATGCCAAACACAAACATGAAGAAATGTGAGAGACAAGCATGATTCCAGCAAGAGAGTGTTGCAGAGCCGAGGATAATGTGGGATAGCGCGTCAACGCTTCATATTTAGTGAAACACTTGGCTTCATTATTTTTCACACTTACTTCAAAGAAATCTTTGATTTATTTATAGACATAGTAGCTTTAGCCAAGCAGCAGAGAACTTCTGATAGCACTAACCAGTGTCAAGAAAACTATCCTGAAAAATTGGAAATCAAAGATCTCAGTTACTATCTGCTTACTCTGCACTTTACTACTAATGCACTATTTAACTAGATGCTAAACTGCATTTAGTTGTACTAGCACTTGCATTCTGTGCAATGACAGTAAAGTTAATTAAGGCAAGACACTACAGGCAGATAGGGTCATTTTTAAAAACAATACATATTACCATCCATCTTTGCCAGCTGATTACTGATATTTTTTACAAGTATTTTTCGTATTTGAACTTCTTAAAAATGAGTCTGATTAAATATAATCATAATCCATCAATAACCCCCCTCAAAAATGTACCACACACCAAATGACACCAAGTGATTCTGTTACAGATGTTATAGATATCTTTTTCTATTATGTTGTATGTCTGTTACACTACCATTGTTTGTATCCTACTTCTTTATATAGTACCTAATAGCTTTGTGTTACATTGTGAAATACACTCCTGGGCAAAAAATAATGGGCCAAGCCCAAAATGGCAAATATTAAGCTTTTAATGGTCTTAACAACAAATCATTGATGAGAAAATTAGCAAGAATGAAGCAAATGCACCCCCGAGACGTCCTGTGCCACCGTTTGCTCGTTTACTTTCGCTGCAGAGAACTGTTTGGGGAAAAGCTAGAAACAGGGAAACTCACTTATATAATCTTGTATATATTCACTTATATAATTCTTGTACGCAAAGGGAAAATCATGATCATGATTAAAATGTTTGATGTTAAATTCAAACTCAAACACATGTCTGGGTGTATGAAATTTGACAAAAGTATCTTCTGGGATGTTTTTTTTTTCTTCTTAAAAGATTAGTCAGTATTTGGTTATCTGCTACACCTGATGCAGCCCATCAAGAGCCATAAGGCTTAAACATTTAAAGTAATCAAAAGGAAAAGCTATCCCATACTAAGTTCCTTTATCTATTTGTTTAATTCTTGCTAAATTCCTGACCAATGATTTGTTGTTAAGACCATTAAAAGCTTAATATTTTAAGTTTAATATACTCTAAACAATAATGCTTTAGACATACGTAATATGAAATTCTGATGCTGAGCTAAAGATTATCTCAGCCTTGGTTCACCTTCAGCATAGTAATAGTGAAAATATCATGACTGAATAAAATGGACTGGAAACCATACAACTGTGTTTTCTCAGAATTTCACAATAATCATTTACCATGATATACATTTATGCAACAAACAAGGATACAATGTATTATAGATGATAACGGACATTCTTTCATTTTATTCCTGCTGCTCTGTCAGTGTTTGCTACTAAATTCAGCTGCTTAGGTAATTGTTTGCAGGGATTATGAGAAAACAGACAGTAACCAGAAAGAGAAAAAAAAAAAATCACAAGTTTTTAAACCTATTCAGCAAAGCTATTCTGCCTGTGTCATGTCTGTAGAATGTTTGTGATTATCATGGGCAATATTTTGTCATGTTTCTCTGTACAGAGAGAAGAACAGGAAATATTGGTAACACATAACCAATAATACAGCCCATTAGACTTCCATTATAAAAGTATTTCGAAAAACAGGGTTTTCTGTTGAACATGTCCAAAGTGATATTCCTGGAATCGAACAGATGCAGTAAATAATAAAAAAAAAAAGATTCTACAGCAGATCTCAGCATGCCCCAACTCTGTCTATTAGTGTTGATTTTCAGTTTATATGGATATAAAAAGCCCATTACCGTTGTAGGCTAAAGCATAGATAGTACTCTTATAAAATTTTGATCACTAAGAAACGGCATTAAAGGAACAGAATATGCCATATGTATCCATGCCAAAACTGTACAATATATGAAATCTCAAACTGGCAGATTTTTGTATAAGGTTTATTTTCACCTCTAACATGGCCCATTTTTTCCACATTCTGCTATTTCTTATTAGCATCTGGCAGTGATCTGGCGGTTCTCTACACCCTTTACCATGACACCACTCATAATCAAACATTTGATGTGCAGCCAGATTGAAGTCCATTTAAAATACTGTAGAATGGCCTTCCTGCCCCAGGCCACAATGCTGATGCCTTATGTACCGGCTGCCAGAGTCTGTCACTGCACCAGCATCAGGTGCTCGTCTTAGGGATAACGCCACTGCTAGCTGCTGCTGCATCTGTCAGCAGGGGGTGTAGCACTGTGCATAAGACATGCCATTTCATGTAGAATATGAACATTATTAAGACTTAGACTGCATGGTTTGCATTGGGGTCTTCACAAAAAAAAGTCACAGAGCAGTATTTCATTGCATCAAATTTGCTTTGTGGCATTTGAGCATTAACACATGATCTAAAATGTATATAAAAAAAGGGTTAATGAGTTCCCCAAACAGTCAATACAACTGTTATTAAAAAAGGAAGATGCATGACTCTGATGCAATCTGTGTACTAACTGCTGGTCTTAGCCATAGCCTTCCTGTCTGTTTGAATCAATCTGGTGAGTCCTCTCTAAGCTCTCTCATCAACAAGGCATTTCTGTCTTCAGAACTGCCACTTAGATGTTTTTTTTTTTTGTACCTTTCTATGTAAAGTCTATAGACTGTTGTGCATGAAAATCCCAAGAGGTCAGAAGTTTCTGAAATACTCACACCAGCCCATCTGGCATCAACATCCAGGCCACAGTCAAAGGTAGCAGTGTACTAAATAACTCATATTTAAACACATTTTCTTCGTAGTAACTAATGCTTAATCAGTTGTCTGGTACTATTTCAATTATGGGTAATCACTGTCTCGTTATTAGACTGTTGAATGCCTTATTTAAGACCATATCTCAAATATTAAATTTTCGGATGACACAACCATGCTCAGTTTATTGATAATAGATTCAGATATTGCCCTGTATAAATCAGAGATAGAAGAGGTTGTGCAGTGGTGTGAGGGGCACAAGCTGATGTTAAACATAAAAAAACCTAAAGAAATGGCTTTTGATTCCAGGTCTGTTGGTGACCACAGCCCAGTTTTAATCTGTGGGAAGAGAGTTGAGCAACTAACAACATATAAGTATTTAGGGATTCATTTTTATTTTCAGTTACACTGGGATCATCAAGTAAAGTATGTTTGTTCACAGGTTAGTCAGCGTTTGCATTTTTATGAAGGCATGGGGTCCATGGAGTGGAGAAAAGCACTATGTTATTGTTTTAAAGGGCAGCCATTGATCCATTATCCATTATGGCATTACAACATGGTTTGGTAACTTGTCCATTAAACTCAGATCACAACTCCGAAACCTGATTAGAAGGGCTGGAAAAATAATTGGCATGCTGCCTTCATCTTCTTTTCAGGAGATATTTGAGGAGACTGTGAGGAAGCAGAGTCTTAAAATCATTTGTGACCTAAACCACATCCTTCATAAAGAGTATGAGTTGATGCCTTTGGGCAGAAGGTACAGGCTACCAAACTGTAAGTTAAATATTATAAATAAATAGAATAAATTTTCCTTAGTTCCATTATCAATCAAATTACTGAACAGTAAGAGATGAAGTGTGTGTGTCTGTGGGTGTGTGTTGTTGGGGGGGGGGGGGGGGGGGGGGGGGGGGGGGGGGGGGGGGGTTGGTAGTGTAATATTTAAGTGTGGGGTATTTGGGCAATATTAGGTATAGGGCATTTGTGCAATAACTGATGTATTACATTTGCGTATGTTATGTGTATGTTTGGTTATTGCATGGTGTGTATGTTTTGCTCTTTATACAAATCTGGGTATAATTGCATGTCAGTGTAGTTTGATTGAATATGTGTATTGTACTCTTGATTGCCCAACACACATTTCTCCTAAGGGAGACAAAGGCTAAACTAATCTAATTTTTTGTTGTGATATAGTAGAAATAGTGTCTTATCTTTAGAAAAGGGACAGCCTGCTGCTGTCTGTGACTGCTTGTGAAGGAAACAGTTGCACATAAGGACAAATGGATTGCAGTTTTGAGCTTTCTCAGCTTGGCCTGTGACCGAGAGAAAGCAGAGTGGTCTCTACTGGGATTTGGCTTCGGCTGAGGGGATGTTTACCAAGCACACATCTAGAGTCATGAACATGGAACACTACCAGTCTGGAGGTCAAAGGCAAAGCTGCGATGGTGAAATGAGTGTCTGAATGTTCAATGTGCAGTGCTTTGCTAAGATGAGTTTCCAAATAGCACTAATGTACATTGGTCGGTTTTGGGTAAATCTGAATAATAAAAGCTCTGTGATTATATTACTAACTGCAGTAATGATATTTTAAGTCAACTGCATTATTATTATTATTATTATTATTATTATTATTATTTTCAGGCAGTCTGAGAAGAAATTCAGTTCTGTGTTCCTGCGTTTATAATCACAGCCTGGAATGCCTGTTGTTGAAATGAACAAATATTTAGCATAATAGACACTGAACAAATATTTAGCATAATAGACCAAGATCATCCCAAAATTTCTGCATCCTGTCTTGTCCAGCTTTCAGCATTTTACCTCCTGTTACTCATCAGCCTTCTCTCCACTCTTACAGGAACCTGTACACCTTCGGAACATGTACATAATATTTCATCGTTTGGAACTCCGATGTATTTTGACCATTCAGGTCCTTGAATGTAAATTCCCCCACTCATGATAAGTGAAGTGCCATCCTGACTGAGTGGGCATCGCTCTGGGACCATATCGGGATTCTTTGTTCTGCATCAGCCATTCTTCTCCGTCTTTGGGACTCAGTCAATGAGACTTCCTCCTGAAGAGTTCCCTTGTTGTTTTGGCTGGAGTGGTGTCATTTATCTCTCCCTCTTATGGACTCAGTCTCCTTGAAAAGCAATTGATAAATAGTTTGGCGAATTGTCTGGAGAGATTTCAGTGCTCTTTATGTGGGTGACAAAAATACACATGAAAAATGGATTGTCTGGAAGTTCTGGGTCTATCTGATGTATAACTGAAATATTACTCAGAGTCTTTGCCACCTAAAATACCACTTAAGCTGTTATGTGGGTCGTAGGCTAGTTGATATGACCAAAACATCATGGAATAATATTTTTCACATAGAAGGTATTACAAATATTTGGAAAATTATTTGAAAAAGTGTGACCTAAAGACAGCAACATTCACCTGGCTCCAGTGTGCTACCCAGCCCCAGGTTTTAATTACACAGAAATGAAATGAAAAAGTTAAAAGTGCTAGCTGACATAATATAATAACATATGGCGAGCTAGCTACTGTAGCTACACTATATGGCCAAAAGTATGTGGACACCTGACCATCACACCCATGTGTGGTTCTTTCCCAAACTAATTCCACAAAGTTCTAGCACATAATTGTATAGAATGTCAATGTATTGCTCTAGCATTACAATTTCCCTGGAACTAAGAAGCCCAAACATGTTCCAGCATGACAGTGTCCCCATGCACAAAGCGAGGTCCATGAAGACCCGGTTTGCCAAAGTTAGAGTTAAAGAACTCGAGTGGCCTGCACAGAGCCCTGACCTCAACCCCACAGAACACCTTTGGGATGAATTGGCAGTCCGACTGCACCCCAGGGCTCCTCGCCTGACATCAGTGCCTAAACTCAGTAATGCTCTTGTGGCAGAATGAGAACAAATCCCCACAGCCATGTTCCAAAATCTAGTAGAACGCCTTCCTAGAGGAGTGAAGATTATTATAACAGCAAATGGGGGACTGAATCTGTTCAAAGAGCACATATGGGTGTGGTCAGGTGTCCACAAACTTTTGGCCATATAGTGTAATTAAGTGTATTAATATAGAATGCGTATATGAATTCTCAGAGAAGGAATGACTGTGTAGTCAGGGTCTTTGTCTTCTCCTGAAAAAGTTTGATGTAGCACGTTGATATGTTTGCACCCTTGAAAAAAAGACAACAAATAGTTGGCAAATGTTTTGGCTATGAGCTTCTGTGTTATTTCTAATAGACAGATGTAAGTTCTAATAGATAGATATAAGATTGCTTGGAAATGTCTCCACTAAGGTTAAAAAAGGATGGTGACAATTTTCCATGGAATCATTGGTAATATTTCACTGACATGGCAAGGTTAAGGATGTGATTTTATAGGATGGTGTATGACTGGAAAAAGTAAGGAGCGCCCTTCCCTATTTCTCACACTCCAGCTCTCTGCGCATGTCTCTCAGGACAAATTCATCTCTCCTCTCCTCCTCTGACCAAGGAAAAAAGAGAAGGGAAAAAAATAGAAACAAGCCTACCCCTTCACTTTCAGATCTTAAATCGTGGCATTTATATTTGTTTACCCTTATGGCCTGCCTGACCTCATTCTTTTAAAATGCTTTTGTGCAGATTTCCAATCATTTTAACTGTATGCAGACAAAAGGATTCCAGCTTTATTATAAAAAGCACACAGTAAATCAGCCAGTGGTGAGTAGATTCCTGCAGAATAAAAAATATCTACACAGATGTTTTACTTGAGAGATGCAAGTACAGATATTTTTTTATGTAAAGTGCAACCAAAACAACCAAAACCGTGGAACACAAGGCAAGAGACATAAAGACCATAAGTAATAGTTTGGTGCAACCACAACAAATGACAACTACAACTAAAGATTGATGGTGAGATGCTGAAGAACTAGAACTTAAATAGTGGTGCTAACAAGGTATAACGAGACACAGGTGAGAGTGGAGGCATGTGACTTGGTCACGTGATGTGCTGGGGCTGACGGGTAGTGGATTTCTGCACCCTTTGGCACTACCATGACAGAATCGTCTGGCCTTTCTCCTCTGACTTCTCTCATGAACAAGGTGTTTCCATCCACAGTGCTGCTGCTCACTGAACCTTTCACGAATGAGCAGGAGTACAGGTGTGTCCTGTGTCCAAGGTTTTTGTTTGCTTAGAGCTACTGTAATTGGAAAATAACTCTTTACTATAAAAGGATGTATCAGGTGATATTTTGAGTATAATATTTAATAGAAACCAGGAATGGGGAGCTAGGAATAAATAATGCAAGGAGTGTGAATCATAAGATCAGTAACCAGTAAAAGTGTATCTACCCATTATGGAAACAGTGTCTTGACAAAAAATGTAAAAGAATGCTAAACAAAACATGAAAGAACCTTAATGCTAATAACAAAACCACTATATTACTATAACAGTAAGGTTATTATGTCATAATGTGACATTATATATAACATCATTGGATTTTTTTCTTATCTGTCTACAGGATACAGTAAATAAAAGCCCACCAATAAGGACTTGCCCCTTGTCACTCTTGGAGCTGACTAGTCATTGAGTTCAAAAATCATGCCTGTTTTGTTAATGAGCAACAGCACCTCAGCAAATCTGCAACAGCGTGTGAGTTCCTGGAATCAGAGGTGGAGGTCACATTCTCAGTATAGGGCTTTACAAGATATAATTAATTAGCAGAAGGTACTGAGAAAATGTGAATGTACAATACCGACTGCAGCTTTGTAATCCTTGAGTAAAATTATATTAACTAGATATTCACTATATGAATCAGACATAACAACTAATGTAATTTATTCTAATTAGAGTTTGAAGCACACAGCCCACGAAATTGCTTCCTATAATTATTTTCAGTTAAGTTGCAGCTTTTACTAAACTGCAGTTATTTAATCAAATATATTTCCATGCTAAAGGAAATGGAAAAGAAGCATAGGACCACTGCTAACCAAATGGACCATTCTCAATGCAGCAGCGACACTGACATGATAGTGTGTAGGGTGCTGATATGAGCACTTCAGGTGTAGCAGTGTTGCTTAATGTTGAGAAACAAAAATATCCATCCAACACCAGTGTTGTGGTCAAAAACTGAAACCGATAAATAGCTAGCAGATGATTAACACAAACTGAACCGGGAAAGCAATCAAATATCCATTGTTAAAAGTAAGATGTAAGATGTAAACACCCCCCCCCCCCCCCCCAATTTTCTCCCTAAATTAGTCATGGCCAAATCACACGAAAGCTACCAACCAGGGAGGGCGAAGGCTATCACGTGCTTACTCCAAGGCACATGAAGCCAGCCAGACGTCAGGGGGTGGGGTAACACATTCGGAGGATGGTTCTAAACACCCACTTTCACATGCATTAGCTCATAGATGCCCATGATTGACATTGCTTTTGTTTTTTAAATAAGTCGTGTAAGTCTATGAAAACTAATGTCTTTAGCCTTCTGGCGAATCTCTAGTCCAGTGATCTGCTTTCAGCTAAATAATTTAAAGAAATGTATGTGATTTGATAAGCCACAACAGAGGAGCTGCTACAGAGGTCATTAGAAAACTAAACTTGCTGAAATATTGCCAGGTTGCCACATTTATCTGAGCGACTGCAGAATTTTCTCAAGTACTGAGTTCCACTGAAATACTTTCCTGATCACACCTGCCTTAAAGGTTGTATGTAGAAACCTACAACAAAATATTTTCCTATGAGAAAAAGTAGAACCCTTTTTGGAAGCTAAGAAGCTTTCCATGAGTGTAGGCCCTTACTGTACGCTTACATAATGGATCAAAAAGATATGTCTAATAGACTGGCTAGAAGGAATACACAGAGGTTAGCAATCGCAACATTACTGAACAACTACTCTTAACATATTTTACCATGAATATGAATGTGCTGAATGTAGTTGGACAGACTTTCTCATTTAACCACTTCAGTGTTCAATTTCTTGTCTTCACCCCAGACCTCACAGATGTGGTCTTTCATCAGAATCAGATGTCTTTAAATAAAGGCTGCAGTGAGATTTTGCAATCTTGGCATCATTTCTGCTTGTGGTTTCAGCTGGATGATTTTCTATATCTGTGCCTGCTTGTCTGAATTAATTCTCAAAAAGCATACATGACATGTCTTGGATATTTCTATGTTTTATGCTCAACGTAGAAATAAACATGCATCACATCAGAGATGTGCTCTGAATTGAAATTGTCAGAAAACGATTATGCGCCAACTACATTTGGGATGAAGTGTGATGAATGGAGCATTCTTCCTGTCACTGATGTTGCTCTTAGCTCTGAATTAGAGCATTTTGGCATGTTGAATGTTGCTTTCATGGGTCAGTGGCTGTTGCTTGTGATCATAAATCGTAGAGTGTGTGGAGTGAGGTTCAAGCCCTTAGACTCAGTATGTTCAACTGAGAGCTCTTTGTAATGTCTGGCTCATGTCTAGGAAGGAAGCAGGAAGGGGAAGCAGTATTTCAGACAGTGATGTCATCACAGACACCTAAGTGACATTGTTACACAGGCAGGTTTCCTCTGAGCTCAGAGTGATGGCTAAAGCGAGTGTGTGTGGATGACTCTGTTTGTGAATATGTTCCATTCTGAATTTGTGAATTGTTCTGAACAGCAGTTCATCTCTCTTTAGCTCATTAGTGCCATGAAAACTCTTCCTGTGTGTGTGGGGGGAATCTGATCTTATTTGATTATTACCTCAGATAACTGGGTTGCCCAGAACAAGCATCATTACCAGTATACTGGCAACACTACACAATAAAAGCTCTGTTTGTTTTGAACCTAAACTGAACTGAATTTATTCAGAGAGAAAAGAATAATTATAGGATTTCTTTCAGATGGTCTCCAACAAAAGTCACTTTTAATTTATTTTTTTATGCAGTCATCAGAGCTACCGTATCTAACTGTTAATTAAACCACCAGTCTGAAGAGACTCTTCACTTTACTTTGTTCTTGGATTTATTACTGTCAAAGAAATGCCCTTTGCATGATATGGGAGTTTTTAGACAGTAATCAGATTAATCCCCAACCACCTTCCAAAAACTCCCTGATAGACAATTTGTTTCTATATCCATCTGTGGAATCTTTCCTGCATGACTTACTGTTGACGTATAGCTATTGTGAGTTTAGTGGAAACAGTATTAGTTAGCTGCTAATTAGAGAAGTCTTCTCCTGCCCTCTGTCATCCTCCTTAAGACCTTCAGCCTCCTACATTGAAGACGTCTTCCTAGTGACCTCTGGCAGAGTCTTCCAAAACTTTTCTTCAGTAGCAACACACACATATATTCACACACATACAATGTCTTTTACTTTCTCCACCTACACACATACGCATTTTTCTCCAAGGCCTCTCTGTGTGTGAGTGTGACCATTAGGCCATAAATCTCCACATTAATGTCACAGTGGGAGCGGGTGGTGTAGCAACTTGGCTGAATGAGCACGCATGGGGAGTTTTACACACACACACACACACACACTGTGAGGGTGGAAGCTAATTGGGTGCAACTGCTGGTGAAATATTAACTGCAACTCTTAAAGTTTGTCAGGAGTTTAGCACCAGACATAGATACAGTATAGACTGCTGTGGAAAAAGTATAAATGTCAAACAGAGTTTAAGGGAAGAAGCACTGTTTCTGTTTAAATCTCATTTTGACTTTGACCAGCTGGAGAGCTTGTTCTTCCACTGCATGAGATGTTTCAGTGTTTACAGCTGGCTTACTATTTCCCCAGACTAGAAAATGAATTAGTTCATTAGTAAGGAATACACATTTGCCTTATCACTCATTTTCTGTGAAAACTACAATTATTTTTCACTATTTTTATATTGTTTCAGTTTGTTTTGGTAACAGTGATAACACTGTATTATATGAGAGACTAAGTGTCAACTCACACTTGAACTTGACTGAATGGCAACTTGAGTTGCAATTGAAATTTCCTGACTCACGGATTCGGGAAATTTGTGAAATTCCAGCCTAGATGAAAACAAACAAAAACTAATAAATTAGGAAGTTTTTCATATACTAGCACTTACCGGCTTGGTTGCTACTGAACCAAAAATAAGTCTATGATGTGTGTGATGATATGATGTATAACCTTTCTCAGATAAGTTATTAAACCACCATTAAGAATGTATCATACCTCGTTGTGCACCGTTGTGCAGGAATTCTGACCTTTCATCTGTGAAGCAGAGAAAGAGGTGGAGAAGAGAACAGTCTGCTGTGTGAAAAGCTTTGTAATAAATATAGACTGTTTGTTTATCAAAAAGAATAATATGAAACCATAGTGGTATGCCACACAGGGCAAAAGCTATATTCTGCTTTTTTTTTTTTTTTTTTAAAGAGGTAGATTGAGAGAAAAACAGAACCCTGTTCTGTCAACATACAGTCTCTTGTCACGACACACTATGTATCTGGCTAAGGTTAGCTTTTACTTTCTCTCCAGAAACACATCACATCTCCACCCCCACAAACAAATTTGCAAGGTAAAAATCCTTAGGAAGCCAACATTAATACAGTTATTGAAGTGTTGGTTATTGTCAATCATTCATTTTCCGATAAGGACGGCTCATTCACTATGTCTTTACATCATTAAAACTACTGTTAAATAAGTAAATATTGTTAACTCTCTTGCCAGGTCAGTGTGGTATGCAATAAAATTATTATCTTGAACCAACATAAAACATGACCAATAGAAGAGCCTCCACTACAAAAATGTTTCAGACAGTTTCAGACGATATTCTAGGCTGTTTCTGTCTGGTTCTGTTTGAGCTGTAGTTTAGTAATGTAGTAAGACTTGAGATTACTGACATTAACAATAGACTCTGTCAATGTTATATAGTAGAGAATAAATGATTTGTAATTTTGCTTAATGAAATCTTTACATTTAATGAGAGCCAGTGTCCACAATATGTATTTTTTTTTTAGAGGAGGTATATTGTTTTAAAGGTTAAGTTCAACCTTGTTGAACAGTTGGAAGTTGTCTTAGGCCCAGGTTCAAAACATTTTGGTTAAAAACATACATTTGTCCCAAATAAATTGGTTAATTGGTTAAAGACTTGGATTCATCTAGGTTCTGAATTTGATATGTTAAAGAAAAAGACTCCTTTACAAGCCCTGGACTTTTTTTTTTTTTATCCTATCAATGCCCATGCTTCAATTTTAACCTCAATATAAATTTCATCTGCAGGAAAACTTTGTGACGACTGAAGAGCTATGTATAATAAATGAAACATCAGAGCAGAGGATGTCAGCATACTTTATAAGACGCATTTAAAACACACCCAGAAATATTTGTTAGTTTGAATAACAAGGGTGTTATCTGTCTATATGGCAAATGAAATTATGATACTATGATTTTTTTTAATGATTATTGCTTTCAATACATGTGGACAAATAAGTGTTATATTCTTAGTGTATATAGTTTCTGATATTTAATAGGGATATTGTAGTTTACCTTGTACAGTGTGCACAGCAGTGCTTTCATTGTAAGTATGATCACTGTGATTTAATTATGTGTAATAAAACGCCTACAGTTATAGCTAAAAGTCCATGACTTAAAAGCTTGACACGAACATCTGTGAGTTACTCTGTGGAACTATGAGGCTCTTGTAAGTCAAAGTGCACATTAACCCCATGTTCAGTATGGGTCAAAATGAAATATTTGATTTTTTAATACTAAAATTTAAAAGCTTTATGTGCTTTCACTTCCTTAGGGAATAAAAAACTTTCTAGGTATATAACTTCAAGACAATTAATAAGGTGAAAAAGGGGTCAGAATTAAGTAAAAATGAGATTTTAATTTCTATCACATTCCCACAAGTGTGCGCACACCCACCATCAGAAGGATCAGCAAGCATGTGATCATGTAATGTTGCCTGTCTGTTTCCAGATTGCTAATAAATTAGATGATTATGAGTTATCTTGGGTGTTTTGCTCAGAAATGTTGCACTGTGGTGCAGTGGGTAGTGTTGCCACCTCACAGCTCCAGGGTCTCTGTTTTGATCCTGAGCTTGGGTTATTGTTTGTGCGGAATTTCATATTTTTACATGGGGTCCACGTGGGTTTGCTCCAGTTTTGCATGCCGATAGGTGGATTGGTTGAATTATTGTGAATTGCCCTAGGTGTGAATGAGTGTATGAATATGTGTATGGTGCCCTGTATGGAGTATGGTGCCCTGAGATGGACTGTTGTCTCATCCAGCCTTACACCCAGTGCTCCTGGAATAGGCTTCTGGATCCATCACTGCCTTGACCAGGATAAAGTACTTACTGAAGATGAATGAAAGAATTTTATTATTAATTCAAAAGATCCATTGGCTAAGTAGTGAACTGACCAATGACGGTTAACCATAAATTTTCTAGGTGACATATTGTGACCTTGATATTATAAGGTTCTATCTGTGTTAAGAATGAATGGTAGACAGAACCTTATAATATTAAGGTATTATAATTACATATAGACAGATAGGGCATTAACTGTTGAACATATTGCATGCCATACAAAGATAAGCAATGAAAGAGCTTGATAGATAGAAGGATGGAGGGATGAAATGGCGCCGAATGTTTCATAATTATAGACACACCCTATTAAAAGCAGACAGCGCCATTTTTCAGCATTTAATGACCCTCTCGGTCAGGTGCTAAATGCTGAATTAAGTAAAAACCTGCTGTGGATTTGCAATCAGCAATGTCTTTGTCCTGTAGAAAAGTTTGACCTGAAAAGCTTTACACACTCAGATCATATCAAAGGGAGTTGGATTAGCAATGTTAAGAACTGCTATGGAAAAAACACAAGGGGAAGCAGAGATAAATATGAATAAAACAACTCAAATTAATTGTGCAAATTAAACAAACACAAAAAGGTATGAATTCCAGTGATTTAAAACTCTGGAAAAAAAAAGCTACATTAAAAAGTAAACAAACCTTTTGACTCTGCTGTCTGATACATCAGAACCATTGTTAGTTGATGTATTTGAGAAATTGCCAAATTAATTTTCCACTTAAGGTACAGTGCATGTTTGCCATTTAGCTTTTATGGCCCTCTTTGAGCCAATGCTCTAATCAGGAGGCGTCAGAATGATTGAGCATGTGTGTGTAAGTTATGTCTCCATACACCGCTGCTGCTCCCAGGGCTCCTTCAGAATCCTGTCACTCCCCTCAGACAGACGCAGGAAATATGAGGACACAATTTTAGGAAGTTTGCTTTGGCCCTGGAGGAACCCATGGAGTTCTGAAATCATTGAATGTATTTTTAGCACGCTGGGTGTGCGGAGGCCGAGAGGGCGGGCCAAAGGGAGGGGCTGATTGCTAACATTCTGAGATGGTGAGACTCTGATCTGATCACTGGGTAGTGTTCTACTTCTTTAACCCAGCGTTTTAGCTGAAAGCGAAGGCCCTATTTATGGAATGTGGGCACAGAGATGACACTCAAAAAGCCCAGTGGAGGCTGATTCCTTTAGATTCGACTGTGCCTCTAAACACACAGTGTGCATAAAGAGAATGGGAGTGTAATGAGGATGAGAATGTCCTCTGTGGCTTACATTAGTTTAACGAGCGTGTGTGTGTGTGTATGTGTGTCTGGGATTACTGACCATCTGCTTTGAAGGGCAAACCATTATGTGGAGAAGTAATTGGTCCCCTCGTGCAGCTCTAAAACCCACAGTGATGTGAGGATTAAAGTTCACACAGACATTAAAGTGAGTGAATATGTGTGTTTGCGTTTGCAAAGAGCTTCAGCGTACAATGACTTGCATAAGTATTCGCTCCCTTTGAACTTGGTTGCTTCTCTGACTAATCCTCTCCTTACCCAGACACTGATTTTTGGTGGACCGTCTCCTCTAGACAGAGTCATGCTTGTGCTGTATACTTTACAATTTTAGTAATGGATTTATAGGTTGGGGCGGCACAGTGATGCAGTGCGTAACATTGCTGCATCACAGCTCAAGGGTCCTTGGTTTGATTCTGAATTCAGGTTACTGCCTATGTGGAGTTTCACAAGTTCTCCCCATGTTCATGCTGGTGTCCTCCCACTGTCCAAAAACATTAAAGTAGGTGTATTGGCTGTGCTAAATTTTGTCTGCATGTGGGTGAATGTGTGTGTATGGTGCCCTGCGATGGACTGGCTGTTATTGAAGATCAATGAATGAATGATTTAATGATGCTCCATGGGATGTTCAAAGTTTGATCATTTATTTTATAACCAAACCCTGATTGATAGTTTTCCAGAACTTTGTCCCAGATTTGGTTATGCTGTTTGCTTACATATGTTCTCTAACAAACTCTGGGATCTCCCAGAAACAGGCATCTTTACAGTATACTGACATCACATTAATTGGTGGATTCATTCAGCTATTTTATGACACAGTAGTTTGTTAAATAATGATAAATAATTTGTGTCTCTTTCTCTCTTTCTCTCTCTCTGTAGAGACCTGAGGAATAATTTGATTAGTACAGTGGAGCCTGGCGCATTTCGTGGATTGGCTATGCTGAAGAGGCTGTGAGTATGATAATGCATGATAATGTATGATCTTTGATCTGTACAACTTGATTAGAAAACAGACTCCACTTCCCTTAGGCATGTGCATTCATACCTGTATTTCTACATCTAAATAAAAAAAAATTATAAGTTTGGGCTTTTTACTATTTGGCAGCCACCTAATATTAGTTAAACTTGTCAAATAAATAAGTCATGGAAAACATACAGAAAAATCAATTTTCTAAGAAGGAAGGGAAGCATGTAGGTATAGCAGTTCTGTTGTGCCTAGCGAATCATCAAGTATACATCAGTTATTGAACAGAAGTGTGGGAAGGGAAAAATGGGAAAGGGATCAGTATTGCTGCAGATGATGGGCACAAGCCCACACTTTGGTAGATGCAGTGCATGAAGAAATGTGAAACACCTCACTGGTCTGTAATCAGAAAAGAGACGCCCTTTGAGGCCAACACTACTGCTTATGATCTGTGTGTTCAAAGCACACTCACATACTCACACACAGATCTAGTCTTATTGAAATGTAAAGAGAGAGCATGAATGCCACTTGATGTTTGGAAATAAGCTAAATGAAAAGATCCACAGCTCACTGATATCACACTCCATGCTCTCGCACTCTTTCTCTCTTACTCACTCATTTAGGTTTTTTTTTTTCAATTGCAGTGTATTTTATTCAATTCAATTCAATTCAATTTTATTTGTATAGCGCTTTTAACAATGGACATGGTCACAAAGCAGCTTTACAGAAATAAATGGCAAAGCAATTTCACAAAAAATATATTGTAAATATTTGAATTTATCAATGTGAATTTATCCCTAATGAGCAAGCCAGTGGTGACGGTGGCAAGGAAAAACTCCCTGAGATGATATGAGGAAGAAACCTTGAGAGGAACCAGGTTCAAAAGGGAACCCATCCTCATCTGGGTGCAACGGACAGTGCGATTATAAATAAACCCCTTCTATTAATGTGTACTATAAGGACAAATAGTGCAATTGTGCAACCAATAAAGTCTGGTTGGTTAAAATCTATCCACTGTCCACTGATGGAGTCCTGAGTACGAAGCTGCTCGTGGCAACCGCAGCTCCAAAGCCACTACAGCAATCGCAGTCCCAAGCCATTGCAGTACAGCTGCATATGTACCCCATATGTGATCCCCAAACCATCTCCACAGCCCCCAGGTGGCACCATCCCCAGCGATCCAAAACATTCTTCAGGCCGTCCATATGAGGCCACCCCCAGCAGCAGCGAGCGAACTCAACCGATGAGAACTCCAACCAGAAGTAGGGCTTCAGGATGGGTCAGGCAGCGAGGACGAGCAGAAGGGGTCAGGATCACTGGTATCTCAGAAGTAGCATGTGTAGCTCGACAGAGAGTGAGGGAGAGACAGAGATGACTGCTTGATATTAATCATTTAACAAGCTATTAGCATATACCAGCCACTTTATTAGGAATGCCATACTAATACTGGGTAGGACCCATTTTGTTCTTAGAACAGTCTCAATCCTTCATGGCATGAATTCCACAAGCAAGGTCCTTTGAGATTCTGATGCATGTTGACAGATTTGCACAAGTATACCAAATTCTGACCCTACCATCTGCGTTTTGCAGCAGAAATCAAGATTAATCAGATCAGGCAACATTTTTCCAACTCATCAACTGTCCAGTTTTGGTGAGACTGTGCCTACTGTAGTCTCAGATTCCTTTTCTTGACTTGGAACCCAATGTGATCGTCTGCTGTAGTAGCCCATTTGCCTTAAGGTTTGACATGTTGCGTGCTCTGAGATGCTTTTCTGCATACCATGGTTGTAAAGACTGGTTATTTGGAGTTACCATTTGACTTCCTGTAAGCTCATAAGAGTCTGGTTATTCTCCTTTGACCGTTCTCATCAGCAAGGCATTTCCTGACTGCCACTCACTGGATGTTTTTTTTTTTTGTTTTTCCTCACCATTCCGTATAAGCAATATATACTGTTCATGTGCATGAAAATCCCAATTGATCAGCAACTTCTGATGTACTCAAACAAGCCCATCTGACACCAACAGCCATGCCATGGCCACTGAAATAACATTTTCCCCCCTGTTCTGATGTTTGATGTGAACATTAAGTTAACCTCTTGACCTGTATCTTTTGCATTGCACTCCTGCCACCTGATTGATTGATTGATTGCTTGATTGATTGATTGGATAATTTCATGAATGAGCTGGAGTACAGGTTTGTCCTAATAACAATGAGTGTATAAATAACAAGATTTTTGTTCATTATGCATACATATGGGAAAAAAAGTAGCAATCAGACCAAACACAAATAAAAGTCACGTGCCAAATTTACTTTAATAGGAATGGACACTTGGAAAAAAAAAAAACAAGGTCAGGCTGTGGTCTGTTGTGCAAAAAAGAAAAATGGTGGAACTGCTAATGGTAGAGTGTTTTCTTACAGGAATATTCCATTGATTTCATTATACTTTCCCTGTACTGAGAAAAGAGCAGAAAATCTGTTTAGACAAAACTCATAATGGAAATCTAAGAGCGCCTTCATGCATATTCATCTGTTTGCAATTCTTACAAAAAGAAATGAATTTATTCTTTTGGTCTGTTTGCGATTTGGTTTGGTTTAGTTTTACACTCACGTAATTAAACAAACCAAAAAGTAATAGAAAAAACAGGGGTGTGTGGGACTGAAAAAGTACTCATGAAAAATGTTTCATTCACTGGTCAGTGATGGAAAAAAGTAAACAAAGCTTTGTCCAAAGAATTCACAAAACATCACCAGAGCACGGAGCCTGTGCTAAATTAATGCTTAAAAAGGTTATATAAATAACTATCTTAAATGTTTTGTGTAGCACATCCAGCATTTACTTACTCTTTTTGTTCCTGCAAGCAAAAATACATGGTATATTTGGTTCACTTTCTACAGTTGGGTTGATTTAGAGTCGTATCTCTTTCTCACTACAATCAAACCGTTAGAATCTGCTAGGAACCGGAGTGAGACCACCTCACTTAGATACTCTCAGACACAGTGAGGAGGAAATCACACTAGGATTCAATTCAGACTGACCAAATGCTACATCTGTGAATGCACCCTAAGGGCGTTTTCACATTTGGCCCAAATACTTGAGTTTGCACTTAGGACCAATTCTGGGCTTGTATACAGGAGGGGCTCATCCATTTTGTTTTTTTTAATATTTTCCTGTGGCATCAAAACGGTGAAGAACAGTGCTTTTTGGATGCATAGCAGGAATACCTGCCAACAAGGAGCTGTTCTCATATCAGATTACTTTTAGTCACGCAGGCTGGCATGAGATGTGCATTTTTCGTGATGCTCTCATGCAAGCACTAACACCAGTAAGGTTTGGTAATTACAGTACTACAGTCCTAAGAAAGTGTGGTTTTATATATCAGTAAGGCGTTCAGTCTCCTCCACTGACTATAACAAAATTTGAAAGAGGAAGTGACAAGTTGAACCAATCACATTACTCAGCATGCAGCACCGATAGCTTCCAAAGTGAACTGCACCACAGTTGAAGCAAGCCCCAGACCATCGTTTTCAAGATAACCAGGGATTGTTTCTCTGGATCGCTCCTGGGCACTAAAACAGCTTCCACACTTCACCAAGCACACCGAAATCTCTGGGCAAATATCCTGAGTCCAGACAAAAATGCAAGTGTGAAAATGACCTTAATGCCTAAGAAGCTTTTTGTCCTTTTCTCAGTACAGGAAAACATGTATAAATGTCTTTGGTAATCATCCATATGCTATAACTAGTGTAGAGAGTAATTAGGTTGGAAAATATTTAATTTTGTTTGCAAAGTGCAAATAGGCAAACCAGGTAGGCTAACTAGGTAGGCTAACAGGTAGGCAAACCAAATAGGCAAACCTTACTGCTAAATTCCCTCCAAAATCAGCCCAATTTGCCCAAAGATAATAGTTAGGTGAAAATCTGGTATGATTGCTGGATTATGAAGAGACAAACAAACAACCTACCTTTAATAAAATAAGCCCAGAATTGCAATGAAGGCCCTCATTGGTTGTTCACTATCCTTCAGACTGACGTTCCAAAAAAATAAATAAATAAATAAATAAATAAAAATTCACTAAAATGTCTTTGCTCAGCTATAGTTTATTGTAATGTAACTGCAGGGAATTTTGTTTTGCTTTTATTCTGCAACTTTTCAGACAGAATGAAGGAGAAAGTGCACCTTTGTCACAGTGTCTCTGCCTTTTCTAAACACTTTCTCTCATTATCTCTCTCACTCCTGCATACACACTGACACACAGATGGCAGTGAAAAAATAGTAAGTGTGTGTGCTTGTTTTAATGCAGTCGTGATTACTTTTAGGCTGCTAATTGTAGAAGTGTGTGCCAGGTCCTGGCCGCTGTGCTGTGCTAATGTGTGAGCCAGTGTGAGCCATAATGGTGTGTAGAGCTAATTTAAGAGCTCCCAACTGGTGATTACAGCTGAGGGCTGAGCCACTCCCTCTGCTCAGCTTCTGCGCATATCTTTAATTACATACAGCAAAGGCTCAGCACCACAGCCACAGCACATACACTTAGTCATCAACAAAAAGGTCACTGCTCTTAAGCTCTAAAACAGCTGGCCAGTCCAACACTCAACACACAGTGTAGGCTTTGTCCAGAGAGGTCTGCTTTATCTGAGGTATTTCTGGTGGACTGCATAATAAAGTGTAGGTTTATGCCTGTATGGATGTGTGTGGATTAGTGGGATGATCTGTCTGTGTTTTGTACTTTGGTCAGCATCCGTACTGAGCCATAGATGCGAAGTCTCAAAAGACCAGGGCGTCTAAGATGAAGATATCATATTCTATTCTTAGACACTGATAAAATCACAGCACACTCCAATATGGCATTTTCACACATGGCTCGGATGCACAAGTCTTCTCCAGGATTGATTCTGGATTTGCAAAATGCATCATTGATTCTGGATTTGCAGAGTGCATTATCATCATGAATCTGTTCAACCAACGATGACTTCCTTTTGAACTGTGGGTAGATTGCCTAATTCTGCACATCACTTTTGCTTTTATTAGCGTTAAGTTAATCAACAAGTGATGAATTATTTATGAAATTGATATTTCTTTACATTTCAGTGTTTCAAAGTCACTTAAATGGCTTTTTTTGCTCAATAAATGTGTGGTGGCCTGGGAAAACAATTCTGACAATTTTCTACTATATATAGTTCTAATAACCACATGTTTTCTCGAAACTGAAACATGTTTCTCTTTTGCATGTATTGCAACCACAAGCAAAGGTCTAGCATTTTAAATTTGGTTACCCTGAGAGTGAAAAAGGAGGAAATTGCACTTAAAGATCTTCATTCCAACTCCAGGAGCATCTGGGACATTCTGACAGCTGGTATCTGATTACAAACAGAAAAGATTATGCATATGTATGTTTTGCTAAAGCACATAGCTATCCAACTACTTCAATAAAGTGGGACATTCATCATGGCACCTTACCCACCATGATCAGCGAGAAAGTCAAGACAAGGTAAATAAAAGCATTTGTGCATAATTTTGGTGAAATATAATTATTTTTTTCTTAAAGTTGAGGTGCCAAAATATGACATAAGCCAAAAAGTTTTCTTGGCCGGTTGCTAGAATTCTGCCACAATGACAGGTTTTCCTAGACCACCACATACACTGTATGGATAAAAGTTTGTGGACACCTGCCCATCACACTCATATGTGCTTCTTCCCCAAATTGTTGCCACAAAATTGGAAGCACACAATTGTATATAATGTCTTTGTATGCTGTAGCTTTACAGTTTCCCTTCACTGGAACTAAGAGGCCCAAACCCGTACCAGGATGCCAATGCCCCTGTGCACAAAGCGAGGTCCATGGTTTATGTAAGGTTGGTGTGGAAGAACTCGAGTGGCCTGCACAGAACCCTGACCTCAACCCCACCGAACACCTTCAGGATGAACTGGAACCCTGACTGCGCCCAAGGCCTCCTCGCCCAGCATCAGTGCCTGAAATCCCTAATGCTCTTGTGGCTGAATAAGCAAAAATCCCAACTGCCACACTCCAAAATCTAGAAGAAAGCCTTCCCAGAAGAATGGAGGTTATTATAACAACAACGGGGGACGAAACGGGTGTCCACATACTTTTGGCTGTATAGTGTATATTAAGAAGCCATTACTTCTACAGATTACAACATGTCTTTCTCCGCAATTGTAACTTCAAACAGGAAGTAATGTGACAAGGTCAACCAATTTTCAACCAATTATTTTATTTGTCGCCTGGACCTGGAAGCAGATTACTTTCACAATTCCCAGAGCACTATTTTAAAGCTGTCCAGAGATGGTTTCCCTTAACAGCACACAGACTTGGAAAGCAGCTTTTACACACAACCAAACATACTGAACTCTCAGTGCAAATAACCTCAGTGTCAAAAAAACAATATTGAAAAAATTGTCTTTGGAGCCATATTTGAACTGGATTATTTTTACATGAGATCATTCACTGATATCATTTCTGATGTGCTTCAAGTGCTTTTTGACTGGTTTGTCCAAGATAAGGAATGTTTGTAATTTCCCTAAATTATTTCATTATCGTAATGCAAACATCACCAGCAGGGACGACACACAAATGAGCAACACATCAATCTTCATCCACAAAGTTGCGGTGATTTTCTTTTCCCCCATTCCTCCAAGGAGGTGTCTTGGGGTAACAACATGCTATAATTCAGGGAGAGTTGATTAGTTTACTCATCATTTATTCCTGCTCATTTTTCAACAGCCTTCACATACTAAGCAGGAGGATTCCCAAGCAGCATGTGAAGGAGTTTTGTGTGTGTTTCCATTAACTTTAGTTTGTATTGACAAGTTGTGAACAGAACATAGAGATTAAATTGTAGTACTTCCCTGGCTAGAACTAATCCAGGTTTGATAGGGTTTAGCAGATTTAGATTGCCACTACAGAGCAAATGTAACCTGTAAATAAGCTCATTATTATTAATTGGTAAATACAACAAGTATTAAGAATAAGCATACTTGCAAATGCTGGGCTGCTTATTAGTGCCCTTATGGCCACCAATCTCCATTTACCTCAACAGAAACTAGCACCTTGTGAGTCCAGTCAAGAACATGTGAGATGAGTGAGAAGAGGGCGGGGCTTCCAGGCAATTAGTTTTGGCGATCTGGCAGTCATTCCAGATCAATATGGCAGTTGGCTCCTCTCCTATTTTATTGGGGAGAAAAAGACTGCACTTCTGCCATATGTGTGAGTGGTAATGCATACTAGCGTGTTCTGATGTTGAAATGCGGCGCTCCAATGCAAAATGGGTAAAAAGTGGCTGGTCTGGTAATACAATATTTTAATTACATCGCTGAATATCATGACAGTGTAAAATCATGTAGAGATGATTAAATTGTGTTGTACCTTGGACCACATTTCTTTTAACCAATCATCTGATGCCTGTCATTAACCCTGTCATTAATCTGTAATCAACAACTTCTGTACATCCTTCCAGATGCACCACTTGGCTTCCAGGGAAAGCTATTCAGAAGCTCCACATTTGATTTTTTGACTTTGACTTTGACCTTGATTAATTAATACTTTTTTATTCATAGCTATTCAGCTTGCTAGGTAGCTCAGTGCTGAGATGTGCAATTGTTAGCTAGCTTTGCATACAAAGTACTATTATCAACAGATAGTTTTTAAAACACTGAAAAGCAGAGTTTTGAGATTGACAAGAGTTTTCTGGGGAGAATTTTTAAGTAGCTGAAGATGAGAAGTGGAGGAAGCAGCAGGCACACACTGATGACATTAGATGACAGAGTTATTGATTTAGGGATATGTCCTACCAGACGACATCCCGTTCACCATATACTGTGAGAAACTGTATTGTTGGAACATTCAGATAAGCATACTTTTAAATAATGGCTGCGCATACACCCAAACACACCCTGGTGTGCTAATACTTTAATTCATTCATTCTTCTTCAGTAACTTGAGTTTATCCCAGGAAAACAGGGAGCAAGGCAGGAATACCCCCTGGATGGGACTCCAATGGGTCTGTTGCACTGTGCACACACACCTAGTGGCAATTTAACGTAGCATCCACCTACTGGCAGGTTTTTGAAAATACAGAGATGTTTGAGTGCAAGCCTTAGCAGGCAATGTAAAAAAAAAAAAAGAGTTATGCATTTTGTTTGGCTGAAACTGTCTTGGCAGTAGGCATATGGTTAATGAGTGCAGTAAATCAGTGGTGTCAATCAATATATGTATTGAATTTGTGCGTGTAATAGTTGTCATACTGCAGTGGAAACAGTGGATCTTTTATTGCATACACAGAAATTAGTAAGCGCAAATATGAATACATTTGTAAAGTCCTGCTGCTGTGGGTTCTAATCTCCTCTGTCCAACAATTATGCACACTAAAGCTACTTTAGTAAGAGCGCCCCCTTGTGGAGAATCTTCAGCCTGCTAAACATGAGTCTATGAGTTCCAAGCCACATGCAGACATCCCTGTTGTTTTACAGGAGTATCTGGACTAACAAGGCCATGTTTATAAACCACAACCCATGGCTTATCCATTGTGATGCTTTTAAATGTTTGGCCTCAGGCAATTTATGTCAATTTAAGACCTCTCTTTTTGTGTCTATATCTTCAGGGATCTATCCAACAACCGCATTGGCTGCCTTTCCGCCGAGATATTTCTTGACCTTGGCAATCTCTCGAAGCTGTGAGTAATGTGCTGACTGAAACACACAGTGTGCTTTCTGCTCCTACCATGACCTGCTTGAGCTCTGTATAAGAAATCAGACTCCCTGACAATATTGTGGTAGTGAATTATATTTGGCTCTGATTAGACTTAATTGTCTAATGTGTTTCTTTGTACGTGTTTTTCAGAAATTTATCTGGAAACATCTTCTCCACACTGCCTGAAGGGCTGTTCATGCACTTGAGTTCCCTGAGAGTTCTGTAAGATTATCGAGTGGTACTCCTGCACACTAGAAACATCTTGATAACACTATTACAAAGAGATAAACTAATTACATTCACTTGTTACTCATTCACCTGTGTGTGTTTGTGTGTATGTTTGTGTGTGAGATCAGACACTTCAGTACAGATTACCTCTATTGTGACTGCCAGTTGGAGTGGTTGCTGCTGTGGGCCAGAGCCAGAACCGTACGAGTGGGAAATGAGACAACGTGTGTGTATCCTTCACACCTCCATGGCTTCCCAGTCCGTGGCCTCCAAGAACACCAGCTCACCTGTGGTAATCCAGAACATACATTAACATACAGTATGTGTGTCTGTGTTGGATGGGTCTCGATTCCAATCTTGAAAGGCAACATACAGGTACATATAGAAGTTCACTAACAAACAGCCCAGTTCAGCAACAAATCTGGATCCTGGCTGAGTCTGGATTATACTTGCTTTTATCTACCTATACATGTACACAAAATGGCTGCCACACATATCCTGTGGTTGTTTGGAGTGACAGTTGACAGTGCAGTACCAAACTAAATTGTTGGGGCAGTGTAGCACCATGTGACATGGTGTACACAAATGTTGAAACAAACTACAATGCATCACAAATTGCTTCCTTATGTATGATTCTAGGCAGGTATTGAATACTAACACTAACTGTTTTTCATATTATGTTTGTGAATTACATAAATCTAGTGGATTTCACTATTAATCCCTCAGATGGGGGGCATAGTGGCTTAGTGGTTAGTACTTTTGCTTGCACCTGCGGGTTGGGAGCTCGAATCCCGTCCCCACCCTGTGTGCGCGGTGTCTGCTTTGGGGGTTTTCTCCCTTAGTCCAAAGACATAAGTTGTAGGCTGATTGGCATTTCCAGATTGTCTATAGTGTGTGAGATTGTGCCCTGTGATGGGCTGGATCCCCATCCAGGGTGTCCCCTGCCTTGTGCCCAGAGTTCCCTGGGATAGGCTCCAGGCTCCCCTGGATCCCTCAGATGTACGTGAATAAGATACCTAGGTGAGTATGTGAACAATGCCACACACACATTGTTGATGCTTCTGCACTTGCACACAAAAGCCATGCATCAACTATAATCCAGGCCTTAGTCTATGTGTGAATGTAGGAGGAATAATTGGGTGGGGACACTGATGGCCATGAGTAGTAAAATACTATCAAAAATAACGGGGAAAAAATCCATTTTGAAATGAAACCTATGAGGTGTCTAATACTGCATTTCTTTCTTGAGTGAACCAGTGATCATGAAACACAGCAGGTTTGAGCTTAATGGCAGCACACTCATCTAAACACAAGCATGACAATAATTTACTTTACATACATAATGTCTGTATACTCATCTGAATGAAAAGATGAGTGCTCTAGTTCTGGATTTGCTTGCTTCTGTTAAAATATGCTGTAGCCTAAAATATGCTCAAGCCTATATGTAGTATAGTATATGCTTTAGAGTACTGTATTCAGACCTGTAAGGCAGAGTGTTTGTATGCTAGTGTGGCTGGAATTAGCAGCACGAATCCATTCTGTCTCTTTTCCAGCTCACTCCATCCATTACAGGATTAGAGCAGTAATGTTCAGCCTCTTGGCCTGCACACTGCCTGGCTGCTAGACCAGATCTGCTGCAGCAGCCACATGTAAACCAGTATTTATGCTCCTGCCAAGCTATTCAGCCCAAGTCCTATTGTAATAGCATTTTCAAGGTCATTATAACCATGTGCGCTTGCTGTAGTGGACTGCCTGTATCACAGCTCCACAACCATTTCACTCCTTCATGCCATGTGCTGGTTTAAAACTCACTGGTTTTCAAAAACCCTTGTTACATAAGAGCATCACATTCTAACCATCACATTCTAGTTCCCAAAAACACAGTCATTGCATGATACTCATCTAGCTTCTGACAGGAGATGAAGGTAGCTCTCTTGCTCTCCCCCATTTCTTTTTCTGTGCAATTTTAAGGAGCAACAGCCAAAAAAAGCCACAGGTCCTTCTGTGTTCTGTCTATTCCAAGTTTGCAATGGAGAAGGATTTGTATTATATTAAGGCAAAAACTGTCAAAAATAAGTGTATACGATTATGGTAATTTCTTAATTGTAGGCAATGTTGTAGGGTCAAAGTGTAGCCTTGGCCCAGTGTAAAAAACACTTAACTACGCATTCACAATGTGTTTCTGAACTCCAGAGCACTTGAGCGGAAACCAGTCAAATCCAAAACCACTGTATCATTTGCCGAGACATGGAGTGTCGTCCAAGCATTACATTAGTGTAATAGAAAATAAAAGATGGAGCTTCTCACGAGGCCAAGTGTCTCGAGGTGAGCAGGTTACAGCCGGCGTGTGGGGTTTCTGGCATTAGTAGAAGCTTCATCTTTGTGTCTGATAGTAGCATATGAGGCTCCAAATAGGATATAAGACTCATGGTAGTGAGCACACAAGCGACAGTGGTATAATCCTCATGTCCTCTTGGCCAGGGCAGAACAGACACTCACATCAAGGCCAGATGCTCTCTCAATCTTTCTGTCGGTCTTTCCACCTCTTTAACACGTTCTCTCTTACTTGTCTCTGCCAGCTTGGCAGATCAATTCATTTGACATGTTATAGGTGTCTGAAGACCCCACAGATCTGATGACACACGCACACTTGCATATCCTCTCTTCACTGCAACAGGTGGAAATTAAGGCAGTACTCCAGCGTTTTCAGCCTAAACACAATGCACCATGTGGTTACTGTATGTGTGATTAACACAGGCCATAATTTCAACATGTTCCCTGTACTGAGAAAAGAACTGACTCAAAACCTACTTACAATGAATGTTTAAGGACGAAAGTCAGTAAAAAATATTTAGAATATGCAAACTCAATACGACAACCATTATATATAAAAAAAATCTTATATATGTTATGTATATATAAAATATCATATGAGACAAACAAGAGAGACAGTTGAATGTTTAACGTTTAGTGTGAAAGATTAATGTGATGAATTACAAACGAGAAGAAGGCAAACATTCAAATAAATAGCTAAAAATATTCTGATATATTGATAATGTATTGAAGCTGAACGAATCCTAGTTAGCATGTTGATTTGTGTTCACTACATGAGAAGCCTACTATTTTGTACTGACAGTGGCACTAAGCAAAAAGCTTGGGCAGAGATGCCTCAGAAGTGATTGAACAGGGCACAACAATATTTCTTTTTGATCCAAAATAGCTCATTGTGTGCAGAATTTGAGGTAGCCACAAAATACTACATCAAGGACATGATATCATAATGTGTGCGCACAATGTAGTCTATGTACTTTTTGTACTTTTAATTTGCTGTATACAGTAGGAATGTCAAATTGATAACAACCTGCCAAACCGTGATGCTGAACTTACTGCTTGTGCAAGAAAAAAAAAGACTTACTGTATGTTCAAGGTCAGAAGTGTGCATAACCGAGACACAAGTGGTTTTTTGCCCAACTACAACCCATGCACACAACTGTATTACCGTAAGTCTGTGATTATATCTGAGGTGATTTCAGTGTAACCTCCTCACTATAAATTTGACCTAATATAATATAATATTTAGTTAAATTACATTTGTGTGCATTTGTCATTTGCATGTCTTTTATCTGTGTATGAGGCCCCGTAGGTCATTTGTTGTTCTGTCCAGTCTAGGACCACAATAATTACAGACTGTCCTCTGTTACAGACTCTCCTCTGGAGCTTCCTCTGCTTCAGCTGATCCCATCTCAGAGGCAGCTAGTGTTCCGGGGTGACAGACTCCCACTGCAGTGCACCGCATCATACGTGGACCCCTCCATCACTCTGAGCTGGAGCCATAACCACTGGCCTGTACACACACATGAAGAGAGAGGAGTGTATGTGGAGGACAGCATAATCCACGACTGCTGCCTCATCACCAGGTAAGAGTGAGAGATTAGAGAAAGAAGGAATCAGGGTGAGAACTGTGTCATGCTCTTTGTTGTATTTGTGTGATTGTAACACAACACAAAAATATTGCAGATTGTTTTGGGGTAGCTGTTATTCTGTATATTTTTGTGATTTGCAGAACACCTGTATGCTATGACTTCACTTAAAGACTCCGTATCAATATTTTTGTGGTAGAAATAATTGTCTGATGGACAGAACGTACAAATAATGTGCTTTCTGTCTTCTTTCTATGTGAGCCTCTTGAACAGGGGTCAGAATGCAGTCAGGATGCGGCCCCAACAAATTTCAGTGGTCTGAATGAAGCACTTATGTGAACAATGTAGCAGAGACAGCAAATAAAAAAAAATAAAAATAAAAAAAAAACTGACCATAGTTCATTGGACTAGAGACTTTCTAGAGGCCTAGAGATGTTAGCTCAGAAAGGGGAGTGTTTTCAAAGACGTCAATAGATTTTCCATTTTATTTACCCTCTCGGGTCTGAGCAGTGAACTGGTGACATGGCTTATTTAAAGAGTCAATAGGGCACCCGAGTGGCCCAACAGTAAAGCTTTTGTCATATCATCTGGAGATCATGAGTTCGAATCATGACGATGCCACAGTCATCCTTGTCTGGGAGTCCAAGACAGCAAAATTGGCTTTGCTCTCTGAGTGGGAGGGGTGACATACTCGCCCTCCCCTGTCAATCACAGCGACACTAGCCAATTGTACATGTCTGAGCGCTCATGTATGCAGAAGAGGACAGATAGTGCTTTCCTCTGAGTGTGTTGCCCTGTGACAGGGCAAAAAAAAAAAAAGATAACAGATTATTTAAAGACAAATGGACAGAGAAGTCAAATTTAAACAGGTATGCCATCTGTTCAGTGTCCGTGGCTCTAGTCAGAAGTGGTAACATGAAGTGTCACTATGCAACCACTTTGAATTGTCTTATTTGTAGCCATAAACTAATCATTAATCGTTAAGCATTTAAAGGTAACTGTTGTCCCCATTCAGTCATGTTAGTTGCTTATCTTGATTTTTGTAAGCAAGAACTTTTATTTAACTGGACATTTGCAAATTATAGTCGAATACTCCTGCTCTAGAACAACAGCTTATTCCTCACCTCTATGATGGCAATACATTTGGCGATTTGTCTTTAATTAATTTTGTTAGATGTTCTGTTGATTCTATAATCTATTTCTTGTGCCAGCTTTGCCTACAAAAATGAGTTTGTAAGGTATATGACAGACTTCAAGCTTTGCTTGAAGGGAAATGTGTAAATACCTGTTTCCTAGCACCACCCACGCTAGTGCAGTTGCATTTAATTCTAGACATGAAAATACCAACTGGTTGAGAGAAGATAAATACTGGCTTACACCCAAACAAATTGGGAATATACTGCCATAAATTTTTGCATTCAGTTATGCTTATGCCTACATAATAGTAGTATTATATTTTCTGATGTTATTTGTTTTATTTATGTCCATGTTAGTATGTTTTAAATCAATTCACAGCACACGGACATGTAAGTGACCTTATCCCAGCTGTGCTTTACTTTTCATTATCATTGCCCTTGATAGTGATCAGAAAGGACAGGATAGAAGTAAACTGGCAAAGTGCCAGTTCTGTATGTCCTTTCTGAGGCATGTTAGACGTGCTTATCATGCTATCCTTGGTGATAATGTGGCTAGTATATGCTACACCTTTTAATAATTATCAGCTCTTCCTTATGCTTTCATTTCCCTTCACTGGCCAGTGCAACATGCATTAAAACACACCCACACAATGCACATCTACTCAGTTATGTGTGTGTGCGTGTGTGGGAGTGTGTGTGGGAGTGTGTGTGTGCGTGCTTGTTAGTGTGTGAGAAAGTAGTGCAGGGCCGTTGATTAGTTTAACTGCCTCTCCCTTTGGTGTGAGCTGGCCTATAAATATTGATGGAGTGCTGACAGAAATATGTTTCCTGTGTCAACACGGCTGGAACGCTTTGCTCGCAGTTTTCATAGAGCATGCCGAAAGCTGCAGCCTTCATAAACCACCCAGGAGGATGCTCGCTTTTACGCTGTCGTTGTTTGCCCTCGTCATTGTGAGCCTTGTGGTCCCTTTACTGTGAGTGATGATGGTTGTATGGCAATGGGAAATCTCAGTGTCAAACAGGACACAGTGACTGACTCAGTGTGATCTCCAGAGAATATGAACATCCTGAATCTTGCATTTCTTCTCTGTGTTTTTCTGTGTTTATTACAACTTATTCTCATCCAGTCTGTATGCTTGGATCCTTTTTTAGTGTTGTGAAAGGCAGTGCTGTTTGTTAGCTACTTCAGTTAGACAGTGGAGTGCATAGTGCGTGAACTAAATAGCCTGCATAAAGGCATTTTCACACTTGGCAAGAATAATTCAGTCCACACCCAGGATGATTTCTGGGCTTGTTTGGGGGAGGGTCTCTTATCTGCAGGTTTGCTTTCATGTAACATAATTCCTTATGAACCATGACTCGACTGTGAAATTCCATACATTGTTGTTGTGCACACAGGTTTGCAGAATGGTAGGCACTAAGTTTGTCCATTTATTTGATTTTTAAATTCTGTTTTTTTTATTCTGTGGGAGCTATAAAACATATCAGGGTGGGGGTGGAGTTGCTCAAGTCACCTTACCCTTAACCAGATTACTAGTTCCCAATCAGTTATAGAGGTAGCCATCAGCCACCTATCCGCTCACTTAGTCAGTCAGTCTGTGTTTAAGCAATGGTCTACAGTTTGTATTAAAATCTGTTATTCTCCCTCCTTTATCACTAATCACAGCTGAAACATTTACAAATTGCATCTGTTCCTTTTTGTTTTAAGTCACTTTGCTCTTTTTATTCTGTGGGAGCTATAAAACACATCAGGGTGGGGGTGGATTTGTTACCAGAGGGGGCGGGGTGGCTTAGTGGTTAGCATGTTTGCTTCACATTGCCAGAGTTGGGGGTTCAAATCTTGCCTCCACCCTATGTGTGCGGAGCTTGGCTGTTCTCCCTGTGCTTCAGGGGTTTCCTCCCCCAGTCTAAAGACATGCATTGTAGTCTGATTGCTATCTCTAAACTGTCTGTAGTATGTGAATGTGTGTGCGATTGTGCCCTGCGATGGGCTGGCACCCTGTCCAGAGTGTCCCATTCCTTGTGCACTGCATCTCCAGGGATAGCCTCCAGGCTCCCTGCGACCCTGTGTAGGATAAACAGTATGGAAAATAGATGGAATTTGGTACCAACACTCAAACAGTGGTCTTCATATGCGTGGCATGTCCCCTGCAAACTTGTATATGAAGATTTTTAGCTATACAGGTTGCCACGAGACATGCATTTTTCTCACATTCTTAGTGCAAGCACTCGCACTACAGAGGTGATCAAATTACAGTAATCTTGCTAAAATCGTATGAAAGGCTTGTGTTTTAGGCCTATACCGACACGTTGATTCGTAATTTCTTCTGTTGGGCTTCCTGACATCCTCATTCATCTTTCTGACACAGTTTCTTTTTTGTTCTAATATTACTGAATGCCTTCCTCGCACCATATATTGATAAGGCGTTCTGTCTCATCTGCAGAGAGTGGATAGGTTCCACACACATTGCAGACCGCACCAAAAAATTTGGTTGAAGCAAGCCCCCAGACCACTGTTTTCAAGAGGACTGGGAATAAGGTTCTCTGGACTGCTCCCGGGCTCAAATACGGCTTTCACACTCCACCAAATGTACTGAACTCCCCAGGCACATAGCCCCGGGTCCGGAAAATAACTCAAGAGTGAAAAAGACCTAAGACAAAGGGTCAGAAATGAACATCCTTCAATGCCATGGAGCCTGCTTTGTATATAAACCATATAGTACTTGTTTGATTTTGTTTTCTGTACTTCATGACCACCTTAGCAGGAGTCTCTGTTCCACGTGCCTCCTCTTCCAGTGAATGCTGAGACATTTTTTTCACAGTTTCTGCAGGCTTATGATGGATTTCTTGTCACTCTGTTTCTGATTAAGATGTGCAATTAAGTCCTTGCACTGCCTTTCTACACATAAACTGTCAGGCCTCTTTTTCCCCACATGGAGTTGATGCTGTAATGTTGCTCTTGGCAGCAGGGAGATCCCACTAGATGAGGAGGTGGGGTGTCAGGAACTACTCTCCTTTCCACCACAGACTAGCCAGTCTGCCCAAGCTGCCAACCAAAACACTGGCCCACTTAATCACAAGCCACAGCCAAGTATATACACACATGTACATGCAAGCTGATTCCTGCTGCCACATGGTAAATTCTGAATGAACTGTTTATAAGTGTCTGAAACTCAGAGCCTGGTGTTCAACATCTTAGGTTATGTCCACATTGCATGTAATATGAAAAAAAAATGCACATGCAAGGAGTGGTGTTTTGTGTCAAAATTATCACAATTTCAAGCTTCATTCAAGCTTTAAGGGTCCTGTAAGTGTAAGTGTTTAAAGTTCAGTGTCTTGGCAGAGGTTTTAGTTGCATTGCTTGTGCTTTTTAACGAGCCTTAAATGATGTCAGTCTTACCAAAGCATACACCAAGGCTTTAATTTAATACAATCTCTAATGTCAAGTAGTAATTGAACATGGTTAGTGAGCAAATTGTGGGTGATTCATAATGAAGAATTGGGTAAATGACATCACAAGGAGGAAAGTGGATCTCAAAGACACTCTGGGAAGAGTAAACTGAAACTGAAACTCTGTTTTAAGGGCAGTGATACATGTCAAAATGTTTAAAATTTGATATTAAGGCAGGAATAATATAGCACAGGGCATGCTGTTACAGAAAAATAATCCACAACAGGGTGTTGTGATACAGCCCAACTCAGAGCAGAGAGCTGTTACCACACCAAAATTTATTATTTTCCTATAACAACACATCACAAATTGTTTTATTCCTCTTGCACTACAGCACTTTTCCAATGATCACGATTTTTAATTTATTACTGACATTCTTTTTAACCAGTATGTTAATATAAACCTATAATGTGAATTAGCCATGTTGTTATAGAAGAATAATCAACGACTTCTGACAAGTCCAATTCAAGAATTCAATAGTGCTGTAGTATAACATAAAGTCAGAGTGTGACATGAGCAAACATTATGTTAATAGGGTATATGTGAATAAGAACCATTTTTCAAGACTCTGTTTATATGCCGTTGGCATCAGAGTTGCGAACGTGGGGTGATTATCCAAAATGAAACCAACTTTAACCCAACTTTACCACAGTAATATTAAGTAATCATTTTGAAAAACTTTCTGATTATGGCATGGTCTTGATAAACCTTCTCATTATTAAGACTTAGTTAATTATATAATTTTGTCTTCAACTATCTGAAACAGGCTTCCCCAAATACCTTTTCAACTGTACTAATTTGCAAATGCAATCACCGCTCTGGCAGGGATTTACAGGCATGGTAAATCACATTGCAGCTCTAAATCCATTTGCATAGACAAAACCAACGTGCATTTTCAGCTTTAGGTAGAAATGCCCCAAATGGCATATTCATTAAGACAGACATGCAAAAAGGACAAGTGGTATTTTGTTCATTTGAAAGACACATCCTCTGTGGATCCTGTTATTAAATGAGCTTGCCTTTTTTGGCAGCTATCAAGTTACTTTATGTTTTTACACATAGTGCATCAGGACCAAAATTTCCACAGGAAGCGACAGCAAGATGTACAATTTTGTTTTGACATATTATTTGGATGCCCATTCTAAACGTCTTTCAACCTCACAACAATTATTATCATTTTTTTTTTAAATCTGCAGTCTAAACTTTGCCTTTCTAAAGGACTGTTTTTAGCACTTGCTGTATTGGTCAGTGTGCAGTGTGATGCAAAAGCACAAGCCCTGAGAATTTGCAAAGCTTATGACTGAGAAAGTATTCAAGTAATCAGATTATTTAATGGATTGATTGGTGAGAAATTAAAGAAAGTCACACGTTCAGTAATAGACTTCTTTTCCAATAAAACATTAATGATTTCTGGGACTTTTCCTGAAGTGACAGAAGCAGGTGAGAGCCAAAGTGTGCATAAGAACTGTGGCAGGTTCTCACAGATGCTTGGAACAACTTGCTCGCGGATTTTCCTGTAACACTGCGTGACGGTGTGCCTGAGAGAACTGATGTATTTTAAAGACAAAGGGTGGTCACTCTGAATTTTGATTTGATTTACTGCTCTGTATAGTAAGTTTTTTGATATTTGTGCCTAACATTGTCTTTACACTGCATGATTTTCAGCTGATTTTGCTGGCGCATAAAAAATTTGAACATCATAAAAAAAAAAAAATCAAATTTAGTGCCATTGGGACCAAAGAAAGCTGACAAGAAAGTTCTAGCATTGTCTGAAATTTTGGTTTGAAAATCTCATTGTGTGATCGCTACTGTGATGCTCATCTAAAAGCCACCAATAGGAGACTGGAATAGAATTGCTCAGAACTCACAGGACAGCTAAAATATGGTAGAAGCAATCATGAAAAGTATACAAAACATGATAATGGACAGAAAAAACATCCTTTTTACCTCAAGATCACTTTGAAGTATATTTCTTTTCATGCAACTCCATTTTTACACTAGCTTGATGATTGAGTGCTGTACCTGTTAATCCGTCCCTGTAAATGTCACACTGTAATACACAGATCTTTTTTAGTTTAAAAGCAGCATTTTAAATGGGCCAATTTATACTTTGGTCTATTTGAGGTATTTGCTGTTGATGAGACAGATAATTTGTGTGTGTGTGTGTGTGTGTGTGTGTGTGTGTGTGTGTGTGTGTAAAGAAGTAGCTACAGATAGTTTACCTTCAGTACATTAGTAATGCTATACTCACAGGCATTTATTTCAGGCATATATAGTGAAGCTGCTCACGGCATTAATTAGTGCCCACTACATACAGAAAATTTATGTTCTCTTGCTATATGTCTATTCTTTATCCCTGCTTGAGCTCTAGGGATCCAGACAGATGTGCCGTCCAGCCTGAGCTAATAACTAATGGCCGGTGCGTTGTGTAGCCTGGCGCCCATGCTGAGTAATGGCATGAGGCTAAAGAGCCGGTAAGCAATAGCCGAGAGAGCAGCCGCAGAGTGTGAATCATACCTCATTAATCAAAGTCCTGAAAGCCTGTAGAGTTGCAGACCGTATCGCCACTAATCTCTCCGTTTTTAATCATTCTAACTTGACATAGAATACGAGAATAGAGCAGAGGAAAAAGTATTATAGAAAGATGGGACTTATAAAGGTTTTATCTCCCGTTTTGTCCCCTTTTCTCTCATCCTCACTCACTCACTTTCCCTCCGATTCTTGCCTGATTCTTTGTCTACGTAGGTTGCCATGGAGACTGAGGTCTTAATTGGCTTGTTAGAGTGTCGTTTGGCTTATTAAGGTTAGTGCTGTCCATCTCCCGCACCTAACTAAAGCAGGAGAGGGTGTCTATGAGTGAGATAGTAATCAGAAAATAGAGGAAAAGAATTAGAATTGTGTGTGTGTGTGTGTGTGTGTGAGGTAAATACACAGAAAAAGTAGAAAGGGTTATGTATGCACAAAGAATAAAGATTTGGCTCATTTTTTGTACAATTTGTTCTGGTGATCAAGAGTCCATCTGCTTTCTTCTTTCATGTTTTATTATAAATGAGCAGCTACCTGAGGTGACAGAAAGTCATACGCAGCTGTGAGTTGTAGCAATATTCACCTCGGCCCCATACTAATTAAGTGCAGACCTCCAGGCTAAGGCTGAATTGGTTCTCCTGCTATCTTTTCAGCAGTACAACACCACTAAGGTTCCCCATGGTGTGTGGCATAATTACAATATGATTTCAATTCTTTCAGACAGCCAAAGCACAGAAGGTTTGGTATAGGGATTAGACAAGAGTTTTTCAACCTAACCTACTTCATCTGTAGCATACAGTATATATTATTGCCACAGGCAGAAATGAAAAACTTTTTTCATTTACTGTTCAATTTGTGCAGCTTCCATAATCTGTATGTTTTTGTGATTTTTTTTTTTCCTCGTAGTGATGACCAAGCTTGTTGCCTGCAACACACTACAGCACGTGAATATGGTTACCAAACAGCTCCACCATGCTGATGATAGCAAACATTTTAACTGACCACGTTAACTAGTCTTCGGATTGCTCACATTATATTATATCCAATTAAATTTCTGACATTTCAGAAACTCCAGCAGTGTGGGGGAATGCATTTATCGGGAGTTGTTTACCCTCTCACGCTGTACAATTCACACTTACCTTCTGACTCACATGCAATTTAGCACTGATTCAAAAAAATGATTGGTGACAGCATGTCTGCATCATGGTAAAATTGTATAATCCCGGTTTAAGAGGATTGCTGGCTCACTGGGTAAGGTACTGGTCTACTGAACAGGAGGTTGTGAGTTTAAATTCCATCAGCCGTCAAGCGAATATTGTCAGTGTGCAGAAAAAAATGGTCATATATTCACCATCCACTTTGTAAGGATCACCTGTACCCTGCATATTCATGAAACTATCCAGTCAGTCAAACATGTGGCAGATGCACAATGCAAAAACCATGTAGGTACAGGTCAGGAGCCTCAGTTAATGTTCACATCAACCGTCAGAACGGGGAAAAATGTGATCTCAGTGACTTTGACCGTGGCATTGATGGGAGTGGAAGTTCTGTGGGCAGAAACGCCTTGTTGATGAGACCAGGCAATGTTATGGAACCCAAAGTGGTCTGCTTTTGTAGCCCATCTACCTTAAGGTTTGATGTGTTGTGTGCTCTGAGATGTTTTTCTGCTCACCATGGTTCCTGTCAGCTCAAACCAGTCTGGCCATTCTCATCTGACCTCTCTCATCAACAAGGAGATTCCGCCCACTGAACTGCCACTCACTGGATGTTTTTTGTTTTTTGCACCATTCTGTGTAAAGCAACATCTAGGTAGATGTGAACATTAATTATCAGGTGTCACTGAGACATGTCTATGTTTTTGGCAAACTCCACCCTGAGCGCAACTGTCTGAGTAGTGCTCAAGTCTGTAGTTATGTATGAGGTCTGAATAGCGATCTGAACAATGTCAGTATTAATCTCTCACTACACAAGCTTAACTCAACTATGAATACAGCCTTTGGTCCCTATAAAGCATTCCTTTCATCTTTCTTTTAGCTCCTCCATTAAAGCATTTCTACACAAGAGTATGATGTTTGTGTCTATCTGTGTGCATCTCATCTGCTAAGTTTGTATTCCAGTGTCCCTATGTCTGTACTGAAGCTCCTTAGGGATGCATTCATCTGTCAGTGAACTGGAAATATCCATGTCAGTATCGCTAGTCTAAAAATATCACACATATTTACTGAGCTTTGTTAAACATACAACCTGTTTAGCCATTCTCACTCTCCCTCTCTTTATCTTTCTCTCTTTCTTTTTCTGTCTCAGAGGAAGTACATAGCCGGTCTATGGTCAGGCTGTTGGAATGCCGCTCAATAAATGGCCAGTTTTTTTTTTAATCGTTAACAGCCTCGTGAGTGCTGTTATATAAACAAATCGTTAAATATCAGCGCAAGTGCGTAAATGCTCCTAATGAGGCCTTGGGGAGGCGTTGTTTGCAGACAGCGCCACAATAGAATAGCAGCGGTGAGAATTTAGGTCTGTGTGCGCGTGTGCGTGTGTGTGTGTGCGTATGCGCATGTATGCGTCAGCCAGAGCCGAATCTGTATTTTACTCTCATTAATGCTTCCTTTTCTTTACAGAGTGGAATCTATTGTGCTTAAATTGACCATGCTGACCCATGCATAAGTGCAGCGTGTTTAATTTTTTAAAGCTGGATAGTCTCGTACTCTTTTTGGTCTTCCTCCTGCTTGTCCAAAGCCAGATTGTGTCCCACCCTGCCTCTATGCTTGTGAAAGAGAAGGAGAGAGATGGAAGGACTCAAGAGGTCAGTATTCAGAGGCTGATTTGGATGTTCACTTAACAGTGATGTCTCTTTCTGCATTCCCATCTGCTTTGGGATAAACAGGTGAGGGGAGAAGCACTTCAGTTGCATTGTCTGGCTTCAAAACTGCCCATCTTCATTTTTATTTCCCCCAGTTTTTAATCCTATCTCTGACGTCCAGGCACATCCATCTTAAACGAGTGTTCATTCATTCTTCAGTCTGAATTAAAGAGAGAGCAGCTGAAAGGTTCTTGGCTCCAGGACTATTCTAGCACGACACGGCACGGAGAGGCCGGAGCGGATGTAATGCTCTGCGGTTATGGCAGCTGGAGAGAGAGTGCCTGTTATTTTTGGCATGTGGTTTCGAAGCAGCTGGAGCTGTGAGTGCAGTAGCATCGATTCCATGCTGCACAACATCGCCATGTGCTCCTGAACCACCAGGCTGTTGCTGGCTCATACAGTACAGAGAAATCTCTCCTAAAAGCTATTGCTTCTCCTGGTTGATCAGTGACACTTCTCAGCATTATTAATCCATGTCCATTGGACTGTATTGTGGTGGAGGACAGCAGGAAAGTACAATCATGTGCCATCATTAACCAGTGTCAGTAGATCTCAGGATGATTCATGAGCATGCTTTTGACATTTCCACAAAAACCTTCCCTTTCTGAGCACACGTTTGTAAGAGGGAGACAAGCAGCTTTAAAATATTCATAAATCTTGGTCTGATTTAGCTTACAGGATGCATTCAGCTTTTGTTTAAAAATATGCAAGTGAATAGCTACTGAAGGACTTCCACACAACTGACTCTGAAATTCATAATGCTGTTTTACAAAACATTTCCATGGAATGCGATAATGCATTCATTATTTTACGCAGAGCACTTTTGCTGAACAGTGTGTGCCAGTGTGTGCGCACTTGTGCATTTGTATATTTGTGTGTGTGCGTGCGTGTGTTTGTGTGTGTGTTTAGGATTATTGGATAGAGCAGAAGCTTGCCGAGAGGCTTTAATCATTTTTTTTTCTGTACGATTTAAATTCCCTCGCTTGCTACAACTTACTGTTTGAATGTCAACTGTCCCAAGCATGTGACAGCATTTTTTGTATTAGCATTTAAAAAGAGAAAACAACTCTTACTTGCTGTGTTTCCTTCACAGCTCCTCCAAAGATTTGCAGAATTTGTTACTATATAGAATTGCACTGAATTATAGTCTATTAACAGGGTTTAATTTAGACAAATATGGGTGAGTAGCTTTGGCCTGGGAAGTTCTTTATAATGGATTATTTAGTGTCTAGTTTTCAGTAAATTTTTTGTAAGGATGTCTATATCTTGATTATGAGCAGGTAAATGCTGAAAGAAATGCAAACAATGACCAAGCAGTGTCCATCTGGCCTTGAACCTTTCGTCTGAAAACGTGTGCAGGTGAAGTGCTATTGAGGATATATTTTCACCTTGGAGAATGAAGCTATTTGCGATTTTCCAAGATAATATTAGTTATCTTGCTGGTCTCAAATAGTCCTAAGATCTCAAGATGATTGCCAATATTGCCAGAAGATTGGTATTATGAGAATGACTCTTTACTTTCCAAACCAGAAAGCCCAATCCCAGCTTGGTTGTCTAAGTAGTCCTGCCAAACGTGTTGCCCAGAAATCTGCTCTACTTAGCATCTCAACAGCCAAATGCATGTTTGCAAATGTTTTGCTGATTTTAAGTGTGCTGGTGTGTTTTCTTTAATAAGGTGAGAACACAACAATCAAAGCAGTGCAAACCAAAAAACGTCAGAGAGTGTCTTGGGCTTAGTTCCAGATAAACTCTAGTGTGGATCATTTACAACGAGAAAGCGATTAGACTCTAAATCAACCCAACTAAAGAAATTAAACTAAACATGCCGTGCATTTTGGGTTGCCACATTTTTTTGATTTTGTGAGCTATTAAACTGACCTGAGAGGTACAAACTGAGTTAAAGGACAGAGCTGAAATGCGATATGCTCTGGATTTTTGGACAAACCGAAAAAGGAAAAAAAAAAATTTTTATTTAGCACCAGCTCCGTGATCTCCATATTTGATTTTTTGTGATTCTTTTTTTCTATGAATGAATGCATTTTATTTTTTTCCCCCTTTTTTGTTTGTTTAATTAATCAAACCAAATAAACAAACAAATCCAAAATGATCAATTTAAGTCTGATTCAGATTTGGCAGCTGGACTAACAGTTATGAAGTAGCCCAAGTGAATTTCCAAAAGGTCTACAGAACAGAATATGAGTATGCTCTATTTATGTCAACTGCTGTATACATATATTCTAAGAGGCTGCAAGAAGTTGATAAAAACACACCAATCAAATACAGCAATGGAGTAATTTGAACAAGAACTTGCTTTGTTTGAAAAAAATAGTTGTTCTGAATTTAATACATCTTTTCTTTTTGATACTCCAACGTTTCCATCTCCATCAAGTGTGAAAACATTTTTTGTAATATTTTCTTTTTCTTTCTAAATTTCCATTCAGGTTTTCTTGTGTGCTGTAGTGTGGTGAAAACCTCATTACAGCACCACAATGACTCATGAGTCAACTGCACTTTACTACAAATACACTTGACTGTAGTACAATGCTTTGTTGTTGGTGTTTTCAGAATAATGTCATACTTTTATTCAGTGAAAGTGAAACTAGCAGCTATGATCAGTGTTAATGTGTTGAACCCTCTTGGATGTAATAGACAACTTAGAGTGATGAAGCTGAATTAGATTGAATGCATTTGTGGACATAGAAAAACCTCCCTCCTCTCTTTCTTCTTCCCCCTTTCCATTTTCTCAGTGAACTAATCCTCTCCAACGTGGATGCTGATGTTTCCGGTAATTGGCAGTGTCACGTGACCAGTTCCCGTGGCAACAGCTCCAATGGCATGGAGATTGTGGTTTTGGAGACGTCTGCACTGTACTGTTCTGCAGAAAGGGTGACCGGCAACAAAGGTGACTTCAGGTGTGCGAAGGATAAGAAACACAAACCCATCATTTCACAATCCACAACGCACACAATATTCATGCATCTGCATTTTTTTTTAGCTCAAGATGCAGAATATCCGTAAGGTTAATCAAAAGCATATACAACAGCATTCTTAGCAAGCAACAAATCTTCTATGGCATCACAGTCCAAATTCTGCATAAACCAGCAAATTACACACACCTCTCATTTTTTATGATCATTAACCATGTCTATGGCTGGCAGGGCACCACTCAGTAGTTAATGAGACGAAGCCGGCTGCCTCGCTCTGGCTGAATGTCTCAGCATTGCTGCTTCTGTTGTACTGTGTGCTCTTTTTTTAAATAGTATTTCCTGTGCTTTAGTTTCCTAAACCTTCCATCTAGCTGCACTCTGCTGCCACGGTTTATGTACAATATTGATGTAAAGGAAAATCAGCTCATTGTTATGGAGAAAAAAATTGCACTGTATATTTCATATAACAAGCAATGGCAAGCCCATGAATTATGTTATTTATTTGACCAAAATTGCCTTTTAGCATGAAATGCCTCTTGTGTCATGTGTCATTTTTTTTCTAAAGCCCAAACTGGAACAGCAGTTAATATTTTCTATGTTTATTACTATGCAGGGAGAGTACTTTAGAATGATATTTTGAAATACCATTGGATTTAATACTATTATCTAGTACAAGTTCAAAATCAAAGCAACATTTGCATTATCTTGGCTCCAATGCAATGATCTAATTATATTTCTTAAGCAAGATTTCCCAGTAATATAAGTAAAATTCATATACATATACTAATGCATATACTAATTGAGTCTTTTTATGTTGAAAACACTTAGGAGCAATAGGAATAATTATGAGCAACTCAGTAAACAGAGTAGTATACTCAGTTGCTTATAATTATTCCCATTCCTATTAGTATAGAAACATTTATTATATAATTGTTGTCATTTTGACCTCTTCTGCAACTGTAAATCAATACACTACTGATCTAAAGTGTTTTATTTTCAGTGCATTTAGTGTTGCAGATCTGATGCTGCTCTTGTGTCCTACAGGTGGCCTAAAACCCCGGCTGGTTTAATGGCCATTCTCCCCTGTGCCACAGCCTCCTACAGCGCTCACGAGAAGAGGGCGTGGCGTAGATGTGATAAGCAGGGCCGGTGGGCAGAGGACGACTACAATCAGTGCCCTTACTCCCGCAAGTTCACCCGCATGCTGCATGAACTTACACAGGTGGGCTAAAATGATTAGCATCATTTGTTTGTTCACCTCTTCATGCTGGGAAAAAAAAAAACAGTTGGGCAGAGACTGCATGTATAATGATACTAGGCCAGAACACCTGTTGAGTTCTGCTAAGACTCGCCTAAATGTTCCCATAGTCGAAAGATTAAATTTGGCTGGGATTAATTTCTATTAGTTCTATCCTGCAGATAATGTGATGTGGTACATGTATGCAAGCGTTTAGCTCAAAGAACTAAAGTACAAGGAGTGCATGAGGCCACCAGGGTAGCATGGATGACATCTCCATATGGGATATTAATGAAATAACCACAGAAAAGTTGACAGTTTTCTTTGCATCTCTCCTTTTCAAAAGACAACCTGTCCCAAGTGTGCTGCACACTCAGAAAGAGTCAGTAGCTTTACTGTCTCTACACTTATGTTATCTCCTTCTGCAATGCATCCTGGTAGTGTCACAGTTTCTCTCTTCAACAAATGCCATGGTGTTTGTTTTGGTTTCGGTTCTAGTCTTGTCTGCACCCATGTCCTGTCATGGGCTTATTGCCCAATTGTGTTCATACCCTGTTGTGTCAATGTATCGAGGTCTTGCCATGAATTTCTATTATTAAACCTTTTTCCTATGTATCTAAGTATTTTCCTCATTCTGGAATTTATGGTTTAGTCATACTTCCTGGTTTTGACCCTAGTTTTTGTTTCTCATTTCTAATTATTGGATTAGCCCTGTTTACTGGCCTGTGTTTTGGCCCACACTATGGACTTGAATTATGATTCTTGGATTTGCCCCAATAAAGTATATACATATTTACACACTTGCATCCTGCCTCTCATTACACATTACAAATAGCTACACTGGTGTATGTGTCAGGTCACGTAGCCTGTCTGCTTTGTCAGTTGAGCAAGCAGATTTCATTCTATACACAGGTACATTCAACATGGATTATTTACTTACTAATGTAGGGTCAGTATAATGGCCATTTTCCACACTGGTTTTTGTGTTATTACATCACAAAAATGTTCTCTTTTAGTTCGAAGCTTTCTAAAGGTTTACTATGTCACATTCTGATATGGTGGTAGATTAGAAGAGGTGTATATTAGTATTCTCAGACATTATAACTTTAGATGATGTCCCTCTAAACAAGCATAGTTGTCTACTTGTGTAAATGATTAAAGCCTATATGAAGAAATGAACACTGTGAACCAATTAGAGTGATCTAACATTTGTAGAAATAATCCTTTTCTCATTATGTACATTACAGAGATTAAGTGTTTTCTTTCTCTCTCTCCCACATACACAGATACCAGTGAACATCTCCAATGCTCTGCTCCTGGCCCAGCAGCTCTCCTCCATCACCAGCAATGCAGCGATGTTCGGAGACATGATGGATGTCATCTTTGTCACACATCTTGTTGAGAGAATCACACGTCTTGTGGATCGCCTCCGACAAGTAAGGGCTTTCCCCAGCCTGCTCTAGACAATCAATTCCATTAACTGTGATTCATCTGAGCCACTATTTCTACTTTTGTACATTTTGTGTCACATTTGGAAGAATCAGTAAGTTGGAAAAGACTGTTAAAGACCCATTCTTAAAGCAGCTGTTTTAATAGACTTTGCTAATATTCTCCAAACTTAAAGTCCCAGGCATTCCATCAAACCTCTCCCCAAAGCCTCGCCTTAAAAAAAGATATGCATGCACACAGTACAGTGGTATGAAAAAAAGCGTAACAAGAGACCAGCAGTGCTTTTAGATTCACACAGGCAGTTACACACCTGATTTCAGATCCAGAAATCTGCACTGCTTACACTAATTAAATTTGTAGCTATAACCTTGTGTGCCTCTATGTAGTTGGATCAAAAGTCTGCACCCACAAAGGTGCTTTTGTAAGCTCTGTCCAAGCAAACAGCATTCACATGTTATGTAACTGACTAAAGGAAAGCAAATATGCCTGGCTAGAGTATAACTGTACAGCTAATTATGTCATGTACATTATAATGTTACAATTTGGGGTGATAACAAATTGCACCAGCGGCTATTAAGCAAAATTACAAGCTAGTGAGTAGAAACATCTGTTTTCAGGGTTTTTCGGTCTCTCAGGTTTCCCCAGCACTGAAAGGCCATACTGATGTTTGCGCTTGTTTCTCCTTTTACTTGTTCCCACTCATTTCTGGGTGATTTTTTTTTTGTTTGTTTTTTGTTTTTGTTTTTTTTTTCCCTTTTAAGCTCGTGTTATCCTTGGCATATCTCTTGTAAATGAACCCTTGTTCATTTACAGCCACAACTGTATGAGCTTCCCATGAACAAAATATTCAACATGCAACGATCACTCTTGTAGAGAAGTTACCTTATTGGTTAACAGTTAGATTTTTAGTTGCTAATGACAAAGCAGAAAATGTTCGTGATAGCTATCTGCATTCCAATATAATGATCCGTAGTAAAGAATCATTTAAAAACATAATCCTAAACACTTACACATTTCCAAAATTTATACATTTCTTGCCTGTTTAGATGGGAAAGCACAAATTCATTGGCACTTGCTTTAGGGATCATGATTATTTCCACTATTATAGTCAGAATTACAGTACACATATAGCAGTGCAAGGTTATTAGAGTATTTTTTCCTTTAGCTTTTTTTGTCTTAGAGACTGATGTAATAAGCTGTTTGTGCCTGTTTTCTCATTTCTCTCCCTCATTTGTATGCATTTGTGGGATGCTCGAGCAAAAAGTAAGAAAAAATAGGGGGAAAAAATGGAGAAATGGGAGGTGCGGTTTTTATATATTCCATTCACTGTATTAAACTTTGGGCAATTAGTCATGGACAGTTTTCCATGTTATTTTGTCCACTCCTCGAACTAAAGTAGATGTAGTTGCATCTCAGTTGCTCTGAGCTATATAGATGCTGTATAGTTGTTGCTACCTTTTAAAACTTTTGGGCTTTTTGTTCTGCCTGTTTTTTGTTTATTCTCATAGATATTCTTTATGTTTTACAAAATATATTAGTACAAGACCATTTTATGACCGTGGCAAAATAACAATTCAGGGAAACGACATATTTTAATACTGCTCGTCTATGGACTGCTTTTGTCACAGTTATCCTCCATGAGTCACCTCATGAGTGATTATATCAGAATTGCATTAAAGCCTCAGTGAAGGTAGCTTTTTAACAAAGCTGTGTGTGAACATGTTCATTCAATGTAAATTGGCTTTCTTATCAAAGTGTACAACTGGTGGCTTCATTAAGCAAATTTTTAGAAGCTTTCAAATTTTTTATGAAAAGAAGAAATGACCATGCTTTCACTACTGAAGCACTGCACCCTGGGAGCTCCTCTAGCATCTGGTTCAGAAATCTATAGCTACCATGCGGTTTACAGACACACTACATGTTATTAACTTTTGTGTATAGTCTACACAAAACTTAGAGTTGAGTACACAAAAGCTGTAGAGTTACTTACGTTGTAAATGTATGCTTGTGGTGTTTTTAGGATTTCAAAAGTAGCAAATGGCAGGATTCTAAAGAGGGGAAGTCTGGTTAGGCTTTGGCCTTCCTGGAGGAAACCGTAGGGTTGTGGCTGTCTGAATGAGTTCAGAAACTTAGTTGGCTAGCTGTAGGGAAGTTTACTTTAGGCACACAAGAAAAAGTTCTTACCTTGCACAGTGTGGCTACAGCCTAAGGGGATAATCTTTAACTAAAGGATTGTTTATATAGCAATCCTGTAGTTAAAGATTCTCCCCTTAAGCTATAGTAGCACTGTGCAGGGTAAGAACTTTTTCTTGTGTGCCTAAAGTAAACTTCCCTACAGCTAGCTAATATATACACTGATCAGCCATAACATTAAAAGCAATGAGAGGTGAAGGGAATGACATCTCATTACAATGGCACCTGCCAAGGGGTGGGATATATTAGGCAGTAAGTGAACAGTCAGTTCTCGAAGTTGATGTGTTGGAAGCAGGAAAAATGAGCAAGCGTAAGGATCTGAGCAACTTTGATAAAGGCCAAATTGTGATGGCTAGATGACTGGATCAGAGCATCTCCAAAGCGGCAGGTCTTGTGGGGTGTTTCCTGTATGCAGTGGTTACTACCTATCAACAATGGTCCAAGTAAGGACAACCGGTGAACTGGCGACAGGGTCATGGACACCCAAAATTGTTCAGGAATGGTTTGAGAACCATATTGACATATGCTTACAGCCCTGGAGGAATGTAATTGTGTATAATTATATCCATGTGGCATTACGTATTAAATACATTTGCATACATGCCAGTAGGTATTTGCTATGCTAGCCTTTCTGTTTTCATATGCGTCAGTTGGAACATGTAGAACTGCATCTCAGTATAGATCTTTTATGAAAACATTCTCAAACTCAACATAAACAGCTATTCTTGCTTCTTATGTATGCAGTATCCTTCAGAGGGGTGTAGATTTAAATCTTATTTTCTGGAAGGCAGTTCATATTAAAAAGCAGGAAAATATTTCCATTCATAGCCTTTTATAATGTATAAACGGCACCCGTTATGCTCCTGCCAGAGGTATTTTGTATTTAGACAAGAAAAAGCATGAATTAATTCAACCAGTTAGATTTTGTTAGCTTGTAGGACACGATAGAGCTCAGAATTCCGATATTCATTATATATTTGTATAAAATGAGTGTGATTATTATAAGCAGCCTCATTTTACTTGTAATTTTAGGTGAGTTGTTGAGAATATTTACCAGAAAAGGATGATTCGATTAATGGTGGATGATTTATAGCACCTGAGTTTTAGTTAAAGAAGATTTGACAGGTGGAGTGATTGAATTTGGCTTATTGGAATAGTTTATCAAATCCAACACTTATTATAGTCTTCAGTCTCTGTCAGTCTCTGTGTCAGCCAGTGCATTTTGAGTTAAACTTGCTATAAAGTTTTAAGATTTTGGCATGTAAAATTGACGCAGATAAATAAACTGACAGACAGTGTGCTGTTGAGGGGATTGTGTGTTTATTCACACATAGATCGTTCATCTGAATCGTGTATTTATCAGCACCTTATCATGAATTTATTAAGTGATACGATGCAAACCACTAGCAAGAAATGTGTGTCAGAATATATATATATAAATATAGATGGATATTTGTATACTAGGGATTTAGCCAAATATGAATACATTATTCAGAATGAACAGGTAATGCGAATACAAATACAGACATGAATAGTAGGTGAAGTATTGTTGTTGTTGTTTTTTGGGTTTTTTTTTTTTTTGGTTGTTTTTCTTTTTAGAACACTTGCCAACTTCAGACTAGGTATATGGATCGGGACTAGGGTGCTGCAGGACAAACAAAAAAAATTAGATTTGTTCTTTAATGTGCCGCTTTAAAGGACAGCTCACTAAAGCTCCTGGGGACTGTTGCCAGGTTTCCGCAAAATTCCCAGCCTGCTTTATAGTATTATAGTATAAATTTCTGATTTCTGAGTGGACAGACCTTTTCTGATCATTCTGCATGGTAACAAACCCAAAAAGTTAAGTAAATCTCATAAAATATTATTAAATGGCTTTTGTTATCGAATCAAAGTAATAGTTTCTTGATGTTGTAAAAGCATCATTGCTTTGAAACGTACTTACTCAGTCACATTAGGTGATAGCTTGAAAAATAGCTTGATCGACAGCTTGCCAGAAAGTTCCTACAGGGCTAATAAAATAATATCGTTGAAATAAAATAAAGCTGTTATAATTTTCGAATGATAAATGACTTGTTTTTCCAACAGCTCTGTTTACTTTTACTGTTTTCCAGTGCTTCCGGGGTATGGTGGTTAAAAAAAAAAAAAAAATCTTTTTCCAGTTTACACCACGCCCACTTTCGTATCCGAATATGAAAACAGATATGAATATTTTGAGCACTAAACAGATACAGACACAGGGAATGGCGTTATGTTATTGTCTTATCATATACCAAGAGGTTTCTTCTCTTTGTTGGAAGCAGGGAACTTATAAATACATGCACTGAATAATTTGGACAAAAAAAATAATAGTGTGCATGAAACAAATATTCCTTAAATCTTCCCAGATGTGGTGTGAACAAGTGCACTGATGCCAAATATCCATATATGGTGGGAAACAAGCAGTATTTTTTTTGTAAAATGGTCCAAAAGAACATCTGGGAGCTAATAAGACACTTATCGTCAAGAATAAAACTATTTACTCAAACTGGGTAAAGACACTTTCGGTGTAACACAGTACTAGTAAAGGACCTTTAACAGAATGCTCTGTCTATGATGATTTCCTCTGGGTTCTCAGGTTTCCATCCACCTCTGGAAGACTCTGGACTGGCTACTCTAAATTACCCCTTGATGTGAATGAGTATGTGCGTGTGTGTGTATGATTTTTTGTGATGAACACTTAAGGGTGTATTCTCACCTCATGCCCAGTGTTCTTGGGATAGGCTACGGCTCCACCACAACCTTGACCAGGATAAAGCGGTTAATGAAGAATGGAGAATTAAAAATATTTTGCATAATCAGCCTGGCATTTATTCATTAATAAAATCATTCAGGCAGTCAGTCACGTATGCAACATCAGCATGACTGATAATCTCACATCAGACACAATCTATGGAATTTTTTTTTAAATCGAATCTGATTGTATGAGGTCTTAGCCCTGTATTAAATTTAATCTTGCTTATTATTAATCAGGGATGCATTGTTTATCTTGCTCTTCCCTCCAGCTAGGGGACTACGTGTCTGACATTGCAAGCAACATGATGCAGGTGGAGGAGCACATCCTATGGATGGCTCAGAACGAAGCTCGAGCCTGCACGCGCATTGTACAGTGTGTTGAGCGCATTGCAGACCTCACCTTCAACACACACACCCAGAACATCTCAAAGGTAATGCAGTAATACAGCCTCTTGTACAAAATCAGATTTACTCTCACAGAACTTCTCAAGGGTAATACAAGAATACATTACGCCTTTGCACATTTTCACATTCACTCACAGACAGGGCATCTCATAGGCAATGCAATAATGTTCACTCAATTTCCTAGTCATTCACAGCAAGGACAGCTCAAGAACAATCCATACACAAACATGAGCATATAAAATACATCGTAATAAACATAAACGTATGATTTTTGCCTGTACGTTATTCCCTTGTTGCTGTTTGTAAAAGGTAGTGCTACATATACAGTTAACTTGAGTTTGTATGAGAACTGAGTAAAGAAAAAAACACTTATGGTGTGGTAGTTACTGTTCCCGCCCGAAGTTGATTATTTTCCAGTACAAGCGTGCCCTGATTTTTTCCCTCTTATACTACAGCAATTTAACAGTGATTAATTTATTTTTTTAAATGATGTTTCATCTTGCATCATTTATATATAATATAAATTATATATCAATTATTTATAGAATAATTTATATATATCTTATTAATCAACACCTTCTGACCAATCAGATTAGATCATTCAACAGCGTTGTGGTATAAATATTTATAAATGAAGGAGTATGGACAATGTCCTTCATTCAACCTACTTTCATAGTTGCTTGAATGTTTTCTGGCCCTGCTATCCACCCTCATCAATTTGCACGTTGCGTATGTAGGTTACGGTTTGCCCAATGTCTAATGTGTTGTTTACTCATTGCATATTTCTATAATCAGAGAACTCCTTGCCTCATTCAGCACAAATGAGTGACAAACAACTAGGAAGAAACTAGGTCATCAGCCACCCTCCTTTCCTCTTCGTCTCTCTTGTTCGCTCTCTCTTTCACACTCTCTCTCTCTCTCTCTTTCTTTGTTTATGCAGGTCTCTCCTAACATAGCTCTGGAGGCCTTCATGCTCAGGCCTTCGAGTGTAATGGGTTTGTTGTGTACGGTGGTGGCTAATCCAGGTCAGAATACTGGCGCAGGGGTTTCTGGGGCTTTGAAATCGCTGGAGGAAACTCTCCTCAATTTCAGATGTCATACAGCCAATGTCACAGGATCACCCAGTGGCCAGCTCAGTCAGGTAAGAGTTAACACCCTTAGCTAGCTGCTCTATTTGCATAAAAATAGAGCCAGCTGGTGAATGTCCCTTTAATAATGGTGCCACTTAAAGCCATTTGACCAAAGTCATTTCCTGATCTAGTTAAGTTCACTGAACATGCTTTTTGTTTCACATGGAATTAGTTCCACTTTTTCATTGAATGGATTCTTCTTTAATTTTTATGCCTACCTAGTCTTTCCAGTTTGTTCGTGCGTTCGTCCGACATTCTCTTTAGAGCAATATCTCAAGAACTTGTGATTGTATGTTTGTAGGATTTATATGGTATTATCATTGTAACCAGCAGATGAACTGATTAGATTCTGGAATTGATCCAAACAGGGTCAAGGTCACAGCAAGGTCAAATGTCTGAAATAGTCTTTCTTCAATGGCTTCCTTCCTGTTTGTCATACAGAGAAGTGAAGTGACTTGTGGCCAAGTATGGTGACCCTGTGTGCTCTGCATTTAACCCATCCAAGTGAACACACACAGTTTTTTTTTCTTTTTTTTTTTTTTTTTCCCCCCTGTGGCGCCCGGGGAGCAGTTGGGGGTTTGGTGCCTTGCTCAAGGGTCTCACCTCAGTCGTGGTATTGAGTGTGGAAGAGAGCGCTGGTCATTCACTCCCCCACCTACAATCCCTGCCAGACCTGAGACTCGGACCCATGACCTTCAGGTTCACCTTCGGGTTACAAAGCTGACTCTCTAACCATTAGGCCATGACTTACACATTCATATTCAGGAAATCAAGGCCCATTTTGGTTGTTTTTTTAAAAAATTATTTTCATTTTTACATTCTAAAAATGATTACATCTAGCAGCCTAAAGGTTTTTTTTTTGCTTTCCCCCATTTGCATGACAGTAGTGTAAAAGTGATGATGATGACTCTATTCGAGCAAAATGAATCAATTTCTCTGAACTGAATTGATGTTTTACATGATTTACATGACCTGACATACATTACTGAACTAAAAGTATTATGGTTCATGTATGCTGTGCTAACTTACAGTTTGGCTATCAGCCTTAGACGTTGTTGATATTTCTGTCTTCTTCGTAAGTTATATATGTGAGGATTTTGGACAATAACTCATTAGTCAACATTGCCTGTTTTTGTCTTGTTGTTCAACAACTACTGCTGAGATTTTGTCTTAATCAATGAAGCCTTATTTGGCTTGATATGTAGGCTGCAATATTCATTGGGAAGGTTTTTGACCGAAAGCAAATAAATAAATAATTATGCACAGAAGAAAATAGTTGTCAGTGTACAAATACCAATGCTTTATCACGTTTACTCTACCTGACCACATTGTGTGTAAAAATTAAAATAGAATTAATAGAAAATATAATAATTTTATTTATAAAATATAGTTCACATTGCAATCATTCCATGGTGCAGGAACACAATGTAATGACTGTTTATCTAAGAATAATAGCCTTCAACATCATTCTCATCAAATATTACGTGGTGATCCAGACCCAGATGTCTTACTGTACAAATGATGTGCCTTTCTCAGATGTTGTTGATGTTATTAAAGTAAGATAGGGTTTAAGTCATTCATCACTATGTGATATGTCACACCCTAGACTGACTAAATGATGGAATAATGTTGCTAAACAACTGAGCGACTCTTTTTTCCACATATAGGTTGCCATTTCCAAATGTGTGATACGTAATTGTCAACCATAAGCAAAACCAATAGTTTAATTATCTGTAAGATATTCTATGTACAGTCAGGGATCAATACACACATAAAGTAGCATGGTGGTGTAGCGGGTAGGTTACCACCTACCGTAAGGATACCATAACGAGTAGCACTGTGCTGCCTTACAGCTGCAGTGTCCCTGGTTTGACTCTGAGCTTGGGTTAATGTCTGTGTAGACGTTCTCTGCATGTCTTTGTGGGTTTTCTTCCAGTATGCCGATTGACTACTCAGAAATTGCTCCTAAGTGTAAAGGAGAGTGTGAATGTATGTGTTGTCCCATCTAGGGTTTATTGTCTCACTTCCTGCCCAGTGATCCTGGGATAGACCTTTGATCAAGTGGTTACTGATGGAGAATGAATACATTTAGAGTAAATCAAACAATCTCTCTCTCTCTAGTTAGAAACAACTTTATTAGAAGTAATATATTCCCGCTATTCCTCCATCATGCCCAGTGTTCCTGGGATAGGCTCCAAATCCACCACAACCCTGACTAACATAAATAAACTACAGATGGTACAGGCTCCTGGAATACACATTTGACTGGCATAAGTCACACACTTGACTAAAGATTTGGACTTCATCTGTTATTTCAGATTTTTAATGGCCTCTTTGCCAATGTAAGAAAACAGTATTAAAATCTTTTTAAAACGTTTCACACATTTTTAAGCAGCTGGTGGTACAGCATGCCTAATTAACCAATATTTGTTCATACCATGCTATTTTATACAACTACAATGCTAAAGTTAAAGGCATACACACACTGAGCACTTTATTAGGAACACTAAACTAATACTGGGTAGGGCCTCGTTTTGGTCTCAAAACAGCCTCAATTCGTGGTGGTGTGGATTCCATAAGATTCTGGTCCATTTTGACATGATTGCATTCTACCACATCCCAACGGTTTTCTGTTGGATTCAGATCAGGTGACTGGGAAGGCCACTGAAGAGCAATGAACTCATTGTCACGTTCATGAACCCAGTTTGAGATTCAGATATCCACTCTGTGCAACTGTGGTGAGCAGAAAAGCATCTCAAAATGCAAACCTGTCGAAAATTGAGGTGGATGGGCTACAATAGCAGATGACCATGTCGGGTTACATCAGCCAAGAACAGAAAGCTGAGGCTACAATGGGCACAGGCTCACCAAAACTGGACAGTTGAAGACTGGAAAAACGTAGCCTGGTCTGATGAATTTTGATTCCTGTTGAGGCACACAGATGGTAGGGTGAGAGATTGGTGCTAACAGCAAGAATCCATGGACCCAACCTTCCTTGGGTCAACAGTCCAGACTGGCAGAGGTGATGTAATGGTGTGGGAAATGTTTTCTTGGCACACTTTGGGCCTGTTAGTACCAATCAATCATCGCTTGAATACCACAACCGATTTGAGTATTGTTGCTGACCATGTGCATCCCTTCATGGCCACAATGACTTCCAGCAAAAGTCATCTCAAACTGGTTTCAGGAACATGACAGTGAGTTCAGTGTTCTTCTGTGGCCTTCCCAGTCACCCAGTATGTGTGTGTGTGTGTGTATGTATTTATATATATATATATATATATATATATATATATATATATATATATATATATATATATATATATATTAGGGTTTAGATTTATTAGGCAGCAAGTGAACAGTCAGTTCTCAAATTTGATGTGTTGTGTTGGAAGCAGGAAAAATGGGCATGCGTAAGGATCTGAGTGAATTTGACAATGGCTAAATTGTGTTGGCTAGATGGCTGGGTAGAGCATCTCCAAAACGGCAGGTCTTGTGGGGTTTTCCTGGTATGCAGTGGTTAGAACGTACCAAAAGTGGTCCAAGGAAGGACAACTGGTGATCCTGTGACAGGGTCATTGTTGCCCAAGGCACACTGATGCATGTGGGGAGTGAAGGCTAGCCCATCTGGTCCAATCCCACAGAAGAGCTACTATAGCACCAATGCTGAAAAAGTTAGTGCTGGCTGTAATAGAAAGGTGTGAGAATACACATTGCATCACAACTTGCTGCGTAGCTGCAGACCAGGCAAAGTGTCCATGCTGACCCCTGTCCACTGCCAAAAAAGTGCCTACAATAGGCACAAGAGCATCAGAACTGGACCATGGAGCAGTGGAAGAAGGTGGCCTGGTCTGATAAATCATGTGGATAAATCATGCAAGCTGGCGGAGGAAGTTTGATGCTCTGGGCAATGTTCTGCGGGGAAACTGTGGGTCCTGGCGTTCATGTGGATGTTACTTTGACACGTACCACCCTTTTATGCCAACAGTATTCCCTAGTGGCAATGGCCTCTTTCATCAGGATAATTTGCCCTGCCACACTGCAAAAATTGTTCAGGAATGGTTTGAGGAACATAACAAAGTTGGCCTCAAAATTCCCGAGGCCTCAGTCAGATTGAGCATTTGTGGGATTTGCTGAGCAAACAAGTCTGTTCCATGGAGGCCCCACCTCACAACTTACAGGACTTAAAGGATCTGCTGCTAATGTATTGGTGCCAGATACCACAGCACACCTTAAAAGGTCTTGTGGAGTCCATGCCTCGGGTTGGCGGGTCAGAGTTTTGGAGGCACAAGGGGGACCCACACAATATAAGGCGGGTGGTTTTAATGTTGTGGGTGATACATATGGCAGTATCATATGGAACTACACACACAAATAAATAAATAAATAAATAAATATATTTATATTATGTATATATAATACTCATATCCTTGAAATTCGACCTCCTTCTTATTCATTCCACCGTTCCACATGGTGAAACAAGCACAACAGCATATCACATTTTTCACGTCAAAGATGATTGAAGGTGAAATGAGGTGAAAGGAGAGAACTAAATACATGTAACTGTGTTATGGATTTTATTTGACAGCCTCTTTTCTCTTACGTTGGTACCAAATACATCCAGGCGTTTAGAATAGGCAGTGGCAATTTTGTGTGTTGTGTAAGTGTAAACTTGTGTGTGTGTTTTTGTCTGTTTGTGGTCTTAATCTGTAGTCAGGAAATGTTGACCATTCCCCCTGATGGATGCTGTGTCCTTGTGTCCCTGTCACTTTCAATCAGTACCTTCCAACCTGCCCTCCTGGGGGCCTGTCCCAAATGACAAATCCTCCTTCTCACTACCCCTACATGTGCATACTACTGTGAAACAGCCAGCCGCCTGGTGTGATGTTTTAATATTTAAACCAGGCCTGTGTGTGCGTGTGTGTGTGTGTTTATGTATTATTTACCTGTTTTAGGAGTATGTACTGATAGCATTTTATATAATTAACTAAGCAGGTGGCATTGGTGCAGTGCTTTCGAATGCGTGCACTCATTGAGTCAGAGATAAAAACAATTCTCACACAGCTAACAGCCTGCCAGGGGCAAGCGAGACCTTTCTGCCGAGTAAACGAGCCAGGTGGCACTGTGATGCAGCAGAATTTTACAGCAAGACCAGGATAAATAAGAGGCTAGCATTTTAGACAAGCCAGAAGGGAGCTAGTGGCTAATGACTTGTAGCTGTGTTAAGCTAGGCGGGTGGGGAATACGGAGTGAGATGAGGGAGTTAAAGCTGTCATTTAACATGCAGTCTGAGAGCACTGATTTGGAAGCTTCGGAAGGTTAAAGTGAGGATACAACCAGCGCCAAGCCTCCCTGTCCTCCCCCCGACCCGCTGTCTGATCAGTAGCCCAGTCAAACAGCAGGGAGAGAGGAATTGAGCAAGACAGAAAGAGAGTTACAGAGAAACAGAGAGAACAGCAATAGGAGTGCAGAGGAAAGCTGAATTAATAACGCCTTTTCAGTTCCCACTAATCTGGCACACGGACTCGTCTCTGCATCAACATGGCAGCATGTTTAAGCCTCCTTTATACAGTAGTAGTCAGTCAGCTGTTGCAGGCTGCACATATGCATAGTGTATAGATACATATATTCATAGCATTTAAATCAGAATATTTAAATAATTTAATAATTTTATTAAATCATTTAAATCTTTGTCAGTGATTTTATGACAGAATACCTGTAATATTTAGTGTCCTTCTTTTATTGCAGCAGCTGTCAATAAAATGAAATTTTATTCATACAATATTAGACATATATATACAAAGCAGCTTAACTGAAATCCAGATGTAGATTTTGATCCCTAATGAGCCAGAGGTGACAGTGGCTAGGAAAAACCTCCTGAGAAGAAATGAAGAAGAAACCTTGAGAGGAACCGGACTCAAAATGGAACCCAGCTTTTCTGTATAGCACTGGAAAATGTCTGCTAAGAAGGAAAGCTCAGCTTTGTGTGGGAAACAGGGTCTGTAAACAGGATTTTAGGATAGCACAAGGAGACATTTTTGCTTTCCCGGCTGTCAGTTCAGAAAGTTTTTCTTTCACACAAGTTGAGTTTTTATATCTTTTCAAGAGAAAATATCTTGAATATAGGCAAATTTATTTAATATTTCTTGTTATGAGATTAGTATAAATCAAATATATGATTATTCAGCATGTTAGAGATGCTTTTACTCATTTCAAGTTTTACATTTTCTTATTAGCGCTTTCTTATTGGCAGATAATTGTGCTTAAAAGTAGGAAAATGATCTGCCAATAAAACTAAAACTTGCTTGCTTGAATTTAGTAGAAATATCTAAAAATAGGTTTAATAATCTTATATTTGGTTGGTATTGTAATCTTATAATATGAAATACTAGATAAAGTTGCCTATATTCAAGATGTTTGAATCACTTGCTAAGACTTTTGCTATTTTATTTTGCAGTGCAATGTATTAAATTCCTTGGAATCTTGTAATTATAAGTTTCTGACAATTCTGTGATTTAAAATGTATTAGCGTAGCATACATGTGTTTTGTGGCAGTGGCTTTGGAAGGAAGAGAGAGGTGTATTTGTTTGGAATTTGAGTTTCAATCAGCTAACTTGAGCTAACTTCTCCCCATAATTAATGCTTAAACTTACTGGAAAAGTGACCATTCATCGTTAGCTTGAGTAGCATGAATCTGGCTGATCTTCCTGGACTGTACAAAATTGTAGCCTGGAAGATATGAGTCAATCTATGATGTAATCTGATGTGATTATGAAACTAGTCAGAGTTTCCTCTATAAACTTTGCAGCACTGGATAGATTTACATCCAAAGACAAGTTCCAAATAAGTTCATTATGATTGCAGTTTCAGAATGAACTGTTTGAATGTACTCCAAAGTCAGCACTCATTAGAGATAACAAAAACACTGTTAACATGCATGATACATGCAATCCAAAGCAAATGTGTGTGCACGTAAGGAGCAGAATCAACAGGAAAAAGCTTCGGGGTGTAATAATGTGCTAAAGTTAGTTTAACATCTAACCCAAGTTTCAGTCTCCTTGATTATGTTTTTAACAAGTGTGACATTTTATAAGTCTTAATAAAACATACTGCAGATGTGCTTATTAAACAGAAGGTGATAAGCATTTTTGTCTGAAGTAATTCTGCTTCAAAATGACAACTTCCACCCTGAGGTAGTGGTGACTCTGTAGTGAATTGGAACGTTGTTAGTTCAAATCCCAGTGCTGCCAGAGAACCACTGATGGATCCTTGAGCAGGATCGTTAATATTGATTTACATGGTGTTAATCAGATTCACATGCTAATTACTCGTTTATTTAACAGATTATTTAATGGATTATCTACCTTATTCACTTGGGTAGAAATTTTGGTTTAGGTGGACTGACCAATTTCAGATGAATTGCTGCCTCATAGCCCACTTATGTGTGGGTTTCCTCTGGGGTATCTGGTTTCCTCTCGCCTCCCAAAAGCATGCCATAAACAGCTGCTAAATTATTTATGGCACATGGCACACTGCTAGTACAGATTTTCTATTTCCTGTGATGATATTTGAAAGATTTTCTAAAGATGTACTTTGCCACTGTCTGTGACTTTAAAAGATGACAACTCCTCAAGGCATCACAAAATAATATGGTTAAAACAGGTCCCTCCTGACTTCTGTGTCTGGGCACATCCACACAGCAGACTCTCAGGGGAGGATGAGTGGGAGTGTTGTGCTGAAGATGGGCTTTGTATGCATCTCAGACTAAAATGCAGACATAAGGCACCCTTCAGTCTGCATCAGCAAAATCAGAAGTACTCTCTGCTTAAGTGTTATTTCTGATTGAGGCGTATTGAACCATTGCTGTTATTTCGGTTATGTGTAAGATTGCTTTAAGCTTAAATCCATAGAAAATACATGCTGGTGCCCTTGTTAAGTACAGAATAAATTCATGCTGAGTTCTGTGCATGCTGCATGATCTTGCATGGCTTTGGTGTGTGTGTGTGGTGTGAGAGAGTTTCAGCTAAGCCATTATGACAGACGTGAGAGAGAAGGCACTTTCATTTATCTGTTTGTGTCACTGTTTGTGTCTGTCAGCTTGATTGTGTGTGTGTGTGTGCGTGTGCATATGCAACCATGCACCGGATATTTGTGTTCTGCAGAGAGATATTAAAAATACATCTCCCTCCCTCTCTCTTTTGCGCACACTTTAATGCTGAGAGGAAACAGGGCTATGAGTGTGCAGAGAGAACATCAGGATGCTGAAGGCTGGGAAAGCAGACTGTTACTCTCAGACGATCTGTGTGTTTGGCATGTGTGTGTGTGCTTGTGTGTGTGTGTGAGATAGAGAGAGCGAGAGAGAGAGAATGGAGAGAGGGGGAAAAATGAAAGAGATAGAGAAAGGCAAAACAAAGGCCACTACTCTGTAGACTGATGGAACCCCCTGGGTGTTCTCTCCATTTTTGTCAGACCAAAAAAGATATGTGTGTGAGAGGGTGGTGTGTGTGCGTGTGTGTGTGTTTTCTGATTTGCACACACTAAGATTTCACTTTCTAAAAATTCCACTTTTTCTAGCACTCTTCTTTTTCCCCTGCTTTGTTTCATCTGTCGCTTTCTTTATGCTTTCCACTTCTGCCACTGTGTTTTTGATCCAGTGTTCTTCATTACACCTGAGCTGACACTGACTGTGCGCTACACAAGTCTGCAGATCAGTCTCGCTCTCTCCCTTTCCGTTCCTCTCTTTCTCTCCAACTCTTTTTCTCTGGCCCTCAGGCCGGTGGTTGTCGTTATTGCCATAGCGGCTGATGAGCTGATTGTGGATATGCGGCGTGTGTCTGTGAGGATGCGAGCTGATGCCGCTGGCAGATACCCTGTCATGAGGCAGCAGTATGGCGTAGCGAAAACTGCTGTCACAGCTGTTTCATGCACACTCTGATTTAAAGATAGCTGTGCTGCAGTGTTTACTTCAGGTCATATAATTATAGTACACATTCATTCCAGTCTACATTTATTTAATTATTTGTGCATTTTAAAGTCTTCTGTCATAGCATTTAAACTATATGACCTGTATTGGGATAAAAATTCCTCTTGTCTATTGATTATCACTGCTTCCCTCGGTCATCGATCTATTGGGCCAGTTTGTGGAACAAATAGGCAGTTTGTCCTGCTGCGTGGTGGATTGCTCACTTTATGAATTTGTATACAGATATGCTTTTTATCTATTACTGGTGAAATACAGAGTGAAACTTTAAATGTGCGTTTCAGTCTTTTGGCTCTGGTGGGTTACACCACAGTTCCACCGAGAGTCTATAGCACGTGTCACTCCCAAGGCCCTCAGGCCAAATACAGCCCGCTGTATCGTTTCATTTGGCCTCTGCAAACATTTTCACACTATATAGAATTCACAGCAGATCTGTAAAGTATCGACTGCTACTGTACAGCATGCAGAGGCTCACATCTCACAGTGCCAAAACACTGGTTAATATCAATATCACACTCGCGTCAAAAATGATTTGGAAACAAATTGGAGGTTGGCAGTTGAGTAACCAGAAATTAATTTTGTGGGATGAGGAAATATACAAAATAAATTTTGTTTTTTTTTTTCTGATCTGTACAGTTAAATTGATAAGTGTGGCACAATCTACCATCAGTCAATCTTGCCATAAAATACCTTTATGACAGTTCCACTGAAAATGATTAAAATAGCATGTTAATTGCAAGGGGAGATTACACTTTATCCTGTAAATACTGTTCAATGTTTCTTTTCATCTTACTGCAGCAAATCTCCAGCAGGCTACTGGTCTCACGGGTCTCACCTAGTGTATCTGGCCAGTAGCTTTCAAACTGAAATGGGCAACTAGTTAATCCTGTTTCTCATCACATCAGCTGGTAGCAAATACAATGTAATTAAACAAAGCAATGATTTCATTAAAACATCATTAATCCATATAATAAATGGTATCACCTAATTGTGCATGCACTTAACTAGTTTCTGTTAGCTCTTCTTTTTCCTAGAAACATCCTAGGTGTCAGATAATGAAGGTGCAGACGGATGTAATTGCAGGTTAGGCAGAATATTTAATGCACAAAAGTCAAGAGTCAAAGTCCAAAACGGGCAAAAGGTCAGGTGACCAGCGAACAGCGTAAACTAGACAGGACTAATGCAAAAACGTGAGACAGAACAGGTCAAAATCAGAGAGGCAAAACAGGAACAAAAGGCTTGGTAGAGTCAGGTGTACAAAACAAAGCTGAGCATATACTTCACAAAGCATAAATTGATGAGAATCTCTATTTAAAGGGTCCATGAGTGTGGTGTGTGTGTGTGTGTGTGTGTGTGTGTGTGTGTGGCTGATTGAGTGCAGGTGTGTTCAATCAGAAGCTTGGTGATTGAGAGCGGGTAAGAGTGGGTGCATTCTGGGGAGTGTAGTTTGAGGCGGCCATATTAGTAGGCCACGGAGATTGTTGGGATATGGAGTCCTCGGAGCGCTGTGACGTGACACTAGCATAATTTCAGAGCTGGTTATTTACGTTAATCAATAGAAGAAATAAAGTTAAACTTGTAATACCTATTAACATCCATATGAGTGTTTATTAAGCAATAATTCTCATTTGTAAAAGAGTAATATGCTGATACTCTAAAATGGAGTAAAAGATGGTGATATGTTCCGGAGCTCAGTAGGAAATCAGCTTGGCCAGATGAAAAGGGGTATTAATATACTTCAAATGACTTATACATTTATTTTTTTCTCGACAAAAACATCACTGAGATGGATGTTATGATAGCTTACGCGTCACGCTGAACATTCGTTATCTGCCAGTTATTGATGATCAAACACAAAAGCGTCACAGAACATTGTAGAGTTGTAGAGCAGGCAACACACTGAAAACTGTCTTATTAAGATGGTTTTGATTTCACCATGCATTTGAGAACCTGGGCCAAGATAAATTAATTCAGTATTTATGATGCTTTATGTATAATGCATTATGAGTATGGGCATTGAAAAAGTGCATCACTTATAAGTAATTATAACAATAATATGTATCTGTTAAATGTTTTTATAATGAGGTATAGGTCTTGATGTGTCTTTTATACTACACATTAGCTAGCAAAATTATATTTAGTTTACCTTCAGCTGTGCTATGACTTTTTGTGCAGGTAGCACTGATGCTAGAAAAGTTGCAAATGTACAGATTCATATATTGTAGCACTGATATAAACCAGTGTTAAGCCATTTTAAATGCATAGATAAAGTCAATTTCTGGATTTTGTTACTTCCTTTCAATATTGTCTGAGTTAAGTTCTCACCCTGACACCATGAGCAAAACATCAACGTTTAGTCTTCTTCAGAAATTAGTCTGGGTCAATCCTTTAGCCATCCTGACATCCAGCATTATATCTGTTAGACTGGATACTAAAGACAGTTATTGATCTGGTTGCTTGTTCTTTTTTTTATTTTCAGGGCCTCATACCTTGACCCTCAATAACAGAAAAATAATGTCTTTTTTATCATTACCGGAATTGACAGAAATGATGTATTTGATTTCAGCCTTTTTTTCCACATTTTGTGTTGAAAAAACTTAAGATGACCGCCCATGTAGTCAGAATAATACACTAGTTGCATAATTGCCTACATCTCTGTAGGTGTGTAATGAAGATTTGTATGACATACATTTTTGGGTGCATCTTTTTTTTTTTTTTTTTGCATTAGCAGAGGATGTGTCTCCCACCATGTGTTTTTGTCCTGTCTATTTCTGGACATCCTGGCAGGCAGAGAACACATCTTAAAGTTTAACTGCTCAGTAATGCAATCACAGAAATATGGCTTTCGTCAGTCAGTAGCATTTTATTTGAGGGCACAGAATGAATAAGTGTGTTGTAAACTCTAAAATCTAGGCAGACTTCCAACAATATTATTGGTTACTCTGGGGGTCTCTGTTTTTATCATTTGTCTCTCCCTAGTCCTAAAGTGCTCTTTATCCTTTCCTTCCTTTTACAAACCAGCAGTTTTGTTTTACCCCCCCTCCCTCTCTCACTCTCTCTTCCTCTCTCTCTCTTTCTCGTGCTGTATCTCAGTCCTCTGTGCCACTTTGTCAGTGCTGTCTGCTTTTATCATCTACCTTTTGCCTTTCTCATATACTTCACACAAATCACAGCTTTACTGACCCCCTCCCTGTCTCTATCTCTCACTCTCTCCTGTTTTACTGCTTCTCTCTCACTCTTCTACCTTGTCCTTGCAGCCGAGAGCAGTTGTAAAGCTGACCTGGCTTGCCTTTTTTTTTTACTGTCTTTCTGCATTCTAATCCTTTTTGCTCAAAGTCAGAATTTGTTTAGTGTTTGTTTACACAAACTCCACCTATTTCACATATTCTCCATCTATTAACTATAAGCATTTACCTATTATCTAAAAAGAAAAGCTGCACTAATTAAGCAGAGTTGTCACTAATGGTAGAATAATTATATTTAAAAGTGTAGTTTTCTGTGATTCACTGTAGTTTTTCTTTGGAAATTTATTAAAACTATGATTATCTGACACATAATAATGCCATGCCTTTAAGGTACCGTCATGGTTGAGAGTCTATAGTTAGTACTTGTTGAACTATGGTCGCACTAATGGAAGAAGGCAAGCTGGTGGAGGCAGTGTGATGCTCTGGGCCATGTTCTGCTGGGAATCCTTGGGTCCTGGCATTAATGTGGATGTTACTCTGACATGTACCACCTACCTAAACATTGTTGCAGACCAAGTGCTGGACAAACAAGTCTGATCCATGGAGGCCCCACCTCTCAACTTACAGGACTTGGATCTAAAGGATCTGCTGCTAATGTCTTGGTGCCAAATACCACAGCACATCTTCAGAAGTCTTATGGAGTCCATACCTTAGCACAAGGTGGCACAAGGGGAACCTATGCAATATTAGGCAGGTGGTTTTAATGTTATGGCTGATTGGTGTGTGCATATATACATATATATATATATATATATATACAGTGCTGTGCAAAAGTCTTAGGTACCCTATTTTTTAGTACAAACTTTGTTATAGATTTTTATTTTATGACTTAAAAGTATAAGTACTAAAGTACCAAAACTACAAAAGTAAAAAGTACACAAACTTTTTAGATTTACAAAGATTAATTTTCCAGCACATACAAATTAAATGTTTGTATGTCAGTAAAGAAAGCAGCATATTACATAACAGACATTTTTCAGCCAAAAAAATATAATGAAGGCTGCTGGGTTTTGCTGCAAAATAAGTGAAGTGACATGTGGCCAAGTATGGTGACCCATACTCAGAATTTGTGCTCTGCATTTAACCCATCCAAGTGCACACACAGTAGTGAACACACACACACACACCCGGAGCAGTGGGCAGCCTTTTTTGTTGCGGTGCCCAGGGAGCAGTTGGGGGTTTGGTGCCTTGCTCAAGGGTCTCACCTCAGTCGTAGTATTGAGGGTGGAAGAGAGCGCTGGTCATTCGCTCCCCCACCCCACAATCCCTGCCGGACCTGAGACTCAAACCCACGACCTTCAGGTTACCCTTCGTATTCACCTTCGGGTTACATGTCCAACTCGCTAACCATTAGGCAAAGCATCTCAGGGAGGAAACTCAGAATTTGAGTTTTGAGAACATGGGCTCCAGACTTCAGGCAGTCATTGACTGCAAAGGATTTTCATCCAAGTATTAAAATTATGGTTATATTTACAATTTTGTAACTTTGTCCAAATACCTTTGAGCCCCTGAAAATGGAAGTGCTTTGCTGAAAATGGCTGTAATTGCTAAATGGTAAATGCCATATTTTTATGGAACCTCTTAAAATAAAGCTGAAAGTCTACACTTCTATCACATCTTGATTGTTTTATGTCAAATCCATTATGGTGGTGTTTAAAGGCAAAATCACAAAAACTCTGTCACTGTCCAAATACTTCCAGACCTGACTGTATGTATATATATATATATATATATATATATATATATATATATATACACTGATCAGGCATAACATTAAAACCACTGACAGGTGAAGTGAATAATATCGATTATCTCGTTACTGTAGCACCTGTCAAGGGTTGAGATATATTAGGCAGTAAGTGACAGTTGGTTCTCGAAGTTGATGTGTTGGAAACATGAAAAATGGGCAAGCATAAGGATTAGAGAAACTTTGACAACGGCCAAATTGTGATGGCTAGATGACTGGGACAGAGCATCATTAGAACGGCAGGCCTTGTGGAGTGCTCCCGGTATGCAGTGGTTAGTACCTACCAAAAGTGGTCCATGGAAGGAAGACCGGTGAACTAGCGACAGGGTCATGGGCGCCCAAGGCTCACTGATACGCCCGGGGAGTGAAGGCTAGCCCATCTGGTCTGATCCCACAGAAGAACTATTGTGGCACAAATTGCTGAAAAGTTAAAGCTGGCTATGATAGAAAGGTGTCAGAACACAGTGCATCACAGCTTGCTGCGTATGGGGCTGTGTAGCCACAGAACTGTCAGAGTGCCCATGCTGACCTCTGTCCACTGCCAAATATGCCTACAATGGACAGGTGAGAAGAAGGTGGCCTGGTCTGATAAATCACATTTTCTTTTACATCATGTGGAAGGCTGGGTGCGTGTGCATCGTTTACCTGGGGAAGAGATGGCACCAGCATGCACTATGGGAAGAACGCAAGCTGGCGGAGGCAGTGTGAAGCTCTGGGCAATGTTCTGCTGGGAAACTTTGGGTCCTGGCATTCATGTGGATGCCATTTTGACACATACCACCTACCTAAACATTGCTGCAGACCGGGTACACCCCTTCATGGCAACGGTATTCCCTAATGGAAGTGACCTCTTTTGGCAGGATAATGCGCCCTGCCACACTGTAAAAATTGTTCAGGAATGGTTCGAGGGGCATGACAAAGAGTTGAAGGTGTTGACTCGGCCTAAAAATTCCCTAGATCTCAATCCAATCAAACGTCTGTGGGGTTTGCTGGCCATCAAGTCCGATCCATGGAGGCCCCACCTCACAACTTACAGGACTTAAAGTATCTGCTGTTAACGTCTTTGTGCCAGATACCACAGCACACCTTCAGAGGTCTTGTGTGGTCCTTGCCTTGACAGGTCTGAGCTGTTTTGGTGCCACAATGGGGATCTACACAATATAAGGCAGGTGGTTTTAATGTTATACCTGATCAGTGTATATATATATATATATATATATATATATATATATATATATATATATATATATATATATATATATATATATATATCTCCCTATGATACTACCATTTTAAATAAACCATGGATTGCATGGATATTATTCTCATAGGTGCAGTAAACCTAATTTAAGTACTCCCATAAAGACCTGCTGTCTCCCAGTGCTGCTAATGAATGCACCAACCCCTCTCCACCCCCACACCAACTGGGATTTAGTCGTTAATTACTTTGGGCAAGTAACCCAATTACAGCATCCACTTGCTCCAGTTTTCTTCAAAATCAGTAAATTTAAATTCCTTGACATCTGTCTTCCCATACTCATCTCTGCTAACACTCACAATAAGAGAAACAGAGAGAAAGAGGGGAAGCCATGCAGTTCCAAAGATGAGGATAGGACATTTCTTAATTGCTCTGCCATGTGTGTGCATGTGGGCCATCTGCAATCTTCAATTAAAATTCTCAGATAAACTCGATCAGAATGTCACAGTGCTCGGGCTCCCCAAATTTCTTAGCCGCTAATTTCAGTAACACCTCGTTACTTTTTAAAGGCCATTTTTAGTAGCTGACAATGATGATCATTTCCTGTTACTGTCTTTAATTTGTGCCAGGAAATGTTGGTGTATGATTTGATTGTTAATCATTGTGTCAGAATATGATGAAACCGGTGGCATGTGACTCTAAGGCAGATGTGTATCATCCATTAACCCACACCAGTTTATTTTAATGAGTTTATGGGCTTATCTTTTACGGTGCCATATGTGAGTGTGCCAAATACGCAGATGTGGAAGATTCTCACTTGGATATGAGTGACTTCAGAAAAGACAGCAGCACCGTAGGAGATGTTTATAATGACACCTACATTGGCTCTTCATGACAGCTGGTGTAAATTTACATAAACATTTATAAGCGCTTATTCCAGCAGACATCAGTTTTCAGATTGCTTCTGTTTATTTTTATGTCCAGTTAACATAACATCTGAGTGACAGATTTTTTGATATGAGATTGTGTTATGACACATTTTGGGCTGATTTTTGTCATGAGATGTCTTGGCAATTGACTGGTATGTCCTTCTGTACTTCTGATATAATGGTGATATGTGGGATTCGAAGTGAGAGTAAAAGGAAGAGCTTATGTAGCCAACATATAGCTAACATATAGCCTAATGAACACTTCCCTTAAGTAAAGTGTTGCAAAAAAAAAAAAGCCCTGTATATTGTAAACTACAATACTGATATAGAAAGTGCTGTCTTTCAGAAACATGTTATATGTTTAAAGAATAATAATAGTGGCTCTGTTTTGAAATTTAGATGATAGAATGTATGGATGTCTGCCTACTTTGTTCTGACCTGATTAAACTGAATCCTTGGAATAAAAACTCAGGCCATGATGATTTCTGCATATCAAAACATTTATAAACTAGCATGTGCTTTCTGGTTTTGTATGTTTGCCTTAATGAATAACCTTTAAACCTTAAATTGCATAATAAATGATGGTGTCTAGGCAAATAGATTAAAGTAGCTATCTCAGTGGGATTTAATAAATCTGAAAGTCCTTTTGGGAAGGAATGAGTCCTTTTAGCCATTCATTCATCTTTTATCCTGGTCTGGTTCACAGTGGATCCAGAGCCAAACCCAGTAACACTGGGCACAAGGCGGAAGAATTCACACCAGATGGGAGGCCAGTCCACTGCAGGGCACCATGCACACACATTCACACACACATTCACACCTAGGATAATTTAATATAGCCAATCTGCCTCCTTGCATGTTGTTTGAACAGCGGGAGGAAACCAGAGAACCCAGATGAAACCTATGCAAACATGGGGAAGGCATGCAGCACTCCACTGTGCCACCATGCCACCCTATTTCTACCAGTTGAAGACAAAATTACACCATTCACTAGATTTTACTTCAGCATCTCAGAATGATCAGAAAGTCTTTTAAAATGCTGAGTAAATATTACTGCAGCAAAGTTGGTTACATATCAGATATTCACCACATGTTCACGCCTCCAGCTGACAGCATTTAAAAAGAGGCTGTGAAAAGGTTTTCATTTACTGGTGCGTCATGAACAAAACATGCCCTCTTTTATTTTGCATTCATAGTGTATGCTGAACAATTTTTCGATGCATCTCACAGCCATTAATTGGCTTTTTTTTTTTATTTAAGTTTGATTCTTCTGGCAGTATCATAGAAAACTCTTAGAGACTCTTTAGAGAACTTGTCTATCAAGAACAAATAGAACACACACAGAAAACTCATTTATTTATTGTTTCCTGCCAATACTTTGCACGTGACCTAATTTTCTTTGTAAATAATCCACAACACATCTACTTTTGGCACAGGCAGTTTATTCCATTGCACGTGCAAAATAACACTCATTTGAGATCGTAATAAATCACTACCAAGCCACACTTGTGAATTTATTAACCAGTAAGTATGGATAATCTGTATATAAATACTATAAGAAAGCTTCTGTCAGATTCCATTCAAAGAAACAGCATGTTGCATGTGCAAGTCGTCCATATGGCCTGGCCACCAGCCTGTTCTTTGCAGCTTGGACCGTGGCTTGTGATGGATTTATAATCTCTTCACTCTCCCTGGGGACTCCCACATTCTGCACACGCGCATACACATGCTTCATGGGTCCGCTTACCTACATATACACGCAGACACATACACGGTAGCCTCCAGCTGGATATCAAGTTGTCAGAGACACTAGGGACATGACCTCCATGTTTTTATAATGTAGCAAACAAACAGCCTCATTACACACTCACACATACACACTCGCACACACATGCACACGCAGTCACCCTCTTTAGTAGTCCATATGGACAGAACAGTGTGAATTCTCTCTTAGGGTATGGTGTTAAACTGCATGGTGACCTCTGAGCTGATCACTTGCTGATATTCAGTTACATGTTTTTTTAGCATGTTGATTGCAAGCCTTTAGTGTAAAGTGGTTGGTCAGTCTATGTCCCATGGTTTTAAATTCATCCCAGGACAAATGTATTTTGCCGGTTAACACTGGCGTTTTGGTTGGGCACAGATCAACCTTTGTGGAGTTGTGCTCTGTTGCTATTTTTGTGGCTGATGTGGGTGGACATGGGGGTGTGACATTTAAAATCTGGCAACACAGTAGGACACTCAAACCCATTTTCATCCAAAAATGCATGTTACTGCCTGAAAAGCCTATTTGAGTGCAGTATTTTCCCAACCTCTTCACTATTAATATCACTACACTTCAACATAAATAATAAGCTACTACTTGACCAAAATTCTAACTAAATACAACAGACTTGATTATTTTTTCTGTAACAAATAAGAACAAACAAACTGTGGCCTCCTCTTAGCTCCAGGGTTTGATTGTGAGCTTGGTTTACTGTCTGTGTGGAGTTTTGCATGTTCTCTGTGTCTGTGTGGGTTTCCTCCCACCTCCCACCTCTCAGAAACATTCAAGTAGGTGGATTGGCAACTCTAAATTTTCCCTAGGTGTGAATGAGTCTGCAAATGGATGCGTGTGTGTGTGTGTGTGAGTGAGTGATGCCCTGGCATGTGTTCCTGCTTCACACCCAATGTTTCCAGGGTAGACCTGATCATGATAGAGAATTTACAGAAAATTAATGAATAAATGATCTCATTTCTCATCAAAATCTTTCAACCAGCCATGAAATATTCATATTTCAACCAGCTGTGAGATGCTGTGGAGTTTACATGTTCATAAATCATGCCAAATCCATTAAAACAACCAATTCATTTACATAATACTCAACAGTATGATCACTGATTTTGTAATTTGTTGTAGACTGTTTTCTGTTTTTTTCCTTTTCGAGAAATCCCAGCACTGTTTGAATCTATGCTTTTTCTGTCCCCTTCAGCTGAAATAACAGTCCACTTTCCATTAAAACTTCTAATAGTAATTCCTAAGCCGCAAGGCTTTCCTCAAATAGAGCAGACTATATCTCCTGCACAGAGTGAAATAAAGGAAGGCTAAAGTGTGAAGGTGTGTGTCTCTGAATCATCGCTGGTTTTGATATATCCCATATATTCGCAGAATATCTCGATAGAAATAGAGATGCATACTGTATTATGCTGTCGGTTTTCTTATGCTATAGTGTGAATAAGGCATAGAATGCTACAGAAATTTCAAAGACGAATGAACACTCCAGGCTGCATATGATCACATGAACATACTCCTTTTATCCAGTGCTACTGAGTCCCCCAACACTTTGTGCTGGATATGTGGAAAATTTCAAAAGTGAAGACTAGGTGATATTTATTTGACTAATAGCATTTTTATTTATTTTATTGCATGTTTAGGTAGGAGAGGTTATGAACAACTACAACCAGCAGCCCCCCCCCCCCCCCCCCCCAAAATAAATAAATAAATAAATAAATAAATAAATAAAAATAAAAATTACATTTGGACTTAGTTCATACCACTACTACTGGGAAAGAAATTATGCAAGTCTAAGAAAAGTTACATAAGTCATAAGTTGAATTACGAATCAAAAACTTAACTTTCAAATGGTAATATAATGATTTATAATATAATGAGTGATGTGCTCTTAATGCTAGAAGGATGTCACTCTTCCCCCTTTCCTGTAGCCTAATGCAAGAGAGTGACTATGTTTTTTGCGTACTTTATGTAACGAATGATTAGATTAGATTGGCACATGATTGGCTGATTAAGCAACTGCATGAATGTGCAGGCATACAGGTGTTCCTAATAAAGTGGACAGTGAGTGTAAATTGGAAATATATACACAACATGTTTAACTCAAAACAAGACACAGGTCTCATAGATAGCAGACCGAAAACTGAAGAACTATGATGAGAGAAAAACAACCAGCAACAATATTAAAAGCATGTGGAGAACCAAAAGCAAAACACAACATGAAAACAGTGCGCATCACACTGGGAACCATCATGCACACTGAGTTGGAAAATTTGTAATAGGTGGAGAGATAAAGTGTTTAAAGTAGATGAAAGAATTGGCAAATATTGCTTGGATGCTGTACGAAGAGTAGAAATATTAAAATGAATTTTTTAAAATTAGAAGTCAAGAGTAAAGACTCCTAGGTACAGTGTTAATTAGTAAGCAATAAATGTGTGAAAATAAACCCAGCAGGATTTTTGCTCTACACATGGCAGATAACCATTATGGATCTCATGAGACATAAACAAGTTAAGCGCTTTCTTAAGCAGTTTATGATCGTAGCATTCTTATTTTATCCACATGAACTGCATAATATTTTAGATATTCTGAATTGCGAGGTCAACACGAGGTGACGTTAAAGGTCCTCAGTGTCACTGTGGAGAAGAGACATGGTGGAGTATCTTGCAGTCCAAGTTACTATAGCGTAAGTTTATAGATTATAAAAGCTTTTGAATTGATATAATGAGTCAGTTAGAAGCAAGCTGTCAGTCACCATCTTCCATTCAAATCTGTAGCTGCTGTGCTTAACCTTTACTCCGGCTGTAATCAGCAGAGGTGGTTAGAGTCTAGTCAGCGCAACAGAGACGGTGATTTGTGAGCACTTGGCACTCGACTCGGATCCATCCCTGCTGAAGAGTACAAGAAAAATGGTCCTGCCTTAACATCTACATCCTTACCATCCTTTAGAGGACTGAAATCAAAAGCAGCCACTTTCTTTACAAGTAATCACAGCTCGTGGTGATCTGATCATTTCTGAAAAGGAGTCGAAGCTCTGACAGCATTATTCATAAGGAAAAAAAAATGAAAGAGAACGAGAACGAAAGAAAAAGCAAAGAAAGATTTAGAATGAGAATGAAGAGCTTGCACCATGCCAGTGGGAAACAGCTGAAGCGGTAAGACCACCTGAAGCTTCGCTCCTGCTAGCTGAAAGTGAAGACGCAACCCTGAATAGATGATTTCAAATAAAAACCGTAGCAATAATAACCCTGTAGAGCTTTTATTTTCTCTTATTTTGAGGGAAACTTTAATAATTCAGAAGCTGTGAAACAACAACTAAATAATGAGAACATTTTGGCCAGGTTTGTGGCATTTTCTGTTAACAATAGGAGAAATTAACTGTGACTGTTAGAATTAAAGAATTAAAATTCTTAGCCAAAACCAACAGTTAATCCACATGGTAATGGAAAAACAGTGCTAGTCCTTTCTTATAGGACAGAACTCCAAACTGACATTAGAATCAATAACATAGAAATCATAGAAAATATAAGATTATATAGGTAACTTGCACAAAATCTAGTATGTCCCATTTTCCATTCATAATTGTCAAAGCAAAGTTGTTACCTAGGCTCAAACAGCAAGAACTATACCACAGGTATAATCTTACTATAATATTTATACTGCTACAGCTGGAATTTTTTGGGCAATTTCACGCTTGGCTGAAAACTAAACATTTTGTTGCATTCCTAGTTTTATGAATGAACTAATTTACCTTCAGTATGACATTTGCCTTTATTATATATCGAAAGTGTACTGTTACAGTTTTTTTTAAATAATGTTTACTGTGTATTGCTGCAGAATGATGTAAAAATCCACCATCCAGATACATTTTTATTATAATATTTTTATATTACTTTTAAAAAAAAATATATATTTTTTTTATTATTAACATTATTACACCCTCCCCTGCTCTCCTTAAACCTGAACTGGTGGAAATGTTATTAGAGAAAGACAGGAAATCAGCCTGATTTATTGTGGTTAAAATGATAAATAAAAAGCAGGGAAAAATCAGTATTGCACAAACCCAACCTATACCCAGTAGGTTATTAAGAAATACATCTTCATCTTCTTTCTCACATACATACATACATACATACATACATACATACATACATACACTTTCTCATTTCCTGTTTTTTTTTTGTTCTTTCTCTATCCTCCCATGGCAAAGAGTCGTTTTCAGGTTATTTTTAGAAAGGACAGAATGAATGAATGACAGCAAGGAGAAATAAAATGAAAATAAAATGATATATCTTATTCCGTGTTCAGGTTGTAAAAGTTGAAAAAGGTTTCTAGTGTAAATGTCTGCATATCGTGGACAGGAGTTTCTTTTGAATTCCAAGGTTATAACTAGTCTTTTATTTAACCATTAAAAACACTTGGCTTAATTCGGGAGCATGTTGGGTCTTAATTAGCATTTATTGTAAAACATTGTTCGTTTAAAAGGTTATTCTCTGTTCGTTCTCTTTATCTCTGTAGCTATTAAGAGTAATGAGTTTTAATTCTTTTTTATCTGATCTCCATTGGATTTTGAATTCTTTTCAAGGATATTTCTTGGCATTTCTTTTTGCATGACATGGCAGGCTGTTGGAGTTGGTGCAGAGATACAGGATGCAAGTATAAGGCAGGGCTGTGTGTACGAATGTGCTGTAATTCCCTGTCATCATTATGCTGTCAGTTGTGGCTGCCCCATGGCGCTCACACCGTTAGCGGTTAATGGTGGCAGATAAACAAACGCAATAAATGCAGCTTGGCAGCATGCTCCAACGATCCAGTGCAAATTTGTTTTCTCCCGCTGCGCCGCAATCACTGGTCCTCCCAATCTGCCACAGCCATTTTCATCAGGCGCTCGGGCTTCAACACTTCAATGACACCATCATGATCAATCTATGGATTTTTTTTTTTAAAGAATCACCGCTTTCTAAGATTAGGGTGGATTTTCAGTTAAGAGGCTTGGCTCTGGATGATCACAGACTAACTTATTGAGAATTGATTAGCTGGCCATGAATATATCCAAACAGGAGTTGTTTCCCATGTGTTCTGTGTTTCATATTCAGCCTGCAACCTGGAATCAGAATTGTGTGGGACGGAGATTGGGTTTATTTGGAGAAAGCAGTCAAAATGAGAAAGCATTCATCTTCTCTGAAATTTGTTAGCATGTTTCAGATAACAGATAACAGAATGAATGTGATGCCCTGGTGATGGAAATTGAGGACACTCTAGGCAGGCAGAGTGGGATGATGGATTTATTATTATTATTATTATTATTATTATTATTATTATTATTATTATTAGTAGTAGTAGTAGTAGTAGTAGTGCTAGTAGTAGTAGCAGGAGTAGTAGTAGTAGTAATTCTTCCTAAGTTCTATTGCCAGCACAGGTAATTGTTTCACAGAAAATTAAAAAAAAATAAAAGAGTACTGAACTCAATAAGACACACTAGACACATGGCTCAGCAGGACACTGTCAGCGTTATCACGCTGCTATGCACTGGTTTTCTCTGTCTGGTGTTCAGCTGCTCACTGCAAGACACACCGGATATATATTAGTGTCACATTAATCACAGACAGATGTAGCCACTCACTCGTTACCTGCTCATCCCCCGCGATTCCTTACTCATCCAACAACTAAGGCTTGATATGTTACCACTGCCACAGTCTCATAGTGTCCTCTCAAAACCCTCAAAGGTTATAAGGACATTAATTTGTATGTTCAAGTAAATGGAAAAAGAATAACATCCTCACAACATTCCAAGAACATCTCCCCGCCATTATATAGAAGTTTACAGTACAGAAGTCCAATACAACACCATATACTGTATGTTCACTGTATGCAGTGTACTGCAGTGCTTTCTGTATCTATATCTGTTTAGTGGTGCAAATATTCAATATCCCTGTCACTATGCCCTCGGAAACACTGGAAAACACTGGATAAAACTAGTACCAGTGTAATGACAGTACCTCAACCTTATATCACTCAAGAGATGCACAAGAGAGTGTTTTTTTAATCCCGATCACACAGTTGTTATTTTTGTTTACCTCCTTCACTGTGATATTTTCTAACAAATTTAGTTGGTTATATTTCCCAAAATATAAACAAACTAGTAGCCTAATTTAAACCCAGACCAGGAAGATACTAAGGACTGCTGAACATTCAGGTTAACGTCTTTATTTAAGCTTTATGTCTGCCAACTCACTTGAAAACCTCCCACTCATGCGAATTTTTGTTGCATTCTGCAGGATCTCATTCCCAATGCACACTTCTCATCTCAATCAGATGCCCTGTGAACCTGTCTGGGAAACATTCTAAAATAAAAAATAGTATAGTGCTCCTCCTGTTCGTATATGTATTTATATTCCTTTAGAACACATTATTTGTTCAATATAAATAATGAATTTGTATTTGGTTACATCCCTGGTACACTGTTAAACGTCATTCTGTGTCAGTGTGGTAATTGCAACATCATTTCAAAACCTGTAAAGGACCTGTCTGTAACATTGGCTACGTTTACATGCACATCAATATTCAGATATTAATCTGAATTCAGCAATATTCTAATTAGAACCGAGTCATGTAAATGCCGTAATCTGATTGCCCAATTCAGATGAAGACAATATTCTGATTCCACAAATTCCGATTCCCACCCCTGGAATATACCTGTTTTGATCGGAAATTTGATGCATGTAAACACCTTATTCAGAAAATCCACTGAAAGGAGATATACACTATATGGCCAAAAGTATGTGGACATCTGACCATCACACTCATATGTGCTTGCTGAGCATCCCATTCCAGATTTAGTCCCCCTTTGCTGTTATAATAAACTCCACTCTTCTGGGAAGGCTTTCCACTAGATTTTGGAGCATGGCTGTGGGGATTTGTGTATATTCAGCCACAAGAGCATTAGTGAGGTCAGGCACTGATGTTGTGTGAGGAGGCCTGGGGTTCAGTCGGCATTCCAGTTCATCCCAAAGGTGTTCAGTGGGGTTGAGGTTAGGGCTCTGTGCAGGACACTCAAGTTCTTCTATGTCAACCTTGGCAAACCATGTCTTCATGGAGCTCGCTTTGTGCACAGGGGCATTGTCATGCTGGAACAGGTTTGGGCCTCTTAGTTCCAGCGAAGGGAAATTGTAAAGCTACAGCATACAAAGACAATCTATACAACTCAATCTTTGTGGCAACAGTTTGAGGAAGAACCACATATGGATGTGATGGTCAGGTGTCCACAGACTTTTGGCCATATATTGCATATGCGCATGCTCAGTCTGCAAGGAATTGTGGGTGCTAACAGATGCTTAGCTGTAGACTAGGTATTTAGGAATGGCAACTCAGACATACTTACAACAACCATGTATACAGGAATATTCTGATGCCTGTACGCATGTAAACATCGTATTCGGAATATGACTGTAACCCAAATATAGACCTTATAGACCTTGATGTGCATGTAAACATAGCCAGTGACAAAGTTAGCAGACATTCTGTTTCCACATAATATTATCCAGCAGACCAAAATTAGAGCGTCTAAAACATCTGCTAATGTTAATGAAACATCCTACATTACTTTAATAGTCCACTGTAGACATCTTACAAATACTCAGCAAGTCATCTATGGGTGTCAACACCTTTTTATCACCTTTTAACAACATGTTAGTGATGGTTGGTATATAATCTACACACTACACACTATCAGCTGTCACTATTTAGATAGCCTAGAAATAAGTCTGCCTAATTGCAAGTGTAGAGGATGAACTTGAGGCTGAGATATTTTTGCAGACTGTAGTAAAAAGGATGTGCATATTAAACCAAGCAGACACAAAATCAGGGAGAAATATGCATTATTAAAGCAAGGAAAGTAGCACACTTTCAAAACAGAGCAGCATTCCTAACCTGTTAATGCTAGGATTATATACTATAGTAGGCCTATGATGCACTGTTAACAAAGACATCACACAGAAGAACAATATAGCGATTGTATAAATATGAAGATTATGGCAATTTGCCATATAAAGCAATATTTTTATTTTAGTTTTTTTAATTAAAGATGTTTAGGCTCCTTTTGAAATTGTAGCATCTGCTAAATGACAGTAATTATTATTTTTTTTACCACCGTTGAGTGAAAAGCATAAGCTGAAAAGGCTTGCAGATGTTTGTCTGCTTTAATTAACTGAACTGAAGTGAAGTGTTTCAGATGATGTGAGTCACTGCTCTTTAGAAGCTAAAAGAGAGTTTTACATGTGTCTATATAAATACATTAGATATGTCATAATTAGGGATGGTTTACTACTTTCTGCTTTACTTGCTACTTTGTGTTACTTTCTCAGAGAACCATTTCCTTAAGAACACAGGAAGCAGCTGGGAATCACTCAGCGGGATGAAGACTTGTCTCATAAAATCGATATTGTCACACAAACGTCTTATATTTTTCAGGATGAAGTGCCAAATACAAACCTCCTCTGAGTCAAAATGAGTTTTAACATCCTGTTTATACCTGATTGTTTTATGCACCTTGAGTGTCAGGGTTATATTCAGACAAGGATTACCCACTCACACACATTTTAGTTTTTTACCTAGCGGTGTTACGCACTGCCACAGCTGTTTGCATGTGAATCATTTTCTATTGCTGAATCAAATAACCATGATAAACACTGAGAAGGAGCTACTGCCTTATTCCTCTTTTCAGAGAAACACACTCAGAGCACATCACAACTATTTCAATATAAATTTATTTAATGTGTTTCAGGGTGGAGGATTCCTTTAAAGACAGCAAGCCAAGCTCTGTGTGTATGTATGTGCCTGTGCCTGTGTGTGTGTGTGTGTGTGTGTGTGTGTGTGTGTGAAAAGATTAAAAATGCATTTGTGTACATCTGGTTTGTCTTTCTGTGTCCAGCTGGCTGCGTGACAAAGACATTGTAAGAATGCATGAATGATCTCTAAGCTAAAATTGAGCCTTAATGAATCTGTCAATGGGAGGATGGAGATATTTGTGTAGCTCCCTTGTATCAATCAGACACGTTCCCTCCAGGGAGATCGATCGTCTCTGGCTATTTTACGAGCTCTGGGGTTGGCTGCACTTAGACTGGCCTTGTTTGCTCTGAAAGTGGAACAGAGATGAGAATGTCTGAGACAGAAAGTGTGTGTGTGTGTGTGAGAGAGAGACAGAGAGACAGAGAGACAGAGAGCGATGTTTTGGGTGTGGCATTGAGGCCCATGGAGAGGAACGTTTTGGACTGAAGTGCTCATGAGATTGTTATGAGATGATGGGAGATGAAAGAAATGTAGTGGACTACATTGCTTAAGAATCCTGATGGGAGGAAACACTGACATTCCTGATTTAAAAGCCTTTATAATTTTACTCAAGGAGAAGCAATCTAGGGAGAGATTAAAAGCTAATCTCTGCAAAGAGTTTGGATAAACAGGTCCAACAGAACAGATGCAAAAATGGTGTCTGATGTAATGTGTCTGAAGAAAGTATCAGAGAGAGTGTCTCATGAGTTTAGATGATTGACAGAGTTTTGCAGCCGCTGTCATCACTTGTCACTTAGCAGGATTGATTGGAAAGGAAATGAGCTATATTGCCATGGAGAAGTAAAATCCTCAGCTTTATGCTTATGTATTGATTACCAAAAAAGGGGCTATCAGTGTGTCTCTGATTACCAGGGGAACAGAGGACCAAGAAAATATGGTACATGGTAGAAAATATGGTATGCCAAGTGATTCTTGTCAGTAGAGTGAAGCACTGTGAATCTATACATCATCTACATCATATGGGGACCAGAATATGAGTTTTAGAAGTGGCAACATGATCTTGGGAAAAGAAAGATAAACAAAATAATGTAATTGAGGGAGGAGAGATAAGCTGCAATAGTGTGATGCTCAGTAGATATGATGCACTGCAATTACTGCTACATGAATGAAAGCCCTTATACTTTCACATGACACACATACATTTATGGGACACTTTATTAGGAACACCTGTTCACCTGATTATTCATGGAATTATATAATCAGACAATCATTTGGCAGTAGTCAATGCATAAAATCATGCAGATACAGATGAGGAACTTCAGTTAATATTCACATCAAACATCAGAATGGGGAAAATTGTGATCTCCATGACTTTAACCATGGAATGGCTGTTGGTGTCAGATGGGCTGATTACAATATTTTAGAAACTAATGATCTCCTGGTATATTCATACACAATAGTTGCTAGAGTTTCATAGCGGATCGGTCGAGGCCCGGGTTAACAACGACCACCATCGGCGCCGTTGACCTACAGGGCGCCGGTGGAAATTGGGCTACTGTTGTTCGAAGAAGTAGAGGAGGGAGGAGAGTGCATATACAGAGAGAGAAGCGGAAAGGTAAGAGTGTCGGACTGAGAATAGGAACGCTGAATGTTGGTACTATGACAGGGAAAGGTAGATAGCTAGCTGATATGATGGAGAGAAGGAAGGTGGATATACTGTGTGTACAGGAGACCAGGTGGAAGGGTAGCAAGGCTCGTAGTATAGGAGCAGGATTCAAGCTGTTTTATTATGGTGTGGATAGTAAGAGAAATGGGGTAGGTGTGGTCTTGAGTTAAGGAAAGGAACCTTGAAGGACAGATGGTAGTGGATTTTGCTAAGAGGATGGACATGGCTGTGGTTAACACTTATTTTCAGAAGAGGGAGGAGCATAGAGTGACTTACAAGAGTGGAGGTAGGAGCACACAGGTAGATCCTATGTAGAAGAGGCAGTCTGAAAGAGATCAGTGACTGTAAAGTGGTAGTGGGAGAGAGTGTAGCCAGACAGCATAGGATGGTGGTGTGTAGGATGACTTTGATGATCTGTAAGAGGAAGAGGTCAAAGATAGAGATAGAGAAGAAAACCAAGTGGTGGAAGCTGAAAAAGGAGGAATGTTGTGAGCACTTTAGACAGAAGTTGAGGCAGGCTCTGGGTGTTCAGGTAGTGCTGCCAGATGACAGGGAAACTACAGCAGAAGTGATCAGGGTGACAGAAAGAAAGGTGCTGGGTGTGTCATCTGGAAGGAGGAAAGAAGATAAGGAGATTTGGTGGTGGAATGAGGGAGTTCAGGATAGTATCCAGAGGAAGAGGTTAGCCAAGAAGAAGTGGGACATGGACAGGACTAAAGAGAATAGACAGGAATACAAGGAGTTACAGCGCAGAGTGAAGAGGGAGGTGTCTAAGGCCAAGCAGGAAGCATATGACGAGTTGTACACTAGGTTAGACACTAGAGAAGGACAGAAGGACTTATACAGGTTAGCTAGGTAGAGGGATCGAGATGGGAAGGATGTGCAGCAAGCTAGAGTTATTAAAGATAGAGATGGAAGCGTGCTCACAAGTGAGGAGAGTGTACAGAGGAGATGGAAGGAGTACTTTGAAGAGCTGATGAATGAGGAAAATGAGAGGGAAAAAAGAGTAGAAGGGGGACCTCTGTGGAACAGAAAGTAGATAAGATTAGAAAGGATGAAGTCAGGAAGGCTTTGAAGAGGATGAAGAGTGGAAAGGCAGTTGGTCCTGACGACATCCCGGTGGAGGTCTGGAAGTGTCTAGGAGAAGCAGCAGTGGAATTTTTAACTAGTTTGTTTAACAGGGTTTTAGAGAAGTGAGAAGATGCCTGAGGAACGGAGACGTAGTGTATTAGTGCCGATCTTTAAGAATAAGGGTGACGTGCAGAGTTGCAGCAACTATAGGGGGATAAAGCTGATGAGCCATACAATGAAGCTATGGGAAAGAGTAGTGGAAGCTAGGTTAAGGAAGGTAGTGGAGATTTGTGAGCAGCAGTATGGCTTCATGCCCAGAAAGAGCACAACAGATGCAATTTTTGCTCTGAGAATTTTGATGGAGAAGTATAGGGATGGTCAGAGGGAGTTGCACTGTGTGTTTGTAGACCTGGAGAAAGCGTATGACAGGGTGCCAAGAGAAGAGCTGTGGTACTGTATGAGGAAGTCAGGAGTAGCGGAGAAGTATGTCAGAGTGGTGCAGGACATGTATGAGAGGAGCAGGACAGTGGTGAGGTGTGCTGTAGGTCAGACAGAAGAGTTCAAAGTGGAGGTGGGACTGCATCAGGGATCGGCTCTGAGCCCCTTCCTGTTTGCTATGGTGATGGACCAGTTGTCGGAGGAGGTCAAACAAGAGTCTCCTTACACAATGATGTTTGCGGATGACATTGTGATCTGTAGTGAGAGCACAGAGCAGGTGGAGGAAAACCTGGAGAGGTGGAGGTTTGCACTGGAGAGAAGAGGAATGAAAGTCAGTCATAGTAAGACTGAGTACATGTGTGTGAATGAAAGGGAGGGAAGTGGAACAGTAAGAACACAGGGTGAAGAAGGTACAGGAGTTTAAGTACTTGAAGTCAACATTCCAGAGTAATGGAGAGTGTGGGAAAGAGGTAAAGAAGCAAGTGCAGGCAGGTTGGAATGGGTGGAGAAAGGTGTCGGGAGTTCTGTGTGATAGAAAAATATCAGCGAGAATCAAGGGGAAGGTGTACATGACAGTGGTGAGACCGGCCATGCTGTACGGTTTAGAGACAGTGTCACTGAGGAAGAGACAGGAGTCAGAGCTAGAGGTTGCAGAGCTGAAGATGTTGAGGTTCTCTTTGGGAGGGATGAGGTTGGACAGGATTAGGAACGAGTACATCAGAGGGACAGCTCATGTTGGACGTTTGGGAGACAAAGTTAGGGAGGCCAGATTAAGATGGTTTGGACATGTTCAGAGGAGGGAGAGGGAGTATATTGGTAGGAGAATGTTGGACATGGAAGGCCAAAGAGGAGGTATATGGACGTAATAAATGAGGATATGAAGCTAGTGGGTGCAAGTGTTGAGGATGCAGAAGATAGGGATAGGTGGAGAGTGATGATTCGCTGTGGTCACCCCTGAAGGGAAAAGCTGAAAGAAGAAGAAGAAGAATAGTTGCTAGAGTTTAGAAACTTTGAGTTTAGAATGGTGCAAAAAAACACATATTCTCAACCAAGCAGTGACAACGAGGTCTTTAAAATCTTGGGAACACTGTATTTTGCCCCTGGGTTTTTAGTTCCATATAGTAAAATTTGCATTAAGAGTTGCATGATGGGACTCCAGGGTCAACTTGTTGGCACAGCAGGTAGCACTGCCACCTCAAAGCTTCAGGGCCCTGGGTTCAATACTGAGCTTGTGTTACTGTCTCTGTGGAGTTTTGCATGTTTTCCTGTGTTCGGATGGGTTACCTCCCAGTTCTCCACTTTCCTCCCACTGTCTAAAAGCATGCAGGTAGGTGGATTGGCTACACTAAATTGCCTCTAGGTATGAATGAGTGAGTGAATGATAGGATTTCTTTAATTTGTCCAGTAGGTATTAGTATTCCCTTCGAGTTGGCATTTCATCAACTCTGATGCTAAAGCCAAAGCTATTTGTTTTAGCCGTAGTAGCCATGGCAGTGGGGACAAACTGGAATGTGTTTTGTCATAACTGTCATGCTGAGAAAATAAATCTTGATGCCTAGTGTTTCAGACAAAATAGATAATACTGCTACAAGAAGCATTGAGATTACCCTATGTTAAAAAATTGTCATTCTGTGACTTTTGAAGTAACTTATTTAGGATGAGGTGAGGATAAATTAGATTATAAATGTACAGTTATGGTAGTTTAATCTTTTGTCAGTTTGCACCTACTAGCCTGTTATCCCCTATCAAATGGCAGCTACCAATCATGGACAGTGAAAGCTAACTCTTGCTTCCTCTGAGATATGAAAAGCCACCACATCTTTGCAAACAGCTGCTTTTTTAACTTCATACAGCATCCAAATGAACTTTGAGGAATGTGTTAACCTTTTCACTTATGGATGTCTGCAATTATCACGTTTCTTTGATTGACAGGTAAGATATAAAAAAAATCTTTCCCAATAAGAGCAGGGCCACTTTTTCCTCTTCTGTATCCTGGCCACAGATGGCTATAGCATCACCAGGTTTCATACCTGTGAACATAGGCTTTTATACTGTTGCAGTGCTCCTTCAATTATTTAGGACTTTATTGATAGAACACCTGATTGTGCACTGAGTGTACCATTCTATTCTGTCTACACACATACACGTAGTTTAAGACCCAAGAGAAGCGTATGTCCCAAGCAGGAGGAAATTTTCATTTATGCTGACAGCAACTCCTGATTTGTCGTTGGTGCATGATGTTTCTTTCAGTAGACTCCTGTTGATGCAACTTCCCAGATGAAGTTACCAAATTCACTGCTTAAAAGCTTTCACTAACATATTTCGTGGAATTAGGTTGTCTGCTGATCATGTGACCCATCTCTCTGTCTCAGTCACTGTCTAAAAAAATGGAAATGACATGCAAAAACAGAAAGCTGCATGTGCTATTTTGTTACCTGTATCACCTCAGCAATGATTCTTGTCTGGAGATGCTCAGTACTTCAATCTCTGTGTTGATGCCACCAGTTATAACCCATTAATAAAGATCTGTAAGTTCAACTGGCTTTCCTGTGGTCTCTGTTGCTTTGCTGATGAGCAAGATACTCAAATTGCCTTGGTTCTGCAACAAATGGCATTATAGTATTTCCATAATGCTTCTGTGGCATTTTACATGATAACTTAAGAATTTTAAAGTCAGGCCATGCAAAATGAGAGAACTAGGCAGTGAAGCATATCCAGAATATTCTGTCTGAAAAATGAAAACATTTCTGTTTGGCCGATCTTTACATGCTTAGCAAAGGGTGCTTATAGCAAGGACCATCCACACTCCACACCCCCGCTGTTGTAATTTTTTCTTATCTGCTAAAGCATATTCTACTAAGCACATGCTTATTCCACTGGGAGAGTGCTCTCTCTCTCTCTTTCTCTCTCTCCCCCTCTTTTACTCTCTACTTATCTACCTCTGTGCTGTCTTTCTTTCTGGGTTTCTTTTTTCTGTTCGTCCTTTTCTTTCTCGCTCGTTCTGTTTACTCCGTATGCTAATAACACAGTTAGGAACAAGTACTAATGGGCCCCATTGTCGTCAGTAATAATGAATGAGAGCAGCTCCAGAAGCTACATATCAAAGCTTCTCGCTGTGGAGGTTACATTGTGCCAAAGCATTCAGCACCATGAAGACTCTATGGAAGGACTGGGATTGTTAAATGGAACTTTTCTTCTGTTTTTATTCATTTCTCTGTTGCATTCCATTAGAGGTATTGTGTGAGCACCAGCAGCTTGTGACCATAGATTTTGGTGGGGCAGGCAGACCTTATTAACGACATAGCTTCAAACAAAATGAAGTCAAGAGGCTTTCACACTTGATTTATGCTACAGTAACCCTGCAAATGGCAGTTGAGAGTTGACAACATACAGTCATCTGGCATACAGTCTAGCAGCTCAATTTCAGTGGTTTTAGGTGTAAGGTTTTTCAACTTTGTTTGAGCTAATATAGTATTGACAAGTTTCAGCAAGATTTCCAGCCCAACTACATCTCAAAATCCACACAAAATACCCTAATCTAGTCCAGAATTTTGGACATCGGACAATGGAGACAGTTCTTCTTTTTCTCTGCCTGTGAGTGGGAAACAAGTATTTTTCACATATTTCTGATTTGTGGATATCATTCTCTCCATAATGCCCCTTTCCCTCACTCACTCTTTCCAATATATCCTACAATGGAAATGATTCCATTCATCATAAACACACAATTCGGATTATTTGCTATAAAACAAGATGGTGGCAGCCACATAGTATTTTAAACTTGTCTAATCTGGCAACCCTGTCATTAACTGTCATGTGGCAGTTCATAGACACCAGACAAATTGTTTGAAAAAATTATGCAGCATCAAAAGTGTGAGGTGAAAAGTGTATTCAGAGTGACTCAAATGGCAAGCCAGCCATAGAGGGTGTCAGGGCTCAAAATACCAGATACAAAAGCACAAAACATTTAACGAATGAACATAAAAATAACATAGAATGAGGATTACATTTGCAAAATAACTTAGATTGCAAGAAATAAGAAACATGAAACAAGAACATGCCAGAAGAATATTCACTGAGATTATTTATAGCTCTTATTGTTCTACTTGGGTTGTTGAGGTTCTGATTAATCCCATTTAATTCGAGTGATCAGTTAAACTGGCAAACTCATTAGTAAATATAATAAATGTCTAGTTCAGCCATGAAACTCTATCCATGGCTCCCTTGACACCACTGCAGCAGCCTATCAGCCACGCTTCTCCGTCTGCATAACCCTTTATTATCCTGACTAACTCGCTGGCTACAACCTCAGCTCACGCTACGAGATTTTGCATCCTACCCTCCTCCTCCCCAGCACCACCATATGGATCTGCTACGAGGGGGTTCCTCCTTCTGTATCCTTTGCTGCAACAGCGTGGTTCTCTACTTCTCTATGTCTGTGCATGTCTATCAGAGCAACTATTTGTATTCCCGCAGCAGCAACAGCAGCAGCAGCGTAGCAGATATAGTCTTCCAAGACCACACCTAGTTACACTCCATTCCTATCAATAAAGCTGATAACCTCATTTCTAGGGTTTTCATGACTGAACTTTAATAATGGTGCGTTGTAATTACCACCACTGTAATAAAATTTAAAAACAACAAGAAAAAAAATGACTGTCTCATCTACCCCTGGACGTTTACCCCGGCAGTCTCCAGACTCAACTTTGAGAAGCACTGCACTACAAAAAAAAAAATCCTTAAACACTGACTTAACAAGAAACAGATCCATTGGCTTTGGCTTAAAAGGGAAAAGCTACAACCCGTGGACAGGAAATGCATAACCTCTTTAACTATTTTATTGTTTAATTTGACTACACTATGATTTTAAATGTTCAGAAATAAAAACAGTGCATACTACACAATGAAATGAAGCAGCAGTGTTTAGTTATGCTACACGACACATAAAATAGTTTCCGTATTTTCAAGCTACTTGATTTAAAGGAACAATGCATCTACCTAACTATGACAAAAGGATTTTCAATAAATTTGCTATTACCTAACACTGTCTGTGATATACAAGTTTGAAACTTGTATATCACATGCTGTTATTGATAATCACTGTTGAGGTGGAAAGTTAAAAGGAGCCTGTTTGGAAGAAAGCTTAAATTAGATGTACGAAAATGCTTAAGAAAAAAGTTAAACACTGTCAGAGAATAGGAAATCATTTATAAGGATGTGGAACTGTAGTACGTCAGTGGTTTCACAGTGTTATAACTCGGTATATTCCCTGCTAAGTTGCCCTTGTCCTTGCCATTGAGCTGCTTTCTCCACATACCCTGTTCACAGAAGCATGATTCTGAATGTGACACAGGAACACGCAGATCTTCATTCTGCCCCAGGCCTGTGATGTTTTGTGACTTTAGTGTGAGATGTAGGAAATGCTAGTTCCACTCAGCCAGAACGAAACTGAGCTTTTTGACAGTTTGACAGTAAATAAAGGTGTAACGGTTTCCAGCATATCATTACACCCCACTCTGTTTATGGCTTAATGGCTAGTTTGTGACTTGTTTTAAGTTCATTTCCTTCACTCTGTCTCCAGGATCCAAGGTCTTTTACTGGCTTTATTTTTAATTAAGTCAATCACACCAGTGCCAAAGAACAGTTTTAAAAATGAAGCCTTTAAACGAGCCTATCCTGGAGGTGGGTATACACCGTCAATGGGACGCCAGTTCATCGCAGGCCACCGTACACACATATCCACACCCAGGGGCAATCCACATACTGGCATATTTTTGGGAGGTGAGAGGAAACCGAAGAACCCGGAGGAGACCCATGTGGACACAGAGAGAACACGCAAGGTCAGGATTGAACCTGGGACCTTTGAGCTATGAGGCAGCAATGCTACCTGCTGTAATTAACTCATACTCCTTTTTTTCTACTTTTGCTATTACTACTACTACTAACAATAATAATAATTTATTACTAATTAATACTAATTATTAATACTATTATTATAGTAACAGTAATAGGAGTAATGGTTCACCTTGCTGTCCTTCTCTCTCTCTTTAATTTCTCTTTGATGGCTCCAATGTCTTATCCATTAGTCTGGCTCAAGAGCAACTCATCTTAATTGTGTCAGACTCAGCAGCGTGTACTTTGGCATAGGCTCTTTTCAGACAGAAAATGCTTGCATTTATCTTTCTCAGTGAGGACCAAATGTCTATGAGGGGTAATGTATGGCATGTAGTCATAGGTAAAATGAGGAATAGTTGAACACCACTGGTAGGATCCTTATCATTTTAAAGTGTAGTTTACAGGTCCTGATTCCCAGAAAAAAAGCACAGTTCCTTACTAAGACTTCTTTAAGGGTATATTTTGTTGAGATTCCTTTTCAGACCACAAATAACATAGACCCTTTTGCAAGATTTCAATTTAAATTTAAATCTCAGATTTCAATTTTAATTTAAACTTTTCGAGCTAGTGTGGCTTGGCCAGATTGTGCTAGGCTGTGGTTTCTTTGAACACCCCAAATAGATCAGTAAAAGTGTGAAATTCTGTGTAAATGGTATTTCAAATTCAGCCAAAATGCAATCACTGTAGAAAATCAAGAAAATAATGTCAAACAACATCATTGCAAAATACACATAACAAAGAATCAGCCATAGAAGCCTGGTCATAAGTAATGCATTTGCTGCTGACAAGCATACAAAGAATCATACAACAAATTAAGCAACGTAATCCTCATTTTCTCTTTTGTAAAAGTACTTGAATTACATTGCATTCTTGAAGTTAGTATGTATTTTTTATATACATAAGGTATACTGTGCACCATATCTGTATTCTTCATATCTTCTCTCCAAAGAAGTTTATTTCTATACTATCCAAGCTTTGAGCTGGGCAGTTAAGGGTCAAGTTAGCTTAAAGGGCAAACAGGGTTTCGCTTCCATTTCTGAGATTTCAACTCACAACCACAGAACCTTAACCACTCAACTCCCACTGCCGTAATACATTTTCTCAGTTTTGAGTCTGCAACTTGATGTGCATCAAATGCACCTATCACTACACCACAGTAGCAAAAATAATGAATGCAGAAAATACAGGCCGGACAGCAGTGTGCTCATATAATCAGGAAACATTCTGGTCAGATAAGGCTCTCTAATAAAACATCTAAAGCACTAAAATTGCTTTACTGTAGGGAGGCACTCTCTATATAGACATGCCACTCTGAACCATCCCCTCGAATGGAATAAAAGTAGTAAATCATAGAGCAGAGACAGAAAATAAAATACTAATGGAGAGGACAGGGTTCTCAGCAGTAGGTATGTCTACTGACATTTTTCAGGCATTTCTCCTCTGTGTAGACTATAGTGCACCAATGGGAATACAGCTAGGATCCATACTATGAGAATGAAAGGAAGAATTAATCAATGTCTGTCAAATCCAGCTCTATCAAATGTATCATAACTTAGTAATTTAGGGCCATATTCACAGTTGGTGACTTAAGTCCCAAAGTAACATCAATATTTATGGAGGGAAAGTTACTCGTACTCAGAGATGGATTAAGCACCTGCTTTTCCCTGTTTAGATTATATATATTACCTGCATGTAGTATATGCCTAAAAGGTTGCCAATTTTTTCTTGAGTGTCCACGAAGGGGTTTCTCAATAACATCTAGACCACTGCCTTTAAACACTAGTACATGCCAAAAATCAAGGATCGAAAATGTGGACTGAATAAGGAAATAGCGTTTTTTTTCCCCCTTTGCTGTCCAGTAATACAGTGTAAACCAAGAGAGAATCTAAAAATGAAAAATAAAAAAAGATTATTATGATATATGAATGATAAGGTGACAAGCATTGAAATAAACTTCTAATAGGAGTCTAGTGCCAAAATATTGCTGCATGAAGAGTCCTAGATGTAATCATCACAATTAATTACTGAAAATTTGTTTTAATTTAACTATATGACAGTATTCAGAAGCTTTTAAAAATAGCACTTGATCCAGCACATCCTATTATTTTACTTTTGTTGTGCGCTGACAGTTAATTGATGAAGCTACAACACACTTTATCTAGGTCATGAAATTGTTTGCACTGTATTTTATCACAATTTTAATTTACTATTTTGATTTTTCAAATGAATAAAATAATGATAATGCTTTTGTTAATTTCTGTGTACTCTCTTATAAAGAAAATGTTGGATGGATAAGCTGACCTGCATTCATCTGCTACGCTTACAGCTCACTTTAAGTATGCATAATTTAATCCATAAAAGAAAAAAATCACTCCTTGAGATAAGCAATGTTTCATTAAGATATGTCTTCTCATGGAATTTAAAGGGACAGTACTATTAATAGTGTCATATTTATGTATTTCATATTACCGAAATGGCATTCCATAAATTTTTTGAGGATATTTACAGCCCAAAACATACATTTCAGCATGATATATTGTGGTTATATGAAAATGTCATCTTCAGTCGATGTACGGAATTAAATCCTTACACGATGTGTGTGTAACTCACCTCAGCAATACAGTCTATAGACATTTAGAATTTAGACATATACAATTTGCACATTTGTACTCATTTGCCTTTTGTTGACACTCCAGTAGTTGTAGTTAGCCTTTTCCACATGTGCGAAGTACAGTAAATGCACCAGTGGTCATGCTCAATATTCATTTCACTTATTTATTACATTTAAGTTGGATAAATGAGCCATTTGAAATAAATCGTGCTACAACTTGAAATAATTATAATACGCATATGAACTGCATTTTAAAAATGGGCTCAGAGATTAAATCCAGATCTATGAATAAATTAAGGCAAACCTACACTGCCTGTGTATGTCTACAATGGCGACACAGCTAGAAATTCAGTACATCTTCTAGAGCCACATACCTTTCATCAATAACAGCGTTGTGCAATTTGAACCAGCAGGAAAAAGCAGATTTTCAATATTTCTTGTTTATCAGCTGGATAGATGTCAATTTTCATTCACCTGTGTCTTTCTAGCAGATTCTTCCATCCAGTTCCTCACAGAAACGTTGGTCATTATATCATTTTAGCTACAGAGCTTTCGAAGCTGATGAAGTTAATTCATTTTGAAGGTGTTATACTTTATTAACTTAGAAGCTTGTGCAGCACAAATAAGATTTTTCATCTTAGCATGCAAGAGCTCCTTTTTACTAGCTTCAGCATTCGAAACTCTCAACATAAATTCACATTTGAATTAGTATTAGAACGTCAGATGTGAGTAGCATTTATTGCAAACACAAAGTGCTCATTTTAATTTACAATTCAGTGTCATTTGTCCTTTGTTCACACACACACACACACACACACACACACACACACACACACACACACACACACACACACACACAGAGAGAGAGAGACCAACTGCTTAGAACAAAGACCACTGTGGCTTTCATTATCATACAAACCTCATTAATATACAGACATCATTAAAATATTAGAGCAAACTGTTCACAAACCAGATGTGAAGGTAAAAGCTACACACACACACACACAGATCTAGAGAGAGAGAGATCTAGCTTGTTATGTATGGTATAAGGTATAACATTAATATATGTTGGTATTTATATATTTATTTTATTTGAAGTGTTATTCATAGTAATTCAATTAAAAGTGACACATTTATGATTAGAGTAAATGTATGGCACCGATTAATTGGGACTTATGTGTTGGTTGATTTCAACTCTAAAGCCTGATGCCAACATTAGTTGTGAGAAAATAGTTTTACTTTACAGAAGATCTCATTGATAAGGAGGATCTTTACATACACTATATTTTTACTTAATAAATGTTTTGGATGGACCAGCTAGGCTTCATTATAGGCTTCATGTGTGATGGAAGATCCTTAGAGAACACAATGTTGATTTATATTTTGGGCATTATTGACTAAGGCTAGGTGTGTAGGAGTATGTGGCAGTGTCTCATTGACTCCATTAAAAGGATGTGATCTTTCCCCGGTAGAACTGCACCCTTATAGTCATTTAGATTTTTTTACCTGGCTTTGACAGAGATGTTCCATAACCATGGTTCAGCCAGTGTTTGCAAGGATCTGGGATGAGCAAAATCCTGGATGTACAGGAGATTCAAGTGAATTAGGAACTGAAACTCAAGATTTTCTGTGGCAAGGAAATGGAATATAGGCAGACTAAGCAAAGTTTAAAGTTTTCTGCAATGTGGCACAGCAGGTACAGTTGCCATGATTCGAGGTTCCAAGGTCCCCGGTTCGATCTTGATCTTGGGTTTCTGTCTGCATGAGTTTCCTCCAGCGTTTCTGTTTTTTCCCCCACCTCCCAAAAACATGTTGCCTATGCTAAATTGTCCCTAGTTGTAAATGTGTGTATGCATGCTGCCCTATCCAGGGTGTATTATTGCCTTATTCGCAGTGTTTCTGGGATTAGCTCCGTAACCCTGACCAGGAAAAGTGATTCTGAATCTATTGTGAAGACAGTTCTACCGATTTCAAACCCATAGATTAGGTAGATTATAGGGTGTTGTGTTTCAGTAGCTGACTTCCGTAGCCTGCCTAACTAGGCTTTTAAAAAAAACTGAAGTTAACACACACTACATTTTGGATTCCATCAAAAGCATAGCTGCTTATAGAAAAAAAAGATTTTTTTTTCATCTTGGAGAAAGAAAGGAAAGGAAATGTATATTCAGCCCTGTCTGGTTCTGGTTGATTACCTGAAGATATCTGGAGTCTGAAGGAAATGCTAAAGCTAGGTTGAAATGGTGGAGCAGCTGCACAGATCTCAGCATGTATATAATGATTAAGCAGGCAGACTGTGTTACCACGTGATGCATGCACCACTGCCGGAGACCGAGTTTGTCTTCCTCACTCAGCGTGTTCATCAGCTGGCTCTGTGACGGGAAGGGCCACAAAGTGATTAGAGATTTATTTTGCACTGGAGAAAGAAATGAGTCAGAATTAACATGGCAATGGGTGTCCATAAATACAAGCCAAGCCACCGTATTTACTTAAAGACTTGCTCAATAGCCAATTCATTTACTCACCAAAAAAGACCTTCATCTTAAGAACTGCCTGGGGATGTAGTACGATCAATAGGTGTTCTTATTGAAAGTCCAAAGAGTTAAGGCACTTTGAATGGACATATGATTCAGCAGGAATAATAAGAATATCAGCATTCATGTCAGATATGCTTGCCTTGATCGAGATACAAATGCATCAATATGTCTTCGAATATATGTATTGATCTTTTGTAGAGTTCTTCTCTAGGGTAAATGCTTTCAAAATGTAGTACAGTAGGGACCACTGAAAAGGCACAGTTGAGAAGCCAGCCTTAAAGAAATTCTCAAGCATTTTCAACCTGATCTCTATCCAGAAAACCTATTTCCTTAAACCCACTTATAATCAAAGTTAAAGGGCAGTTGTTTGATTATTTAAATTAAATTAAAACCACAAACCTTATACATGAAGTATAAAAGTCTTGGAATGAGATAAACACAAGAGGAATTCTTATCAAAGCTGTTCTTATGTAGTTTTATACAATTTTCCAACACTGGAGAAATAGAGTAAAATGAAATTCTGGTTACTTATGTCCAGAGGTGAAAAGTACATAATTGTTCTTTATTACTGTAGTTAAGTAACATTTGTACTTTGCTTGAGTCTGAATATGGAGAACTTTCCCTGTTTGAATATATATTTTTTTTTACTTAAATCTCTAATTAGTTACCTTTGTTACTTCAAATACTGCACAATGCACACACTGTATGCTGAATCAAATCAAGTTCTATCTATATAAAGGTCAGAACATGGCTTGTGTGGGCCCAATAATAAAGCATTTGCCCTGTGGTTGGGAGCTCACAAAGTTACATCCCAATGATGCCACAGCCATCTTTTGGCCAGGAGCCAAAAGAGCAAAATTGGTTGTGCTGTCTGGGTGGGAGAGACGGCATATTCTCTCTCCCCTCTCAGTCACAGTGACACCAGCCAATCATGAGCATCTGTGAGCTTATGTATGCTGAAGAGGGCCGATAGAGCTTTCCTGTAAGTGTGTAATGGAGAAGTTTGAAAAGATGAGGTTGGCTGGCTTCACATGTCTCACTGGCCAGTGGTTGGGATTTGGCAGATATTCAAAGTAGGGGGAAAAAAAGAACATGGCTTGTGTAATAAGCAGCTTGTGATTTGCTTTTGCAGTATTACTTCTACCTGTATTGGCTCAGTCTTTCACTCTTACTTACTATGTCACAGTGTATAATAATAAAGAGAATGAATGTGTTTGCCAAATGAATTTGACTGGTATAATTAGTTACTCGCAGGTTGTATAAATGGGAATGGGTTAAACTTTACTTGGTCAACAGCTGTTGTTTTTAAATGTGCTTTATAAATAAATGTGACTGACTGACTGACTGGTCATAGGGATGCAGAGCTACTTCATACACCCTCAGATGCATTTGTCACTGACAACTGACATAAAACTACATTTTATATATACCTACATATTTTAAAAGCTTGATCAAACAGATGTCAGATTGCTTTCATCAGTTAAAATGATGGGTTTTTGTTGACATAGGTTTGTGTCATGACATTGTCTGGGCTGACAACTTTACTTAAGTCATATGATGATAATAATATGACATCATATATCAAAAAAAAAACACAGTCTAATGTAAAGGGCAGCTGTTTTGATTGTGGTTTGAATTAAAACCACAGACCTTATACTTGAAGTATAAAGTTGAGAACAAATCTTTTTAAAGTTCTCATCTTTGTTCCATTTTTTTTTTCCAATTTAAACCACACTTGGCAAACTCTGACACACTTGAAGTACACTGAACTACAAAGTCAGTTGTCACGATGTTCTAGCCTGGAAAAAGTGTCACTCAGCCTTATGTGCAGAACAACTATGTCACTTGACGTTGGTGTTATTATAGTTCTGTTGCATTGTTTATTTTCAGAATGATCCATGGGACTGAATGTAACTATAAAAATAATTACCCACGTGCAATACCACGCTTGCTTGAAGTTTCTGACTCATTCTGCACACCGTTTTTGCATAGTATGAATGATCCTTCAAACTAAACCTATAACCACACATCCCAAGCACATTGTATGTTAATGTTGTCATCGATATTGTGATGATGTGTTTCTGCACTTTGTCTGTCCTGATCTGTCCTGAGATCAAAACTGAAGATATTATTATTTATAATGAGGCTTTATGTACATGTTATGTAACCATATCTACACTTTGCTTACTATTCTAAAGTATTACTCAGATATTTTTGTGGAGCGTCCACAGCAACCAGAGTTTAGCATGTGAGCATTTAATGCTAGCATTTAAAATAGTTCTTGAGTAAACATATTGCTGCTTTAATAAAGTACTGATGTAGTTATAGGTTTCACAACAATATCTGGTTGGCTGTGCTGGTTGTGTATACCGTATATAAACACTAGCTAATCATACGTCCTGGAGCCACTGTGGTTATTCAATTCATTAGCAGGAAATGATTAGCTCATATTTAAAGCACACTTCTTTTCCCCAGATGGTAAGTGTGATGCCATTGCTGTGACCCTGCTAGTCCAGTTAATATTGTTGCCTGGAAATAAATGCTAATAAAGCCTGTAGTATATGAGAAGTAAAAGTAGTAGGTCAACATGTACTTGTTTTAGATTGCAGAACTCCAGCTTATATAATCTCTATAAACGTGCAGTTATATCCTCTAAGATCAATGGTTCTCAAACATTTTGCAGGCAGTGATCCCTTTAGCCATAAAATAAATTCCACAAACCCCCTCAGCACAGATGTGTTTCATGAACATAATCCAAGCATTCAGATATTAGTCTCAGTGTACGATAATATACTGGTTATTTATTACAGCCATAAAGCGTTTTTATTCCTGAACTTTCCACTGACAGAACACATTAGGTCCAACGTGACATTATTTATAAGCTACTTGTTTTTGAGTTCTTTTGAGGTTTGGATTAAACTCATTCAATTCAAGTGACCAGTCAAACAGGCTAATTACTATAAAAACTCAATACTAAATGTGTAGCAGGCTTCATATTCTACATATATTCTTATATTTATATATTCTACTTCATATTTCTTTATATACTTCTGAAAACTACATGTTTTCCTGAACTGAAACATGCTTCCCTTTTGCATGTATCTCAAAGTTATAGCATGTTAAAGTCTAGGTACCTCCAAAAGTTAGAAATAAAGTTAGTTATAGCTGCTTAAGGAAAAAATTACTGCCAACGTTTTTTTGACGAATTATAAGTTTACATTGGGAATTGATGATCACTTTATCACTTTGATTATTAGCATCATCCACATCAGTCTCTGTCTGATCACTTGAGGTAAAAGTCACTCAGGTGACTGAGGTAAAAGAACCGGAGCCTCATTATAATATCTGTCCATGTTTACATATTCATAATAATACTACTAATAATAATTCAATATTAATGAATAATTGCTGATTCATTCAGTCTATTCTGTTGACTAAATTTCTCATCTCTTATTAATGTGTTTTTTTTTTGGTAATTTTAAAACTTTGTCCTATGTTGTCTATATACGGACACTTTGAAACCCTGAATCTGATCACAAAATTCAAATGATTCTGAATTCAAATGTTTCATTACGACATGTAACTATCCAAAACGCCTGATCAAATTGTAAGGAAAGCACACTTAGCTAGCAATGTTTTAGACATCTTCAGGCAGACTGACTGTTTTTATTGCTGTTTGTTAAACAGGTTCCTTACACAACATGACGTATGGAGGCAGAAAGCCAAGGCAAGGTTAGAAAGTAGCCTAAATAAAACATTTCCATGTTGTTTTCTCAAAGTAGATGCGTCAGAGTATATTACTGGCAGAAAAAAGCTCAATTTTGGTCAATTTTATTTGGCTGTTTTCCTGAATTCAACTCTTTTTGCAGCTTTTTGCAGGCTGCCTCATAAATATAATAGCTTTAGTAATGGTGGGTTGGTATTTTCTCCCAATGAAACAAACAACAAAATCACAGATCTCCTGGCTATGCCTCATGAACCCCAGTGCTTCAATACTCGTCAACAACATGTTAATGCTCGAAAGTGACGGGTATTGATTTATTTATTTCTATGTATATTTTTATTATCATTTATACTAGTGCAGAATGTCCCGTATAGCCCCATTACACCTGTATCATATATCTAAGAGTGTATGTGAAGAGTGTGTGTGTGCGTGCATGTGTGTGTGTGTGTATGGCTGTGTATCTGTGTGTGAGAGTATACAGACTCATTTCTCCTTGCTGCTGGCTGCTGGGAGGCTGCAGCTGGAATCTGTCAGTGTCCTGGATCATCAAACACTGTGATGAAAAAGCCCAGTTCCCATTCAGAGCTCATCTGGGATCATGTGTCTGCTCTGCGCTGTGTTACTTAAAGTGCTATCTGCATATCAGTATGACAGCTGACATGTTTACATCCACACTGTGTATGTTTATGGCGAGAGGGGATTAGGTGTAAACTATAACACCAGGAATACCACACAGTATTCCAGATACAGTGGAACGAATATGGACTCCTATTACTTTTCTGTACCATCATGCTGGAATATATGCAGTACTTTTCAGTATATTTTTAACACTGTATAACCTTCTGACTTTAGTCTGATTTATTCTGATGTATTTCATGATCTTGCGCTTAAAATCTGCTGTTATGGCCGTTTCCATACTGGGCTTTTATCTCTAGGCTATGCACAGTGTTACAATAAGCTTTATAGCCACCCAGCTACATTTCAGCAGGAGAGCTGCAGCCTGACATACTGTCTAACCATCCTCCTTCACCAACTGTTTCTATAGACTCATAATAAGAACTATAGATTGAAACATGTCACTTAAACTTACATATTTGCCTGTTGATATGGGAAAAAACTTCAGGTGCCCCTGTGGCTGAACGCTGAGCTCAAGGCGGTAGACTTCACCCTGGGTGGGATCGCATACGTTTGATTTGTAAATAGTTTTGCCGACTATATTGATTTTCACTCTTGAATAATATTGAATTCAATATTATGGACTATTTTGTGTTGATTCGTGACATATAATATCAATTAAGTCCATTGCATTTCCAGGTTGTAACATTACAAAATGTGGAAAAGGTTTATTTGTTTGTTTGTTTGTTTATTTATTTATTTATTACTAATAGGATCCAAATGTTTTGTAGTAGACGCAGAAAAAAGCAGTTAACCTTTACTTAATGAGACAAAAATGCAGATGAACATATGAAGTAGAGGGTACAGGAAAAACTATATAACTAATCATTTTAGCTTTAAAACAGCTTAAAGTAAAACTGATCTGCATACTGCTATCGCTCTACCTTACTGCAGGAATCTATGCGCTCTGTCTTATTTTGAGACACAAATATCTAAAGAACAATGGTTAACAAGCTAGTAAAAAATGAAAGAAAACAATGGCACAATGGCTGCGTGTACTATTACCTGTTTATCAACTACAGTCCTGGCTCTGTGAATCTCTGAGCTCTTCAAGTGCACTAAACTGCCACAGGTTGTGCTGTGAATATTTGCTGAACGAACTGTACTTTGTCCCAGTTCCCAGCTGGGGGATTGCTTTGCTCCATTCAGACTTCTGAGGCCCTTTTTCAGATACAAGAAAATTGTCAAGTCATATAGCTCTGTTGCCATGGAGATGTTGGAAGTGGAGATGGAGATGCCATGCCTTCTTCAGTGCTGCATCGTAAACTTACAGAGGAACAAGGAGAAAAATGGGCTGCTTGAAGGTTACCATTATCAAATGCACTGTTATAGAGTGATAGGAAGGTTGTCTGTGCGTGCGTGTGTGTGTGTGTGTGTGTGTGTGTGTGCGTGTAATTTTTTAATGCCTGTGTGCCGGTGTATTTCCAAAGTATCACATAGTGATATGAGGGAAGAAGAAAATGCTGACAAATATTTAAAACAAATGTGTTAAAATGGAGACGACTTAAAAAAAAAAGTAGGTTACTGATACTGAGAATGGAATTCTACAGATAATACAGTAATACACTACACAGCAGAACAATCCACAAGGAAGATCCTATTAAATCAGGTTTACGGCAGTCAGTCTGGGGTGGGTTTCTCGAAATGTTCGTAAATGCTAAGTACTTCGTTATCTCATTCATAAGAAAATCCTTTAATTATTTACGCGTTGCCCGAAACCCTACATAACTAACGTAGTACGTAAACCCGTTCGTAAATTCATGAGTAACTTAGAGCTTGCATGCAGTTCTACACAGAACCCTTTCTGATAGAGAAACACTTTCTTGTAGGGTTCAGGATAAGGAAAACCAAAGGACCTTTACAGGTTTTAAATGTTAAGAGTGCACCTACAACTTGAACAAGGAAGAACAAAATCAAGAAGACGGAAACAAATTTTAGCATCCTTTAAATAATCTTGTGGAACATCCATACCTTGAAATGTGTAGGATTTTATAGAGACCATCTCTCGCTTGGTGTTAGATGTGAGTTTAAATCAGTGGATGTTTAATCACACCACAGGAACTGCACTAGGGTTTAAAGAAGTAAGCTGGGACACAGCAAAACAATACAGCACTCAATCTGTGTATGACATTTTTTATGCTTTTCTTTTCCCCAAAAATATATCTAATTGAAATGCAGCAGCAAAAAATATGAAAAATAAAAAGAAGCCGGTGTGATTGGTAGGAACAATGATTATGACAATGACTATCCCTCCTACCCAGACTAAAATAAATGCTACTTTTTTTTTTTTTTTTCAGATTTGTTGAAGTGTCAAAATGCCTATACTGTGGCCACATCTATAACTTGAACAGGGAAAATTTAAAAAAAAAAACAACATGAAAAAGGAAATAGGAATAGGAAAAAACTTAACATACAAAACAAACATACTTTCTGTGGTAAAGACACCTTTAAGACTCCTTTAAATAATCTAGTGGTTCATCTATCTCTTGAAACTTGCAGGATTTTACAGAGAAAATCTCTCGCATGCGCTTCTTTTCCAGGCAATGGTAAGCGTAGTTAACTATAAATTTTAGATTGTTTAAATGGTTGCTTAATCATTGAACCACAGGAACTACACCAGGTTTTCGACGAAGCAAGCTGAGAAAAACACCTTCATACGCGCTGCAATCAGCTGTTGCTTCTTTATTAGTATGTTTTATTCTATTTTTAACACGTCGTAAAAAAAAAAGTCCACAGGCTTTATTATTCAGTAGTTGCTGAGTAATTAAGCGCTTAAGCTTTTAGACCTGAAGCTTCACACTCATTTTTGTTTTGTCGTCGGCAGCAAATCTCAAATGGCATTGCTAGCACATTGTTTCATTACACCAGTGTGATGCCTTTATTTCCAATAATATACTGTTTGAATCGGGTATTCATACCATCTAAACCCAATTAGTTATCTGGGGAATGGCTATTGAACCTGACAGCTGGCTCAAAAAGACATAAAAAATATTCAGTGGTGTTTGCAATTATTCCTGTCAATAAAGAGCGCAGTGGGTCTGCAATAATACGCCCTCTCCCTGAATTGCCTCACAGTCTCTTCTGTCTCTGTTTCTGTCTTTTTCTCTTGCTTTTTTCCCCCTCTGTTTTTCTTTAGATAATAACATTAAATAAACTTGCATTCAGGGGCAAGCTGCTTTTAAGCAAATAAGCAATTTTTTATCACGTAAAGTGTATTACACTTAAAAAAAAAAAAGGTTATGCGGTGTTATTTTCTAAACATTTACAACTAAATATTAAAATAATATGTAGAAAAGTGTTACGATATTTTGACGGCTGATATGAACGTCAGTTATTCCAGATTTCAGACTTTATGTCTATTATAGAAGTAGATTTAATTAGATAAACCAGATCTGTGTTGTAATTTGTTAGATTCAATACTTCCAGTAGGCATGAGTGAGAAGAATGGGAAAGCTATAACAAGTGAAATGTGATAGAGATCATATTCTTGCGGTGGAGAATTTTTCCATGGATCCAGATGATCCTGAAACTGACAGACTTTTTGTTTATCTGGAGGCCACAATATCTGAAGGAACTTCAGCTAGTGGCAATTTAAAAATGCAAGACAGCAACACCTGCAAGTCACCAGACATTTAATGCATTTGTTTACTCATTAGTTGCTATTTATTCACCCGTGGAATAATAGATAAATGTAAATGTTTGCGTAAGCCAATCAGCACTACCATAGTTTAGCAAACCCCAGTTTTCTTCTTACTAGCATGCATATGTTGATCACATTCCCGACACAGCTCATTTGCGTTTAGTGACACCCACAAAACTATATAAAAGTTCATGTGCACAGACAGCCAGGAGCATGAAATGAATGAGAGTAAAAGCAGAAAGGCAGAAATGGAAGTTAGTTTGACTGTGTTAGTTTGAAGTGAGAGCTGAGGCATCTGTTTACAGCTTACAGCTATGCGCAGACAGATCGCGTCATTTATTTTGCCATAATTGAATGATTTGTTTTATTAATCTTAATTTATGGGTTTTTATTTGGCTCGCTTTCTTTATTCTTCATATTCTTTAATTAATGCCAATAATATAAAATGACCAGGATTCACCAAATGTTCTCGATGTTATTCTTAGCCCCTGACTTGGTGAACTAGCACGAGGATGTGCTTTTGATAGAGACTCCAAAGCTCTTCTGTAAATCACTCAGGATAAGGGCATCTGCTAAATGCTGTTAAAGTACTAAAATTAAGCAAATTTAAACTCAGCAGTATATTCCATATATATATAAAAGTGCAGTAATCTGTGCAAATTGTATGATTTGAAGTCGATCAAGTTGAGTTTTACATTATTTAGTCTTCTTATGCATAAATTTACACAAGAGCACTAGTAGGATGCAAAAGTTTGTTGCAGCTTGTTATCAAAAAAACACCACTCCCTCCTTCCTGAATACTTTAAAGTGTTGAAAAAAATTGTATAAGTTAATGAGGCTTCACCATATCATTAATTACACACTTTAAAAAAAAAATCTGTTTATGTGGAGCTTCTGGAACCCATCACTATTGTCCAAGCCATGCTGTAATCAAAATATACAAATGACCAGTCTATATTTCTAAATATAACCCCATATATAGTCAGACTCAATAGTCAGAAGTAGATCTAATCTTCTGCTCAGTTTCACCTCAGACTGCCTCAGACTGGAAACTATTGAGTCATCAGCACTTGGATTAATAAAACATATCATGTATGGGTTTGCGCTTATGGCCTGCATGACAAGCTTTAAATAAATCATTTCTTGCTGAGTTTCTGTAAGGTAAAAGCAGATGTTACACTTGTGCAGTCGAAGTGCCTTCAAACCCTTTAAAACCTTAAGCACATTGTGAATGAAATACTGACGTATGTGTAGACATCAGTCCGTTCTCTCTCTCATCATCCTCCCTTTATACACACATACACACACATCGCTGCTGTAGATGGATATTAATGACTTCTTAAGTGTTAATAGCTGACAAACCTGGCTAATAATGGACCGCTCTCACTTACGGAGAAGTTCGTAAAAAAAAGAGGCAAAGCTTAAGCAATATGTTATTCTTAGTCATTTTAGTATAATCCAGTGGGCAGGTATATTGTGGAGTTTTTTTTTTTTGTTTTTTTTTTTAAAAAGCATTAACGTAACATAAGGCTCCATTCAGGATTCAGGCTCCATTTACTGTCCCACCCAGGAAAGATGCTACTCTTGTCTCACCAATTAATATTTAATGTTTAATACAGTACTTTATTGCTGTATGGCTGCAAATGGCTGTGGATTTCGGGCCGCAAAATTACAACTATCAGTCATGAAGGTTATAAAGAGGTGTTTTGTGGTGTGTCTCTACAAGCATTCAGAACAAATAGTGTGTAAGGATGCAGTCAGTGAGGCAAGTACTTTCTGAGAATCATCAGAAGCATGGAGTTTCATTAATAATCGCAGCTCTCTTGAAATGTGCTTCATTTTTAATGTGAGAAGCTGTGAAATGTGTTGACCGGCCACAGAATACTCTTTGAAAAAAAAATAATAAAGATTTCCCTTGAGGCTTCTTTGGTTTGTTGCTCTGGGGGAACCCTTAAGCTTTCTATGTAGAACTTGACAACAGAGTGTTTTCACTTTATAGAGGTTCCATGTAGATTTTTGGGACCCTTTTCTAGCCAGAAAACTGTTAAGGGACCACTTTTTATTTCTGCGCTATGCTGTAGCTATGAGTCAGGCAGCTCTCTCTAATTCTTTCTCTCACAGATATGGAAATACAGTGACTAAAGCATTGACCAGATCTGCGAATGAAGTACACACACACACACACACACACACACACACACACACACACACACACACACCTGTTCCTCTGAGTCTTTAGAGTGCTGACCTCAGCATGTTGATGCTTATAGTATTTCTGTTGCAACCAGATGTTCTAAATAAGGTGAGGCCTGCTATGTTTCTGGAGGGAGAGCAGCACAGTATGGTGGTTTCCTTGTTGAAACACATTTGATTCAGCATATTAGTTAATGTCCCTGTAAGTGGAAGAAGGTAAATCACCTAAGTATGATGAATTCAGACACTGCAAATATATATGTAAACAAAACTTTGGCATTACTGATCTAAATGATTCCATCTAGCCCAAATGAAGCATGCAGAAGTGCCAACATCTATGGTTTAGTCCTACCATTTAGCATTTTTGCTATGGCAATGTAGAAGCCATCTAAAACTACACAAATATAACCTTTCTGCTTTCTCAGCTAAAAGAGCAGTCAGCCCAAACACAAGTACCATGCGCTAATTCACTGAAGGGGAAAGGGCAAGGAAAGACGCTAGTTTGCTTCTGGTAGCGGTTACTTTCATTATGCGCCAAATTTACGTACATTAATTTTGACCTGAATTCTCAAACTTTGGTCTTGTGCCAATTGAAAACAGGACAACAGACTGTGGTCAGTTTGATTACTAAAAAAAATATAGGAGCTACTTATTGATCAGTAGCTGGACTTTTGCCTTGATATTTTCTTACTGTTGCTTGGCGCACGTCCGAAAAAATACTACTAACTAACGAGCTGGCTAATGTTATCCCTGAATTCTCTTCAAAATCACATGCCATTATGGCTGCCTGTAATCACCTGATTTTGAATTGCTGATGAGGAAGAATGCGAAATGCAGTGCGAGAGTAGACCCTGATGGTATCATGTGACCAGTTAGTTATGTGATACAAAAAAAAAGAAAAAAAAAAAAAAGTTTGGCCGGATTTGAGTGGGAGAAATTAAAATCTAATTTAAAACATGCAAAATGCTTTTTTGTTTTTATATAAAACAAAACAATCATTTTCGAATTTCTGTATCAATAAACAGGTCGTTGAGTGATAAAAGTGCAGGGGGAATTGTGCTGTACATCACCATTTAGTTTTTCTTCCAGTATGCAGACTATCATACACTTGTTTTTTATATAATGAGTATTTTGTGCTCCGATTTGAGCAGACAAGTTGTTTGCTTGTCAGTAATGTAAGTGTAAGGATCATTTTCTATATACTGATGCTCAGACCTCAGAAAGGCATTTAATCAAGAGTAAATGTAGTTAACTACAACTGACAGATTATTATTTTGTGCTACACAATATGGACATGGACCAGACTGTGTACCGGACACACACTTACGTTAATTTTGTAATAATTGTACAAGCTTATACACTTAGCTGGCTGCATGTATACGTCCAAAGATTCCTGCAGATTGCAGTTAAATATCAGTTCAACAGTTTATGTCTTGTCATTTATGCATCCACTGATATATGCTATGCTTAGTGTGGTAATATTTCTTTTCTAGGATTTTCTTGTTGGCAATATTTGCACATCTGAGTATGTATCAATATTTGTATCCATGAGGACTTAGGTGCAAAACATAACATTTAAAAGTATGTCTAATTTGAAAATAAGTGCTTCGTCTTGTCTAGGTACAAGTGGTTTGATATTGAATTTGCTTTACGCTATGTTTGAGTGACAGCTATGAGTAAGCACAAATTGGTTTTGCTCTTGTGGGAGTTTAAATTACACAAACAGTACCCCCTACATACTTTTTAATTAACAGTCACAGAAAAGGAATAAGAAATGTTGTGCAGCAAACAGTTCTTTCTAGAGACTGTATAATGCTGGATATAATAAAAATGCAGAACGGAAGACATCCAGAGCGGTGAAGTTACACTGCAAGACAGTAAAGGTCAGGTAAATGCTACAGTGGTGATTTGGTTAGACAGAGTTGTATCTTGGAAATGTGCACAGTACGGAAGAGGAAAGGAAGAAAGCACTCAGTGTGTTAATTTAACTGCTTGCTAGGCAAAGTAAAGTCAAAGCTCATTACTCTCATATATCCAGTGAAAGTCTAACTTCAGCAGTAGGTACTGCACAACCACAAACTTCACAACCGATACAATACAATATGTAAAACAATAAATAATGGCACTACGATAGACAGCAGAAAACATAGAGGTAGCTTGCACAGCAAACCTTAGTATTCATGTTTGACCATACAAGTTGATCTGACAAGTGATTTGTTTACAACAATGTAGTTAAAGACCAGTATAATATATTTAGCTGGTATTATTAGGTAGGTTGATAAATCCTGTATTGCTTATATGATTGTTCATCTGTAGATGTAATGTAAGTGGTTGTGTACACCAAACACATATGTGACAGATGGTTTTGGTTTGGCAAATCGTGTTGGCTTGCTAGCCAAGATGCTCCTGTTCTTGTGTAAGAAGTAATGAATTATGATAATTGTTAACATCATGACGAAAAAGTAGTACTACTAGTAGTAGTAGTAGTAGTAGAATATGGTACACTCTCAGAAATGAAGTTACCAAGCTGTACTTTTTGTTGTTGCTGGGGTGGTAGCATTTTTTGTACTTTTAGTATGTTTCTTTTACATGGAAACATGAATATTGCTGTACCTTAAAAGCTTTACTCTAAAAGATAATTCAGGAAAAAGGTATGAAAAAATGTACCCTTGGTGGTACCAAGCTAAAGTGCAGTTTGGTACCTTCATTTCTCAGAGTGTATTCAGTACTTTCCATCACTGGCTTGAGCAAAAGTCTTCTGCTAATATGAGTGTAGCATTAGGTAAAACCAGGCTTGTTGTCTCTTTAAATCAGCTTGGTGTTTATCATGTAGGCTACAGTGTTGCTCCATAAGGCTATATGGTGAAAAACTACAGATCCTAGCTGTAAATTTACATTATTGAACTGTTTTTTTTTAAAGTTGAAATACCCTAATACTGAATTATTTTATATATTTGTGCCTTTTTAATGACATTCAGGCTACAGTAACAGATAAAATTCCAAATCAGTAAATATCCCCTGTTAATGACTTTGACACCCAAGACATAATTAATGAAAAGTAATACAGAAGTTGTGCAGACAGGAGAAGATGTCATGAAGACTTAGTTTTTTTGTATGTGTGGAGCCTAACAATGGCGGTAAGAACCATTTCCGCCGCTGCGGCGGGGAGCTCTGTGTGGACTCAGTTTACTGATTCGATTCTTTTGAACTTGAATCGAATCCAATTATGATTTGATTTGCCTGATTTACAGCTCAAATGGCTCTCTAGAATGATATACCTGGGCTCCTTCCATGGCAATACGATTACACATACAAGAGCTCACTTTAACGTACTTTAATTTCATCCAAATTTGCGAATCGACTCGCCTGAGTCACTTAGGAACCGAATCATCCTCAAATTGCTTGTCATTACAACTCGGCCAAGCTGGGTATCCTCACCTTGAAACTTAAGGGGGGAGCTGTCTGTTATTCACATGCCGCCCAGTTTAGTCATATGGGTCTTTTAACACCTGTGCACGTCGTTTTGGCGCATGCCGCTGTGTAATATCCGTTTCCCCTCTGTGTCATTTCGTTCACAGAACGCAGTGGCTGTCGCCTCCATTCATTTACCGCTGGCTGGCTCTGTGCGCGCCTCCGCCTTGCGATCTGTTGATAACTCGACCTGCAGGCTGCAGCTGATTGTATTTCGCAATGGAAAACTCTTCCCATGCACGGGGAACTCGTCAAGCTTGGCAGACGACGGAAAGCGGAGGAGCGTGGCGACTCCGGTCGCTTTCGTCAAATTAGGTAAGGGGGAAATTTATGGCCATAGCTGATGCGCGGGCTCGCAGCGCCTTTAGTTCATGTGCGCAGGAGGTAATTGGTTAATAGGTTGGAAATACGCCACCAGCCTGGACTGGCTTTACAGCTCATTTAAACATCATTGTGTGTGTTTATGTTTGGGGATAGAAATGAAATGAAAATAGTAAGCAGTTCTATCACGTGGAAGCATGCTTTAAATGATGCAGCATGTAAATGTTGCATCAACGGGCCATTTCAATTAACACACTATTAGTGGTTTAATTAAGCAAAGTACAACAAACTGTTAAGATGAAAGCTCGAGCCACAAGACAATTTGCACCATTTTACTCTTTTCTGTCCCATAAACAGGTGTCTGAGAGAGAGAGAGAGAGAGAGAGAGAGTTAGTGCGCATTTGCGCGCGCTCAGAATACAATAATGTAGCACCTAAGGTCTATGCAACGTGTTGCTTTATTATTTATGCATGTATGTATTTATTTATTTATTTTATTTTGTAGATGGCTGCAGTCTCGATAGCTCCATTCAACCCGTCATTATCACCCTGAGGCACTTGGCTCTAGGTGCAGATCCCACCGCAGCGTACTGGGATTTCGACCTGCTGGATGGCCACGGAGGCTGGCGGGCGGAGGGCTGCCACATAACGGGCTCGGCGGGCAACACCACTACTATACACTGCACACAGCATAAAAACTTCGCTGTGCTCATGGTAAGCCGCTGCATCTCGCCTGTTTGCCCCTGTGCTGGTTACAAGTGTCCAGCTGCACGTGTGGTAGGCTATAGACTCAGGTTAGTTTTACAAATAAATAATGAAATACATGAATGTTGAATGCGTGCACTTTTGGAAGCATCTTCTACCCTCCACGTCATAAGCCATTACCTCATAAGCACGTCACTGTTCTTAAAACCCTCACTGAAATTCATAGATGAAGAGAATGATATTCTCTGGGGAAGGGGGGGGGGGGAGTCACCCAAAAGCGCATCCCCTGAAAGACTGACGCCCTCGCATCTGTACATGGAACTGTGACAAACTTCCCCGCCGCCCACTTTCCTCTCTCGTGTTTCTCGGCAGTTCAGATCGAAGCTTATGCACAGAAGAAAAAAAAAAAAAAAAAAAGCTGGAGCGCTCCGTGGCTTGGTGTTCCGCCTGCCGCGTGCGCAACGCGGAGCGCTAATTGGCTGCAGCCGCGCCGCGCCGCCCCGTAATAGCGCTGCTGTCCGTGAAGAGCAGCAGCTGTAGCAGCGTCGCCTCCATGCCGCTCTCCGGCTGCACTTGCGCTCTCACTCGGCTCTACCGGACTGCGGATGCGGATGCTCCATATACAATCGCTTTCATGACTATAACACCAACGGCGGCGCAATGGCATCATCATCGTCATCGTCTTCTTCATCTTCCTCATCGTCATCATCATCATCACCATCACCGCGTCTCCCGGTCGCTCCGTAGTGCCGTCGCGCCTCGTCCGCTTTGGGACGAGCACAAGCCCGCCGGATGTTCACCGACGACTGGGATTCGATAGACTGGGAGGTCGGTCACTGCTTTGGTTTGTGAGAAACGTATCAGGGAACATCGTGAGCACTTTAGCATCTTTCTGTGACTGTTCCTTTGGAGAAATGGGCTGATGTGGAGGGATAAAGCGCTGGATGTGTGCGTGTGCGTGTGCATGTGCGTGGCATACAAAGCTGCTGGCAGATGTGAGTTTGGTTTAGTTGTTGCTCAAGGGCTCCGGCAGTGTGTGTTTGTATGTTTAATCTCCACAGCGAGAGAGAGAGAGAGAGAAAGAGAGAGAGAGAGAGGTGCATGTCGTGCGGCTGTCATGACCTGAGCAAAAGTGATCCCCTGAGGCGGTTTAGAAAATGGAAGTGAAGCACTGGTGATTTTTGGGACTCATTGGATAAAGGGAAAGATTTTTTTTTTATTTTGCGCGCCACTCTCTCTCTCTCTCTTTCTCCTTCTCTCTCTGTCTCTCTCTGTCTCTCTCTCTCTCTCTCTCTCTCTCTCTCTCTCTCTCTCTCTCTATATATATATATATATATATATATATATATATATATATATATATATATATATATATATATATATATATATATATATAAAATCAGTACAACCTAATGTTATTTATTCTTGTGGGTCGGTTTGTGCGTGTCCCTGTATTGCGCGCGCGTGTGTGTGTGAGAGAGAGAGAGAGAAAGGGAGAGAGAAAGTGCACGCCCGCGCGCGCGTGTGTGTGTATGTGTGTGTGTGTGTGTGTGCGCGCAGGATAGTGCGCTTGCTAATGCAGTCACCACACCCGCAGTCCTTCCTCTGCGCAGTGCCCGAGAAAAAAGACCCCTTTAAACGGGTTTGCGACATCACACTGGTTTTTATTTAGTATTGTGGTAAATTTGGAGAGTTTTTTTTTTGTTTTGTTTTTTTGTCTCTGCAATGAACTGCCGAACCTGTTGCTCAGCTCAGCTCAGCTCAGCATCATATCTTTCGTTCAAGGGCGATTTTTCTTTTTCTCGTCTTCAAATGATCAGCGCTTAGATGTTGTATTCTGGTCTTTAGCTCGGTGAAAGTGATAAATCTTATACTCCAGTCCTTTGTGTGAATAGCGTTTAGCCTTGATCTCAGATTGCTGAAGATTATTTGCATATGCTGGAACCAGATATCAAACGCTACATATTTATTTAATAATTATAGACCTGAGCTACTATTCTTTCTTGATCAGAGCATTTATTTACTCTGCACTGCCTTTTTTAGAAAATATGATCTACTATAACAGACATCCATTATTCTTGCATATCCAAGCAGGTATTACTTTATGTAAATTCTGTCTCATTGAGAATGATCTTTTTCAAAACAGTGAATAATCATCCCCTGAGGTATGACAATAAAAGAAAGGCTGTATGGCACAGTTTCCTGGCCGAAAGTGATATTTTTCTTTTATTAATCTGGCTTGTGTCTTGTAATTTGTCATAATGTTTAGCCATAAACATGCATGGCACACATGTATGCACGTTACCCTGTGATAAAAGCAGCACCTTGCAACTTAGTCTAATTTAGAACATATAGTTCCACACGCTGTGAGAGAGACGGCTAAATAGAAGGTCTGTCAAACTCCAGTCCTTGTTGGGGGCGTGTGTGGAGGTGGATGAGGACAGCATGCCTCGGTTTTGCTGATGGTCAAGAGCAGAGGCTGATCTTATGCTGTCTGTTGTACAATTGGCTGTGTCCTTCACCTTGACTACCCCCTCCTCTCGCACACAGGCCACAAAACCCACGTGCTCGCCATGCAGCCCCCATCTGCTGATCACAGCTGATAGGAAATTGCTTATTGATTTAGAAATTCTAGTAGCAGCAGGCGGTATTGGCAAGTGTAATCTGATGGAGGAGGTAGATATCTGTGGGCGAGAGTTAGCTGAATTTTTTGCATTTGACCATTATTTTGCTCGAGCTCAGGTTACTAAGGAGTTTATGTTATTCTCAAGGCTTTTTTTTTTATTATTCGCTTGATGAGTCACACACTATTGTGTTTGAGGGTGTCTATAATGATTTTCACTCTGCTTTTGCTCAAGTATTATTTCATAAAGATTGAAATGTTAAAGCTGATTTAAAAAAAACAAACAAAAAAAACATTTTACCTTATGCATATAATTAAACTGACTTTCATTTCTCCTGCATATTCACCATTTTAAGTAGATATTTGCACCAGGATATGATTTAGCATAAGGGAGGGAGGGTTTATACTTTATGGCAGTCTAATCTCAGACCACCATTTAGGTACTTATTCAGCACCATGGACAGCTACAGCAGCGCCTCTCCAGCCAAACTAAATCGCTCTCATTCAAAAAAAAAAAAAAAGTAAAGCAGTTCAAACGAGCGAGAACAGTTTTGTTGGCAAGGACTCCTACTATTCCCCATCACTCCAACCTTAACCACATTTAACTTTCCATATGAGTTTGCTCATGCCAGTTTATTATGATGAGAGCACGTTGGCTTGAATGTGTTTTCCTGGCAATGCAGCAGTAATGCTGGGGTGGAGCAAAAGGCTGAGTCACTCTTCTTGAGAATTGTCTCTCTCCATCACCATGACAAGCCCTCAGTCTCACTCCTGCTTATTTGTTTCAGCATCTTGTCTTCAGGAAGCAGTACAAGAGCTGTGCTTTAAAAGCAGCGGCGATCAACTCAGCTCTCAGAGGGCCCGGGTCCAGATGTTTGGTCATTTTCTTGCTGTAAAACACCTGGTAATTAATTGGTGAATGAAAGCATGTGTGTTTAAGCAGGAAAATGATCAAACTCTGCTGGAACTCTCACCCAGACCAGAATTATAAACTTAGGGTTTAAAAGTAGCCTACATTGTTTTATATGGAAACGGTGAGACATTTGCAGCCCAGCTGGATAGATTGGAAGTGGCCCTGGAAGTAGATCATAAAAATAAATGAAACTTTAATTCATATAGACAAAACGCTGAAAGAAATTAATCGAGCGCTGAAAAGCATTGTGTTTTAGCGTTCGTATGAAACTATATAAAATACAAAATCACGTCCAAGTGTTTCTGAATAGCCCAGGCGTGTGGTTTTTCTGTCCGAGACTCCACATCAGGGTCAGCACTTTATGATGCCTTTAGTATGCAAATGCACCTATTACTCAATTAAAGAACTAATGAGTTGATAAAGATACACATCTGCGCCTCTGAATCACATTTAGAAATTGCATGTTGCCACTAAACCGCATTACCTACAGTATAATTTAGTATGTGGTTACTGTGCGAGTATCGATTTGCAATTTGCATTTTTATTACTATTTATATTACTCCGCTACAAGCTATAATTCATGATGATACAGATAATGATTTTAATGAAAGAGAGAGAGAGAGGCGCTCCAAACATTTTTCACATTGTTAAAATAGTACTGTCAGATTTACCAACACTCTGACCAGACAGTGACTTTGAACATACATAGATGAAATCGATGAATAAGGAAACTGTCAGTGGACTTTGCTTGTTTTGTAACCAGGACTGACTGTTAGTCAACTTTGATGAATTAAGACCATTGCAAATTTTAGCAGGCAGAGGCAGCATAGCGTCAACAGGTGGATCCTAATGTGATATATCAAGAGACACAGTCACAGATTCCGCCTTCACTCATATTTTGGTTTCTGTTTTATTCCTATCTCTGCCACCTGGCAACTCTGCGCCTGTTCTGTGTTAGATAATTAAGCAATATCACATGAGCAAGAGAGAGGTTGTACTGGGATTCAATATACCTGCACAATTGCAAGTGTGATATTGCTTTTATATAGCAGTTTTATAAATAAGAAATGATTATAGAATAGCTGACATTGCGGACACAACGTGGCCAAATAATTTATTTATTTACTTATTTATGCTCCACAAACAGAAATAGATCGGGAAGAAGCCACACTCACTTTATAGCATGTCGGCTAGCCGGCTAGCTAGCTAATATTTTTATTCATGAAAAGTGTATCGTGGATGTTCGCTAACACTACTTTAGTAAGCGTTTCAGTGGGACTGTTGCTAGAATTGGAATTTTACATGGCGAACACAGACAAGCGGAGTGAAACAGTGAAACATCCCAGTGGGTTTATACTAAATATAAACACTCTTGGAACGCCGCTCGTCCAATGAAATTGGTGGACCGGAACTAACTGTTGCGTAACACTGATTATGGATGTGTACCTGGCTGTTTGTCGATGTTTGTCGATGTATAATGGGCTGTTTCTTTGTTTCCTTGTGCAGTCTCATCAAACGTTATTGTGCATTTCTACGCCTTGTTTCCTTAGTGCCTTGTTCCAGTTTTGTGGTTTCTGGTTTTGACCTGTTTATGATTACAAGTCAAATTATAATCTGTTTCCCCCTATCTTACCATTGTGGATAACTCTTGTTTGTTGTTATCTTCAAATTTTGTGCGCTTGTGTCCTACCTCTAACTGCATGTTACATTTATAAAAGTTCCAATTGTTTATTACAGACATAATTAACAATCAATACAGGCTACTAGTATGACAGTATAATAGTACACTGCAATAATTTGTATAATCTGAAGTAGTTATGCCCAGCATTAAAGACATCTCAAAAAGATATTGGTGCCATGCAGTTTTAAAAACATGGCCATCTAATTTTAACATACCAGGCACAAATTGGTAGAGAGGAAATTGCAATTCCTAAATTCCTACATAAACTGAAGGCTTAGAGTAATCCTCATAGCATGCCTGTCTACAAAAATATCTAGCCGTTTCCCTAACAGAATAACGGAATGCTTGCGCTGCTGCTGCAGTGATATATTAATTTAATTCCCTCTGAAAATAAGTTGTAAACAGAAGGTGTTGTGTAATACTTGGGTTGTGTTATCATGTGAATTTTTCATACTGTTCTACTCCTAATGGAGACATTACAGTATGTTTTTGAGGATTGTGAGGATTTGATATTGCCTGTTACACTCTGTATCTTTGTGTGAAGACGTATAAAGGAAATCCTGCACTGTAACCCTCAGTAGAAGATACTGTAGTTAATGTAAATGTGATGATCTTTTGCAGTCATGCTCCAGAAGTCGCTGTAATGCAGCGTGTGTTAGTGTGTTAGCTTGTTTGTGTTGGCCTCAGGGATAATGAAGAGGATAAAAGGCTATAAAATCTAGGAGCTTGCAGGGAGGATTCCTGAATAGCTTAACACTCGTTACCTCTGGCCCACAGCCTTTCCTCCTCTCTCTCTCTCTCTCTCTCTCTCTCTCTCTCGGCTAAACCTGTTAAAGGTCAAATCATATTTATTTATTTCATAGGCATTAGGCACCGCCATCGCTCCTCAGGCAGCACTAAACCATAAACCTGAGCGTTAATACATAAGTACACTTTTAGAAACCTTCTGTTGTGCATTTCTACATAAAACCTTTAAGCGTTCCCTCATAGGAACATCTGGAGAACTCTTAACATTGCTACATTTGACCTTTGTTTTAATATGCAGCATAAGTCCAGCATCATAGGAGAATAATAGGCAAAACACAAGCTCCTATTTATGGAACATGCTCAATATGTCCACCATTTTTCTCAATACACTAATTTCTATGAGTAGAAATATTTGGATTCATGTTCCTTTTTCAGATACATCATGGTTCATAAAAATATAAAAATATACATTAAGCCTGTGATGCTGGACCTGTATAATGTTAAGAAGGTAATTAACATTTCAAGAGCTTGTAATTATAAGACTCTATTTGGCTTTTTGACAAAAATGAGTGAAGGATTTCAATGTTATTTACGTACCACTTATTAGACCGTATGGACAAGGTTTTACACCAAACTATTGCTTAAAAATATTTGAAAAATAACACCGAATTGTAAGATAAAATCTGTGTCAAATAGAATAATTGTCCCGACTTGCATCAATTTCCATTTGTTTAAAAGTTAATTAAGTGAAAACCTGCGCTAACTAATGTTTGTCACATCCATAGCTAAAATAGTCCACGATTAAGCAATATCGCATGAACAAGAGTGCTGTTGGCTGAGAGAGCATGGCTGATTCGGTCGCAGGTAATTTTATGTAGCGAACACAGAAAAGCAGAGTGATACAAACACTGAAATGTACCAGTGCTGTTCTACTGAAAATCAGTACTCTTGGAACGCCGCTTGTCCAAATCAAATTAATGGACCGGATCTAACGGTTGTATAATGATCAATATAAACTAATGCCTTAATCTTCTGAATACATAAGTGAGGCTAAATGTTACATTCCAATGTGGGGAGTCCTGTTAACGTGAGTTTAGTTGATTATCACCATTTAGTAACATGCTGTAGTTTAAAACATGCTAATTTTAGTCATATTTTAGACTTATTTTAGTCATAGAAGAAATAACCATTGGTTGATGCAGGTGTTATTATTGTACCACAGCACAGTGTCAGTGCTTTGGCACAGTCAGAGGTAAACTTTATGAGTCTTTGAGACAGGCAGATTTGCGGTTTCTCGGGAACGTGAAAAACTGCGATTATTTCTCTTATTAGCTTCAAGAGAGAGGAAAAAAAAGAGAGGCTGGTGAGAGAACAACACTTCATGGCTGCTATAACATAAGTGATAATATAAACTAACTTGTTTTGTGGACGTTCTACAACATTAAATGTAACCATAAACAAATAAAAAGTACGATGTGTTGTTGTTTAATGAATAAAAAAAATTGCAATGTTTGGAAAATTGTTATTGTAAGACGTGTAAAACACTTTGGGGCATGCAACATTCTCCACTCCACGTCGGGCTTCACCCCATCGCTGATTATTTTCCTGTCAAAGGCATGCCGCGTAGTGTTTTATTCCTTATTCCTTACTGTTTGAATTGTTTGAAACAACAAGCATATATTGATTTGTGGTGTTATAAAGTACTAAATGAGCAGAAATAATGTTAGTTAAGGGAACCTTAAGCCAAGTCCTTGAGTTAATGCCATCTAATAATAACAACACATTAATTAAGGGATTTGTTTATATTAGTCATTATGAAGTTATTTATAGTCATGGCTGGAATAATACTATTGCTTATTAATATGCCGTCAATGCTGATTTTCACAGTTTGTTCATATTTACCTAATGCTGTAAATAGTGTTAGTTAGGGAACGTTAATATAAAGTGTTACAGTTTATCTTGTTAAAAAATAATCGAAGAGCAACATATAGGCTCCAAGACATGCTTCCCTCTGTTTTAATGTTTCTGCGTATTCTGCATGCAATAAAAACAGGACCTAATTAGTTTAATTTAGTTCCCCCCGGACTCTTTGGAGGACATGTCAAACCGTTGACATGCGCTAATTTCTAGCTCAGTGAACAGATTTAGGTCGTACTTTGCATATTCGGTACTGCTCACAATGGAAGCATGCCAATAATTTGTCTTTTGGAGCAGATATTTTTTTTTTTTACAATTTAATATCATTTTAAAAATGACTCCCTTGCTTGATTTTATTTAAGCAATGCTTAGTGTACACACATACAAACACTCCAACACACACCCTCATACTTCACCTTTCCTAAGTTAGCACATATAACTTATTAGATGTTTTTTTTTTTCTTCACATAATATATTCGAACTGATTTGCTCTTCCTATTTCGCTTAAAATTGGATTGCTTTAACCTATTATTATTTAAATGCATAATGTTCCTTTGGTAAATGGCTTACATATTAACATACCGATGCCTCTTTCTAAAGTGTGTGTGTGTGTGTGTGTGAGACAGAGAGGAGAAAGAGGCTTTGTGGGTATATTTCTGCAGCTACTCTTATCTTTTAATAGGTGTCATCCATCAGGGGGATGCAATTATAAACCCTGTATTAGAAAGCTAATGACAGATTTTGCAGCAGGCACAAACCCGTGTAAGAAAGGAAATTCTGTTTTCCTTCCTCGCCTTGGATAGGTTTTCCTGCTAAAATAGAAGCCGAATGTTCCCATCTGGTCTAGCAGTTATAGTACAGTGGGTAGAACAGTTTAGTTTGTTTTCTTGGTTTCTCTCTGAACGTTTTAGAGGGTTGTGTGTGATGTAGCAGTGTTGACTGAATGTGAGACGGCTTCCACAGTATGGTATTGTTCATTTTTTTTGGTGGTGGTGGTGTTTGTAGGTCAGAGTGACGGCTAGGCACGCGCTGATATTTGTGGTAACATGGATACACACTTGCAGTTGTGTAACAGGTTTCTTGAATTTGTATAAAAATGTATAATATTTAGGTTGTGGGCAAGGCTACAGCTCATATTTCTCAATACCACTTAACCCTCGTGTTGTCTTAGGGGTCTAAAATGACCCGTCACTATGTTTAGCATGCCGAGAAAAAGAGTGGTGTCCACTCCTTAAATGCAGTCTTTCTGCACTGTGAAGAGGGAAAACCCAGATATTCACAAAGTTTCTGATCAATGACAGATTGTTTCTTCATGAAAAATAGATTTGGGGTTTAAAATTCAATTAAGCCACTTTATTTTAAGAGGTTAGTGGAGGCGGGTCATTTTTTACCCTTAGGACAAAGGGAGTAGACATAATGTTAAGACTATACAAGGGTTAATTCATATGAAATACAACAAAATCCAACCACATGGTCCTCACGAGTTCGAATATATATTTTATAGGCGATCAGATTCCATTGACTTCAACACTTGTAATGCTGCGAGGAACATTTCAAAATTTTGTCATTTTTTCCTGTGCTCCACTGTGGATGATGTTTGATACAGAAAGCGAATTCTGTTTTAGAATGTAGCTGTGGTTTTTTTTTTCCCTAAAAGCTAATTAGCAAACAAATGCAACATGAACAGCAGCCCACTGTTGAAACGCTGCCCGTAGAGAACAGATGCATATAAATAGGTAATGCTTTCTAATGCAGTATTCTGATAACTTAATAGATTTGGGTAGCATAGTTGTGCAGTAGGTAGTGTTGCTGCCTCAAAGCTCCAGGCTTCAGTCCGTGTGATGTATGTGAGTTCTCCATGTCTGAATTGGTTTCCTGAAGGTTCTCCAGTTTGTCAAAAGCATGCTAGTAGATAGATTGTTGAATACAGTTTCCCCTAGGTGTGAATGAGTGTGTGAATTTGTGTTTATGGTGCCCTGTGATGGACTGGTGCGCATTCAGGATGTATTCCCTCCTCATGCCAGGTGTTCCTAGGATAGACTCCCAATTGACCACAACCATGACCAGGAAAATGTGCTTCCTGAAGATGAATAAATGAAGAGTACAGTGTGTTAAAAAGTTATACAAATCAATAACTGCATGTCATACCCTTAGTGCTTGCAAATACATAACAATTCACACTATTCAGGGTGTATGAAGACTTATGACGGTAAAGGGTAGGGTTATGGGCGAGGTTAGGAACTGATAAAGTATTCTAAACAGATCCAATTGTAGACATTAATAGGAGGCACTTTATTCATCCATTCATTCATTCCAAAAAGGTTCAAAGGGCATCTGGTTGAGACTAAGGTGCACATTGGGACTGGGTTCCCGCAGATACAACATGTGGGTGGTTTTTACTTTCATATTGGCATGAACACTTAGATATTACAAAGATTTAGACAACGACCACATTGTATAAAGCTTTTACAGCGTTTATTTTTCACATTATGACATGCTGACAGTGTCGGCGTTCCTAACTGTGTTCTGTTTCCAGTGTGTTCCAGCGTTTCCAGGGGCACGGTAGTAGGGCTCATATGTTTTTTAAAAAACAAAAACCTTTCCAGTTTAGACCATGCCCACTTAGGGTTTAAATCTGAATACAGATACAAATATTTGAAGCACTAAACAGATCCAGATCCAGATATAACTGAGCAATTATGGCAGTATAATATCGGTATTGTGATAAAGTATTGTCATGATGCACTTTTCTAAGATATTGTAAGTATCGTGATATCTTTTTATAACGTTTTAAAAATAATGACATACTCTGATTGGAAGCTGCTGATTTGATGCAAGAATTTTGTCCTGAATCATTAAAATTGCAAAACATTCATTTTTTAAAATGGAATTTTATTTTCTTTTTTCCTTTTCAGTGTAATTTATTTCTGTAGACATTAAATAAAAATATAATGGAACTCAGAGTTTTTCACAGATTTTATTAGTGCAACACTATTGTTTTGCTAACAGTTTGTTCCTAACCCCGTGCCAAGTATTGAGATATGATATTTTTGTGATTGTCCAGCCCTAGATACAGATCCAGATTCCGAAATTATATCACACCCCTAGCTTGTACCTTTTCTTACGACTTGTTTTATATGAATCAAACAAAATTCAACTACATGGCACTCATTAATTCAAATTTATATGGTTTTCTCATTAAATCAGGCTACTTTAGTGCTATGATTACTGAATGCGATGGTGTGTTTACTTATGGACATGTTAAAATGCTGATGTAAGTAAGTATAGTTTATGATGTGTTGTTGACAGTACATTTTTATGTGATGATAACTTTGTTTAAATATGCAAGCTGCATGCTAGGACTCGTTGATGACTTGCATTGTGCAGGATGACTCAGATGAATAGCAGAATGTCAAACGTTCCTTTGTCCATAAATGCCTCCTTAGAGAAAATGATGTTGAAAGTTGACTCAGGCATGACAAAAGAATCAGATTTCAAAATGAAATCTTCTGTCAAAATGATGTGTTGGCTTGTTATATGCTGTAAAATAACCGAATACTAAAGGAAAGTGCTATGTTGCGGTGACAAAAATGTGCCAACCACAATTACCTGCCTCAGACAAAACACATTACCGATCACAATGGCAGAAACCAGCAGGTGCAGCCTCCTTTTATACACAGCTGCTACATAACAGGTGTACATCGAACTCATATATTTATTCACCAAATGTATATATATATATATATATATATATATATATATATATATATATATATATATATATATATATATATATATATATATATATATA
>CM040977.1:10870652-10907726 GCA_022985145.1 Pangasius djambal | reverse complement strand
TGCTAATCCACCTTGGATATTTTACTGAATACAGTAATGTCGATGAATAAGGACTAGTTGTTGTTGAACAATTACAATGTTTAATATATTAATGAACGCCATGTCCCACATTTTTATAGGCAGATTTAATATTGTTGAACATCTGTGAGACAAGTTCCTGTTATTACGCTATAACAACGATTTACAGTTGTTCCCTCACCAATATCTCCTTCTCTTTCTCTCTCGCTCTCCCTCTCAAAAAATGGAGCTTGTAATTTTACTGAGAACCCAGAAAGTGTAAATGCCTCTGTCCAGAAGACTTTCACACGTCGGGAAACTTTACAAAGCCCAGACACACGAGACTTCTTCCATGAATGTTAAATAATCTGCCTAAAAAAACAACAACAGCAAAAAAAAAACACTACAACATAGAAGATTAAACCTTTTCTTTGTTAAACAACAGCATGTTTTTTAAAGTCGTTGAGATTAATTGGAGCGTCCGTCATACATGTGTATCCTGTGTAAACTACTGTTGAAACTACTGTCTGAGCCATGCTCTGCACACCTTCTGACCAATCAGATTTGAGGATTCAACCGTGTTGTGATGTACTGTAAGATGGATTAAAGGATCATTGGAAAAAATCAAATTAATATTCATTTGAAAACGGCTGAAAACCTAGTTCAGATCGCTATGTTTAGGTGAAGCTGGAAAACGGTTAAATCCGATGTCAGCTATTTCTTGATAAAGAAAATAAAATTGACCAAAAAAAAAACAATTACAGATGACTTATTTGTCTACAAACTGCTCCCTTTTTCCCACCAGTGTTTTGGACAATGCTCAATATGTTTGAACAAGAGGTCAAGTTCTTACATATCGATCTTATTCAAATGCCATAGTGATAGAGGTGGGCAAACTTAAAGTACATTGGTGCAGAACATGGCATACCGAGCATCTGAGTGAATGTTTGATATGTTGATATGCAACAAATGCTTGTGACAGAATGATTGATATTCATTGTATAGAAGGCAGAGATGGTTGCAGCGCAGGTAGGCTTTATTGCCACAGGTAGACAAATCCAAATTGACAGTTAAAAAAAACACCAGGCTCGGGTGTCGATCAACAAACAGACTTTCAAAGGCAAAAAAAAACAGGGATCAAAACCCCAAAAACCAGAAAGAGATAAAAACAAGATAGTGTGCACAAAATACAAAGGCTTAGAGTCAGCATGAGGTAACCTCAGAGGGAGACTTTGCGTTGTTCAGGTGGGTGTAATCAGCAGTCAGGTGACTGTCAATGTGATAAAAGCTGTATCACCTTGGAGTTGATTATTTTCCTATAACCACAAAGTGTTTTATTCCTCTTATACCACTGCAATTTGCCAACAATATATTTTTTGATTATCAAAGAATGACATGTCATACTTTTTATCCATTTACAGTTACATTTAATCATGTGGAACATCCGTAGTCGTAGCAGCTATAAACAGGTCACGACCTCACCAACCCTTACTAACCTATCTTGAATATAACAAGAAAAAAAAAATGCTTGTCATGTAAACAAGAAACTGGAAAGAAAAACCCAAGACTCTTTCTATGAATGTCAAATAAATGACTCCTTACTGGGTGATGGGAGATGGAGTCAGGATCGGCGGTGCTGTGACGCTGTGAAGGATTGTGTTAATCACTTTAATGACTGAATCAGGTGCTGACATAACAGAGATGAGTTGTATGCGAACATTTTCCTGTGAGACTGGGTTGAGCATGCGTATGAAGTTACCTCAGAAGGCAGCGTTATGTGCAAACATTTGTTTGTGACTCCTAGCACTGCAGCCTTAGAAACAGCATCTGTTATGTTTCGAACACACTGTGCGTATCTGTGTGTTCGTAGAAGCCCTGGAGAAGAAGTCACCAGGTGCTATGAAGGAGCAGGAGCATGTTGTTTTCTTAATGTATATTTATTACTTGTAGACTACGCCTTGTTCTTTGCTCTGGGAGCCTGACTCCGAGTCCCATACTAAACACAATGCAGTGTGTTAAAGGAAGACTGTCACTTAATGCTTCATGTCAGAAATAGATTTGAGCTTTGCCCCTTAGCTTGTTGACTACTGACATAAAGGAACTCTTGTAGATCACTAGCTTTTAGATGCTCAGTGTTCTCTCTAGTCTGTGCTCTTCTGTGTTTCTTTGTATCACTGTGTGTGTGTGTGTGTGTGTGTGTGTGTGTGTGTGTGTGTGTGTGTCAGAGAGAGAAAGAGAGTCCACAGGTGATCTTAAAATGGTATTTGCAGATAGCTAGCTTGTAATTACAGCAGTAATATGGAGGTGACTTTGCCCTTCACCTTCTCCACTGCCAGATAAGCATTCTGGGAAAGTGAGTCTCTTGTAATTTCGGAAAGCGAGTGATAAGGGGAGATGAACGGTGGCTGCCACCAACAATACTTCTGTAATGAGCTTCCGGGCCGAGTTTTATCATCTTGCAGAGTTTCAATATTTCACCCTAATTTTTTATGGTGCCATTTTGTTTATAGCAATGGCATGCATGCATTCATTCATCGTCTCATTTATTCATTCATTCATTCATTCATTGTCTCATTTATTCATTCATTCATTGATTGATTTATCCGTTCATGTATTCATTCATTTGCTTGTTTTTTATTTATTTATTCATTGACCTTTTTTTGTTTGTTTACTTATTTATGCTTGACCTTGCTCTGTTCAGTAGCATCACGATCAGTTGTCCTTGCAGGGCCGGTCCCTTTGTTCTGTTTTACAAAGCTTTTTCTTTTTGTCTGAACTCTAACGTTGCCTCAGGGTGGAAAACTTATGTGCTGCGCACCTGAATACAGCATCCCTCATTATCCTGACTGCATGCGTGTATGTTTGTATGTTTTTCTTGAGGGATGGATGAAAATTGGGATGTTTTGTGCAGTGGGAATTGTTTCTGCGTCTGTGCATTGCGTGTGAATCTGCAATCTCTGTGTCTCAGAGCGAGTAATGTGGCGTGCTCAGTGAGTGAAGAGGACAGACAATAAGCTGGAAGAAAATATTTGGGTCAGGCAGTTCTCTCTGCTTTAGACAGCGCTCTGAGCAAATGTTGACCCTGCCACAGGCCACAGCAACTCTGTTTATCTACTGAACATTATAGTCAGAAAGCAGAATTGCCCAGGATGTGATTTCAGGCGAATCTACAATGATAGACCCATGTATTTAGGCCATATTTTGCTCATTATATATTGTTTGTTATAGTTATATAAGGAATAACACGACAGACTGTGAGGTTATATGAAAATAATCCACACCTGGAATGATGTGGAACTTCCTCGATTGTTCCCTCACCAGCATCTCCTTCGTGTGCTCTCTCTCTCTCTCTCTCTCTCTCTCTCTCTCTCTCTCTCTCAGTTAAAAAATGCAGCTTGTCATTTTACCGAGAAACTGGAAAACTCTCCCATGCTAGGAAACTTTGCAAAGCACTGTGACCATTACAAAGCAGTGACATCCGAGACTCCTTTCATAAATGTTAAATAAAAGTCCCCTGACAAAAAAAAACATCACCACATCAATGACAATATGTTTTTCTTTGTTAAACAACAACGCTGACCTTCACCTTCTCCACTGGCAATGGGACTACTATCCCGAGCCACGCTGTGGTACAAAAATAATGCACACATCCTGACCACTCAGATCTGAGAATTCACCCGTGTTGTTGTTAACCATTAGAAATTTACAGTCATATATAAAGGTATGTTATAGAGATGTTATGTTATGTTATATATTCTACCTCTACACTGGCCCATATTCATCAAAGAAACAAAAGCAGATCTGAGCGCATAGAAAATACAAAAATAGACATACAAACATTTTTTTGTCTGATTCTACATCTGAAACTGTCATAGGAGGTCAAAATGTGTGGTGATTTGAGCACAAATAATGAATCAGCTTCAGCTGCATGGACACAGGATCCTGTCCACTAATCCATTGAGTATACAGTATTAGTCAGGTGGTTTTAATATTATGGCTGATCAGTGTAGCACATTTATGTGTGGTGATAGTGAGCCAATAAAAAGAAAGCATTCAGCAAGCTATCCGAGATCTGAGAACGTTTCTACCTGAAAGTGCAAGATAGATTCATTTAGCCCCTGCAATCTGATTTACTAAACCTGAAAGTCACCTCAGGGACAGAGATTGCACGTGCAAATTAATACAGCGAAAAGCAGGTATTATATTTGCGGAAGTCCGTTTCCACCAGTTGGAAGATTAAAATGTACTGTTTACTAAGTTTCAATAAAGCAGGTTATGCTTTAGTATCTCACGATGATCAGACTTTCTTAAAATGATGACTAAATATCAGTAGTAAAGTTGGTTTCATATTGCATAGACTTATTTGCCACATGTTCACACCTCCCTTTGCATTTAGAGTCTGAAAACTATTTTGTATTGCGTGCACGTTGAATTGCATCGGCACATCTCTCAGCCTTTAATTGGCGTTACACTGGATGCACAATAATGTGTGCAGGCGAGTGTTAGTTTCAATTTCACTCTTTGTGGAGGCTCGTACAGAACATGCTGCTGTTATTAATAACAAATAGCACATACAACGCACATATTGAATTCTACCACTATTTCCATGAGACATAATGCACATGTAGCTATTATTTGTAAATTACTTGCAAAACGTCCAGTATTTGCGCAGGCTATTTATCCCATTGTACACACAAATTCGCATTTGAGATCGCTGTAAATCAGGGCTTATTTGTTTGCACAATATTTGTGTTAGATTTTAGCTATATTTGAAAGGCTATATTGTTTACTGTTCAATCTATTTAATTACGGTTTAATGTATCCTTTTGTGTATTTCAGTAATATATTTAATTTATTTATAACAGCATGACGTTTTAAGCATTTTACAGTTTAAAATTCAGACGAGTTTAATTAATTACATGTTTAATTTTGATAAATACACCTTTGTAAGGCTTGTGCTATTGGGTGTAAAAGTGTGACATAAAAACAACAGGAAAAAATGATTTAATTGCAGTTATTTGTATGAAAAATAATCGTCAGCCAAAATTTCACAATAGTGACAGGTCTAATTATACTTGCATATTTAAATCTCAAGCTTGGTTGGGGATTATGTAAATATATAAAAGTGTGGTAATTTAGCATAAAATGTCTAGGGTTTAAAGTTATTCCTGCTTTTTCCTGGTTAAAGTTTTACATTCAACCTAAACGTGGTATGCCTTGGAAGGTTTCAGGGCGAATGGAAACATATGGTAATTCTGCAGTAACGCATAAACATAAACGTTTCACAAGCTCACACAGATAAACATACTTATGCAAATTTGACTCGGTGCCTTTTAATGTCAAGCCAAGTTAAATAAAGTCTGTAAAGATATGTAAAGAAATCCATATGGTGTATAAATCTCAGAAACACACTGACACAATATTCTCTCTTTTTAGCTTTTTTTTTTTTTTTTTAATCTCTTTTTGTCTCTAAAACTCTCAGGGTATTTCACAGAGTGTTAGACAGACTAAATAACACAATCTCTAACACAACACCCGCCTCTATTATACGTAGCATAAGCAGTTCTATAGGGTACTCTGCGAAAAAGGAAATCTTAGCAAGTGAAAATATTTGAATATAGTCAAATTTGTCTAGTATTTCCTATTATTAAAATTACAATAAACTAAATATGTGATTATTAAACCTATTTCTAGACTTTTTTTTTTTTTTAACCAAATCCATCCTTAATATAGTCTTGTGCTATTGGCAAATAATTTTTCTCATTTTAGAAAAGAAAATAAGCAAAAATAAAGGCCAAATAAGCTTAGATTTATACTTGTTATACTTATACTTTAGTGTATTTGATTTATAATAATCTTATAATAAGAAACATTACAAAAATTTGCCCATATTATTTCAAGTTTCAAGTTTAATTTATTTATATAGCACCATTTTCAACAGCAGCAGCTGACCAATGTGCTTTACAGCATCAAATAAAATAAGCAGTAAATAAAACATAACAAAGTAAATAAATTAAATAACTAAAATCCCAGCTAAAAACCAAATCACATCAACATTTTAAAATATAACACAAAGTAAGAAATAAAACCAGGATCAAATAAAGCCATCAAGTCGAAAACAGAGATGAAACATCAAGGGACATTGGAGAAGTAATGCGTTTTGAGTAGAGATTTAAAAACCTGTAAAGTAGAAGCAGATCTAACATGAACTGGTAAGCTATTCCAGAGTTTAGGGCCTACAACAGCGAAGGCACGTCCCCCCCTTTTCTTTAGTTTAACTCTAGGAACAGTGAGCAATCTAAGACTACCAGATAGTAGAGAGTTTCACTTGCTAAGATAGCATTTGTTGCAGTGTGGAAATGGCACATTGTGTTCTACAAGAGTGCTCCTGAATTTTTTGTGTATCGTCCTGCCTCATTAACCACCCACTTGCTGCCCTAGCCCTGCCCTGCCCCAACTCCCTAACAGTCCATGTTCTGATAAAACGCAGTGCAAGAGTGCAGGTAGTCCTAATGACAGGCAATCAACTGCTCCTCTCATCCCCCTGTCCCCTAGGGCACCAAGTAGGTCAGGGCCACAGCCCTCGTGTTACATAGTAAATGCTCCCTGTGTATTTTTATGACCTAGACTTCCACGGACAGCATGTAAATTCACCTATGACTCACCTTCTACATTTTAATCTCTGCAGAGTTAAGGCTGTGTGATGTTTTCACTGAAATCCTGCTCCTTTCAGCCAGTAATCCCCACTGGCTGAATGAGCGATGTGCTGGACTATCAAACGTGAAATTTAATCTGGGTGCTGAGATTAGCATGCCGACAGCGGACCCACCCATATCTGCGTAATAAGAGTTAGCCATGGAAATAGCTGTAGAACGGCAAGAAGAGGCCACTTAGAGGTAAATGGCGCAGCTAGTAGAGCTGTCAGCGTGCTAGATGGGACCGGCTGAGATCGTGTCATGCACTCCATAATTAAAGAGGGAAGAGGAGATTGCATTGCCTCGCCTGGAGGGTGACAGACAGAAAAAAAGACAGAAAGAGACAGATCAGTGATCTAAACCCAATGTCTGACAAGCACGCACACACATACACCTTTCAATGCATAGGTTTCAATAAAAGAAAGAAGGAATGTACAAACGCACAGTGATCAGATACACCAGGTGTGTTTAACCCTTATGTGCTGTTCATTGCCCGCCAGTTGATGTGCCATTGAGCAAGACCATGTTGAGCTGAAATTTGACTGAACATGTTATTTGAATATGTATTTTAAATATTAAAAATGTCTTGTGATTAAAACATTATTATCAATATTTATAAAGTGGACAAATATTTCTATTTATGTTTGTAAGTTTTTTGCCAATTCCTCTGCTTTCATCTTAAAATGACCTGAAAACAATATTAAATTAATAAAATGAAAATTAATCCAATTAAGAGACCTTAAGTCTTAATAGGTGCAAGCAATTGCCATTCCTTGACAAAGTCTAACTTATGTCCACACTGATGAGACTCTTTTTGCAGGAGTAGTGTTGCAAATTAACAAGGCTACCACTATCAGCACTTTTTTTTTTTCTAGAATATTTAGTCTGTGATGAATAATAATGAAGACAATCAGTGATGGTAAGCCTAAATGTGAGGTACCACCAGCACTGGGGTTACCACCAAATAACAAACTTAACACCTTAAGTTATAAAGGTGCTCTATAAACATTTACAATGTACATTTTAGGCAGTATGACAGTTTTACAAAAAAAGTTGCCACTATTATTTACACACTGTTATCTATAATCAACATTCTGTCATATCCGAATCTACCACCAGTTCAGAAGCCACTGCAAATCCACCATCTAATACAGTCCAGATGTTAGCTCACTGTCACTCACTTGCCTATTGAACTCGACCTGTTTTCTAGTAACCCTCATTTACTTCGGTGTATTTATAAAAGTTCATTCGGCACCTGAAACGTGGCTTTGCCATTTCAGTGTGCATTTCTGTGTATTGTATTCTCTGTTCATTATTCCAGCTTTGTTTTGCTTCTGCCCTTCATTTTGATTTTGATTGCCCTCCATTGTTTTTGTTTGCGTGACATTTGACCCCTGTCTGTTTTGAGCACACATTTATCTGCTTATCTAGATTGTTAATAAAAGGCTCACAATAGTCTTGAATTTAGAATTCTATATTTCTGTTGAAACCTCAATTACCGTTCAGAATCCTTCATGAAAGTATGTTTAGCAAAGCAGAGAGTGTTTGTCAGATATGATAAGTGAAGTGAAGTGACTTGTGGCCAAGTATGGTGACCCATACTCGGAATTTGTGCTCTGCATTTAACCCACACACACACACACACACCACTTTTTAGCTGCAGCGCCCGGGGAGCAGTTGGGGGATCGGTGCCTTGCTCAAGGGTCTCACCTCAGTCGTGGTATTGAGAGTGGATGAAAGCGCTGGTCATTCACTCCCCCCACCTACAATCCCTGCCGGACCCGAGACGCGAACCCACAACCTTTGGGTTCACCTTCAGGTTACAAGTACAACTCTCGGACCATTAGGCTGCAACTGCCCCCAACTGTCATTGTACTTATTTTCTAATTTTATAATCAAGAACGTTTGTTGTTTTCAGTTATATTATACCTGTAATTGGTGTTCTAACTGACTTCCCTGAGTTTGATGAATGTCCTTCTACCTTGTTTCCCTGCATCTTCATACTTTAGTGAGAAGCACAATTTCTGAGAGTACACCACTGATTCATCAATGGTTCTTTAGATGGTTAAGGGTTCCACCTTACTAAATGGGTTCTTTATAAAATAGAAACCTTCAGTTTTAGCAGTAAGGGTTCCCCAAAAGTGACAAACCAAGTAACCCTTTTAGGAATGTACCAAGAAGTTTGTATTAAATGTTTTATGGACAGATCTAAACAATGCATTAATGGTTATGGGAGGAGTCATTTGTAGACTCTTCATAAAGAATTCTTAAAATGTTTCACTTTATTATTTTATTTATTACACATTCTTTGTGATGACACAGGGAACTAAATATGCCATTAAAAAAAAAGCTTTCTGATGCCATTTAATACATCAGTACTGAAATTAGTGCATTTTCCAACGAACATTTCTCCCCTTCATTGCTTTCTACCCCGATGCGGTCCATTTAGCTTTTGAAGGATAATAGCTTTTGAAGGACGTGTGTATGGAGATGAAATGTAGAGGGCAGGGAGGTGGAAATGATTCGGCACAATAATGTGAAATGTGGTTCTTTCTACACACATATCCTCTCCTCCTCTATGGCTGAATCAACATGTTCCCATGACCCTGATCAATTCTGTCAGGGTTGACTCATCTTTGGTGCTGATCTGTTGGAGTGTGGTATGTCCAAACACTCTTTTTAATTGCAGAGTAAATAAGTAATTGTAGGAGTGAATGATATATAACCTGCGTATTGAAATTGAGATTATAATGTTGATGACTTACTATGGCCTAAGCACTAACTCTTCTTTACTTCTAATAGTGCTGTGATAAATGTGGTAAAAACTGGACATTTGCTTTATAGGTTCACTGAAACTGTTCCATAGAAGGCATCTCAGCAGAAGTCTATTATGATAAAAACCAACTGTACAACTGAGTAATAAGAATGTTTCATAATATGGATGACTACCATCATACTCTGCATTATGATGTATAGCTCCCCAAATATAATGCCGTAACATGCAGTATAATAAAATATAACTACTGTAATATAGATACTGTTCTTTTCATAACCTCTTTCTTATATCTCTGACTTATTGTATTATGTAGCCTGACTGCAGGCCCAAGGAGCTGCTAAGGCAGAAAGAGCAGAGCGAGCACTTGTTAGAGTGACCTTGAAAACCACAATAAATACAGAAAAGACTTGTCCAAAACGTCCACTACAGACAGTGACTTGGCAGATCACTTGTCTTCAGCTTTTCTGTTTGCTTGCATGAAAATAGAGTGCAATTCATTGCATGATATGATGTTAAGACTTTTGTCTTCCACAGATTGGTTATATAGATGTTCACAGCTGCAGTACTAATGACAACTATCCCAAGCTGACTCAAACAACATACCACCACTATGTGTTACTATATGTAGGTCATGCTGTTATAGGGGAAAGAAAGTGTTATTTGTCGCAATGTGTTTAATTTTTTATATACCACAGTGATTTGCCAATGCTTACAATTTTTATGTGTTCATATCCTTGGCTAAGGCACAACAAACTGAGCTGCGGTTTTTCTTGAGATAATAATCAAATGAGATAATAATCTCTAGAACTTGACTGGAGTCCCCCTGTGGCAAATTCAACTGATCAGACAAGATATAAAAGGCACACACCTTTTATGTGTATACAATTCACAGTCCATTCACAGTCCATTCAGCCCAAGTCCAAGGAACCATAAACCTCTGCAGTTAAATTGTATCAAGAAATAGAGCTGGGTAACGGTATATAACCTAAAGCTTTGAATGTTCAAATGCATAGTGGGCTCCATCTTCATGAAATGGAAGAAGTTTGGAATGACCAGAACTCTTTCTAGAGCTAGAATACAGCTGAGTCCGGCCAAACTCAGTAACTGGGTTAGAAGTTCCTTGGTCAGAGATGTGACCAAGAACTCAGTAGCCACTCCAACAGAGCTTCAGAATTCCTCAGCAGAAACTAGACAGAAGCACTCCAACAGAGTGCATATGTCAGGGACTTAAAGAACTCTAAGATCATGAGGGAAAAATATTTCTCTCGTCTGATGAGCTAAAAAAAAATAAATTAAAAGCTATGTCTGGCAAAACCAGGTGCTGCTTATCAACTGGCTAGTGCCATCCCTATGGTGAAGCATGGTGGTGCCAGCATTGTGCTATGGGGGTGCTTCTGAGTGACAGGCACAGGGAAACAGGTCAGAGAGAAGAATAAATGCAGCCATATACAGAGAGGTCTTTGAAAAAAAAAAAAACCTGTTCTAGAGTGCACGCAGTCTCAGGCAAAGATTCACCTTTCAGCATGACAACAAACCCGTAGCATGCACCCAAGACAGCAGTGTCTTAGAGACCTTCCTGTGGTGGAGACAAAGCCCTGACTGGCACAAAGCGCTGATAACCGAGACTCCTTCTACTTTCCAGACCACTTGTCACCAATGCTGTGGCATAACATTTTCACTACTGTTTACATTTATGTGGCACGTGCATATCTAAGGAAGGGTAGTTTCCAATGAATTTACATGTAATGTAGACCTAGTGCCTTTGCTCTTCGGTGATCTTTTTGGCCCTTTGTTGAGGATGTGAATCTGAGTTTCCGTATGAAATAGAATAATTTGTCCCTAAGTGTGTGCATTTGTGTGTGGACAGAATTATGCAAAATATAATTCAATATGTTGTGCTTCTGTCAAATTTAATACAGTTTTAAACCATCACAGATTAGCATTTAGTGACTATTGTAACTGAGGCATTATTCCCTGCAGAGAATTAATCCCTAGCCTGAACTGAAAGTCTCAGATAATGAAAGATATTTGTGTACCTTTACTCCTTAATTACATATCAGGTCTTTTTGAGGTTTTGGTGTTATGATGCTGTTCTTCCAGGTCATTCCAGACGTTTTTGCATTAGCATGGGTTGTATTTTAAATGTGCCATCCTTGGGTTATAGAGGCTACTGGTAAACCTGTGAGCAATGTTTATAACATGCTAGCTATAATTGTCATCAATTATTATTTCTGGATATTTGTGGGGTTTTTTGCTAGTCTTTCTATATTGATTGTAAGATTTTGTTTGTCTCTGCAGTAGTAGGTAACATATAATTCCTATGGGCTGTGGTGTGTATGTGGTGTCCCGCATACTTTTCTCTGCTTCAGAGAAGGTTTTAAATGAGTTGGCCTGTGCTGATGTGTAATACTGTATGATAGGTCATGCTGCAGGATCTCGATCAGAATCTACATCTACATCTGGATTTCTGAAAAAAATGCTTTGTGACAATGTCTACTGTAACAGAAGCTATATAAGTGAAACTGATTTATATGGATGTGAACACATTGGTGTTTAGAAAAAGATCAGCCTGCTCTATGTTTGTATTTGGCCTAAATTCAGATATTGTGATCTCTGACTTCTGGCTCACATACCAACACAAGTAGCCTTTTAATATTCAATAGAAAACCCACATAAAAAAAAAAAAGTTATGGCAAATAGCACTTGTGTAGATGTGGCTATAATAAAAAAAAATTGTGTGTGTGTGGTGCCTACTTTTCTAAGAGATATATGTGCAGCTGTGTCATGTTTTTTTGATTATTTGAGGTTTGATTTGCTAACTTCAGTTCCAGATAAGTCACTGCTCAATAAGGATGATAAAGCCTGTGAGTGCTTGGGCTACCAGCCAAAAGATTTTCATCTCTTGGCCAGCTAGTGCCACCTGTGTGTGTGTGTGTGTGTGTGTGTGTGTGTGTGTGTGTGTGTGTGTGTTTGTGTGTGTGCGTGTGTGTGTGTGTGTGGTGTAAATTCATTTCTCTGTGTCTTTTTTGTGTGCATGTCACAGTTCTGATGAAATCCCCTGCCTCGTTTGTGGGGATAAATATTTACAACACTATTCCATTATTTTCTCTGCCCTTGTCCTCTCTCTCTCTCTCTCTCTCTCTCTCTCTCTCTTTTTCTCTCTCTCTTTCTCTCTTTCCACTAAACTCCTTTATATCTAACCCTCACTTTCATTTTTTTTCTGGTCAACTCCCTTCAGGTTTTGTGTTCTGCGCTTTTAAGAGTCGGCTAAGGCTACAGAGGCTTAGCAAGGGTTAGATCAAACAGTGTGAATAATGAGCCTGTAGAACCTCAACAGCAGCAGCAGCCCTGATTTCAGCATGCGACCTGCTTGTATTAGCATGGATTGCGGGGATTAGCGAAGCAGCTAGGCTAATGCTTTTGCAGCATTGCATTGTTAATGTACTGACAGGGTCTAGTAGCTGTTGCCAAGCTTGTGTGCCCAGGTTTAAAGGATTTAGAGTTACAGCTAATCTAAAGCTGAGAGGTTCTAGCTGCTTGGTTATAGGCTAGAGTGGCGAAAGTCTTTAGCCGCATGGCTAGGCTAATATAGTGATAGGCTTTAATGACTTATTGAGGGCTCAGCTGGAATGATCTGGAGGTTAACAGGGTAATGAAGTATGGGATTATACTATGATACCAAGTAATAATTAGTATGGTTTCTAATTGACTGGATCAGTTATCCATCACTAAAGAGATATAAAAAGGATGATTTTAAAAAGTTACAGATAACCGCACTGATCTAAGCTGTACTCATCTCAACCCTGTTTTACACTGTGCAATATCTTTTAAGATTATTACTTGTCTCACTGTACAAGATGATACCTATAATATCTCGCCTGAATTCTATAACAGATTCTACAGTAATGTTTTACATTACATACAGTCAGATTATACAATGAATATCCTGTACTGATAGACCTGTGATTACTTTTTTTCCTAAAAGCCCAATAGGAGGTCAATGTGACTGGATTACATTCACACTCATTGGTTATATACAGATTAATTTATCACAATTTGATACAAATTATATAACCCGCCAAACACAGGACAAAATACACTATATTGCCAAAAGTATGTGGACACCTGACCATGGCACCCATATGTGCTTTTTCCTGACATCCCATTCCAGATGTACTCCTCCCTTCGCTGTTATAATCATCTCTATAATAATAAGCCTTCTGGGAAGGCTTTCCAGTAGATTTTGGAGAATGGCTGTGGAGATTTGCGCATTCAGCCACAAGAGCATTAGTGAGGTCAGGCGCTGATGTCGGGTGATGAGGTCTGGTGTGCAGTCGGCATTCATCCCAAAGGTGTTCAGTGGGGTTGAGGTAAGGGCTGTGTGCAGGCCACTCAAGTTCTTCCCCACTAACTTTGGCAAACCATGTCTTTATTGACCTTGCTTTGTGCACAGGGGCATTGTCATGCTGGAACAGGTTTGGGCCTCTTAGTTCCAGTGAAGGGAAATTGTAATGCTACAGCATACAAAGACAGTCTAAACAGTTGTGTGCCCCCAGCTTCATGGCAACAGTTTCGGGAAGAACCACATATGGGTGTGATGACCAGGTGTCCATAAACATTTTGCCATATAATGTAACTTTTAAATTAACCAGTCTAGTCACTTTGACTTAGAATGACACAGATGACAGAAACCCTCCATAGACCTCTCTACGTTTAACCACATCTCACGTGAAATGTGACACTACAAGCTCAAGGTCCATCTAGACATGTAATAAATAATCATACAACAGTATTTTGCTGTGTTCTGTTTACTAGAATTCACTGCGATTCTGCAGGGGCTGCCAATCATATTAGAAAAGAAACATCTTAAACACAATACTGCATTTCACACTAGTCTATGCTAATGGTAAATGGAGGCCATTTCTTACTATAATAGATTTATTAGCATTTAAAAGAAGACTGTGATTTGTTCAGCATTGGCCCAGTAGGCTGCATTTGCCTTATAAAGAACCACCAAATAAAGATTCATATTGAGAGAATAGAACAGTCAGTCAACTTCAAACCAGCTTTAGAAAAATGCCCTTTCAAAAAATTTCTAATAATAAAAACAAATTGCCATATTTGTAGAAAGTAAATGCCTAATTTGTGTCCATGCATTATAGAAGACGTAGACTACAGCACTGTTGAATTCATGATTAAGATTGGTCAGAAGGCTCTGTAGTGCTGCTGTCATTCAAATTATAGGTAAATTGAAGTAACAAACCACATAAACAGATTAAACAACAAAAAAAAACATGTTCTTTAGCAAATAAAAAAAAAATTGTAATCAGTGACGTGGTATAGCTTTCTGTACGTCGACATTTATTTAACATTTATTGATAGGAGTCTACAGTGTCAGAGCTTTTTAACAATCAGTTTTACCTTGCAAGAGAGTCTTCAGGAAAGGGGAGTTTGTGCTTTCTGATTTCTTGGCATAACAAGCTGCTTTTTTTTTTTTTTAAACTTTGTCTTATTAACTTCAAGAGAGAGATAATATAAAGATAGCAGATAAAGATAAATAATAACAGCAAACAACTTGTCTTATGGACATTATTAAATGTAACTATAAATGGTTAAAAATCATGATTCATTAATGAATTTAATAGTATTTGTTGGCAAAGTGCTGTTGTATAAGAGGAATAAAACACTTGTGCATCACATAACCCCATCATGATTTTTTTAACCATAACAACACACCCTACTTGTTTCCTTCCTTTCTTCCCTAATGAAGCCTCCTATAATAGAACTTGCATAATCTTTGAGGGCAGGTATTTAAGGAAATTGGCTATATGGTATGCTACACAATCTGAAATTGAGGAAATTTAAAAAAAAAGATCAAAATCCCACCATTCTGTGTCAACCAAAAGATGACAGCTTTACTTGATGTTTCTGCCTTATTCTTTATTCTGCCTTATGGGTCCTGACCCCCTTCAGGATGTAGTGCTCTTGAGCCACATAGTCCAGCACATACAAACAGCTATCCATGTGCTGGAAGTGGACATCTGTTTGCATCTGTTTGTATGTGCACTGTTATAGCAATGAACACACAGTGAGAATCTTAACCAGCTCCACACTGAGTAAAAAGTGTGCAACACTTGACTGAGCTTGCAATTGTTTGTGTGGAAAATGTGATTACAATAGCACAAGGTCACAGTGTTCTGCGTTATTATACACTGAATTGGTCAAATCTTATTAAACTCTTGCTTTTCTGAGCTGTGATTGACTTGCCTGGATAGGTGTCAGTCCTAAGTATGCACTTTGCTGGCCATGGACGTGCTTGGAAATCATATAGACAGATTTTGTGGCAGTGTTGCAGGGAGTGTTCTTCTGCAGCATTTCACTTTGCTTGGCCAGACTGTGGCCTGGCTATTTTTAAAAGTCTCCTTTGTTCTGAGATCTGCTCTGTCTGGAAGACAGTTCACCAAATGTCAGTAAGGCTGATTTCTCAGCTCATGTCAAAAACAGAGGAGAATGACCAGACTGCTTTGGGCTGACAGGTAACTCAAATAAGCACTCTTTACAACCATGGTGAGTGGAAACGCATCTCAGAATGGTCAACACATCAAACCTTGAGGTGGATGGGCTACAAAAGCAGAAGACCACTATGGGTTCCACTCCTGTCAGCCAAGAACAGGAATCTGAGGCTACAGTGGGCACAGGCTCACCCAAACTGGAGTTGAAGAATGGAAAATCATTCCTTTGTCTTTTTCCAATCTTCCGCTGTCCAGTTTAGGTGAACTTATCAGCTCAGGTTACTGTTTGTGTAGAGTTTTTCATCTTCTCCCCGTGTCCATGTAGGTTTCCTTTGGGTTTTCCGTTTACCTCCACCTCCCAAGAACATGCTGCTATTTGGATTGGCTATTCTAAATTGCTACTAGGTGTGAATGAGTGTGTGAATGTGTGTGTATATGGTGTTCTGTGATGAATTTTCATCCCATTCAGGATGTGTTCCTGCCTCAAGTGTTCTGGGGACAGACTCCAGACCCACTGCTACCCTGACCAGGATAAAGAAGTTAATAAATATGAATAATGATTTGTTCATTCACACTTCCATTGGTATTGTGGCAGTAACAACCAATCTTTTTATTGAAAGATGAGGGGAAAAAATGTAATAATAATTTTTTTTATGATAATGACAAGCTATATGCTATTACAGTCAAGGATACAGTCAAGGAGTCATGTTAAGACTTGAAACATCCCTATTACCTCTCAGTGGTAATCTCTCTGTGTCCCTTAACAGGTAATATGCATGTAAATAATCGGTCACGTGTCCTTTCCATGGTGCTGCAGGTGTTTTTATTGCTGTTATCAGATAAACAGGATTGACCAAGTGCCATTGCTCATACGTTCTGTTCTTATTGGCGCTGATTTGCTTTGCTGTCATGGTTACTCAGCTTCTCTCTGCCTGCTGCCTGATTCCCAGCTGTCCTTGATGATGTCACTGCCAAAACAGTTCAATACTGGTACTGACTGTATCTTTCTGCTTCCTTGTAGGATCTGAAGAAGGTGCTGTCGTTCCCTCCGTACCCGGGGGACTTCCTGCACCCGGTCGTGTATGCCTGCACTGCTGTCATGCTGCTCTGCCTTTTTGCTTCCATCATCACTTACATAGTGCACCACAGGTAGGTCAGTTCAAGCCGCTCTCATTAGAGTCTAATTTTCCAAGTCATTGGGGCGCTATAGAGATGCACATGGTCCTCTTTTCCTCTCAGCGTCAGTCCAGTTCAATTCCAGACAACATTAGTTAAGCCAATTTCAGCTAAACATATGGAATTTTATATATAACTTCTGAACATATTCAAGATTTTTAATCATGATGAGCATACAGCAGATTTGTGGATCATGCACATGCAAGTACTTCAAGATTGTGAACCTGCGTTTAGGTTTAATTAGGCCATGTTGGGCATCATACGAAAATGGTGTACAAGCCTAAATGCAGTTTAAGCACCATGTATGTGGTCGCACTGTCTGCTTCTCTTCGTAATACATACACATTTAAGGGAAGATCACCAAAAAAGTGTGAGAAAAGGGTGGAAAAATGGAAAGTGTGGCTGATTCAATTTCAATTTCTGTTCAATTTGCTAAACTTTAGGCAATTAATGGCAGCCAGTTTTGTGTGTGGTTTTGGGAGTCAGACCAAACCACTAGGTATTATCTTTTCGGCTTGTACGTGAGTCTGTCCATCTGTTCGTCCATCCAACCGAGATTCTCATTAGTGCGATATCTCAACAATGAGTAGTTGAATGTGTGTATGATTTATATGGAATTATCATTGCAACCAGCAGATGAACTGATTACATTTTGGAATTGATCCAAACAGTGTCAAAATCACAAGGACAAATGTCTGAAATGGTTTTCATTAATAGCTTCATTCCTGTTTGAAGTATATTGTAAGGGTATTTCAGGCATGCAAATTAGTAACCAGAAGGACTAGACTTGTTGGTGGCTGAGGCATCCCAGAGTTCTACTTCTTGCCTACTCTAAATATATTCATAGATTTTTTTTTTTATTTGTGACAGCATGTGTAATATTATGAGACCATTTAAACCTGGGTTAACGAACTATTCAGGGAACCTACATCTTTAAATATCTTACTCTGTACCCAGCCATATTAATGCCCTTACACTATTTACTTGTTCTTTATTTAATAAGAACTTTATTTAATAACACATCATCTTTGTTACTGCATTTCGTCCTTAGTCCAGAGTGTTTTGATAGCTCTGTGGTTGACCATTTCCACCACTTCGCTACGGCTTATAAACCTCAGTTTGTTTCTCACGCAGAATGCATTTAGTAGGAGATTCCAAGCATTTTTTTGTGTCATGAGTTTCAATGTTAATAAATTGAACATTAATGTACTGAACATGTACTGTATTGTGCACCTGCTAGCATGTTACTTTGATGTAATTAACCTCAAAGGTTTTGCTGTTGGTATATGTAATTGTGTGTATAGTCACATTTTCATTTGCTCACGTGTTCATGTGTGTGTGTATCTGTTTCCACATCCAACAGAATTGTAAGGTTTATTCACACTTCTGAATGTCCAGCAAGGCTTTTTTATCAGCTGGAAAAACATATTTAAACTGAAGTGAACTGTCTTGCTTTGTTGATCTCACCACCACAGTACACCTCTTGCCTCAGCTTTCATCTTTTTCCTCATCCTTTCACTTCAGTTGCTTTCTTTAAACTGGTGCTGGGCCGTTTGCTATGAGTCAGGCCTGTCTAACAGACTGCCTTAGTCATTGAGATGGGAGCTGTGTCCCTGTGTCTACACACTCATCAACGCCCACAGACTTCTGAAGTGTAGATACTGATCCACACACTTTTGCTTCTCACTCAGCCTTTCTTTAACTAAGATTAGATAATATTACTCTACACCCAGATGTCACCTTCTTTCTTTTGTTAGAGCATTTCTCTGCTGCTGTTTGGATGATGATAATGAATGTGCTTAATCCTGCAGTCCTGACTGCTGTCCTCTCATTACCGTACCCACCCAGACTCACACACTGCCACCATCGAGTACACATAGAGTTCTAGTGGGGATGCCAGGTTAATGCTGAATGACCCACTGAAGCTGTTGCAGTCTCGGCTGCTCTCTGGTGCCAAAGAATTGCAGATTTATAGACAGAGAGAGACTACGTAGTGTGTATAGGGCACAATATTGTGAGATTTGCTGTCATCTCCAGAAGCAAATCAGAGAGTATTCAAACCCTTAATGCATTCCTTTTCAATATTAACAGTATAAGTGAGTGACTTAACAGCATATTGGTTAACATATTGTTGAGCAATGCCACATGTTTTTCCTGTGATAATTGGTGTTGTAGCTGTCTTATCGTTGTTATTTTGATATACACTCGCCAAACTCTTTAATAGGAACACATCTGCACCTGCCCATTCATGCAATTATCTGGTCAGCCAATCATATGGCAGCAGAACATAACAGATACAGGTCAAGAGCTTCAGTTAATGTTCACTTCAGATAACAGAATGGGGGGAAAAAAATCACAGTGACCTTGACCGTGGCATATTAGTTGGTGCCAGAGAGACTGTTTGAGTATTTCAGAAACTGCTGATCTCCTGGGATTTTCATGCACAACAGTCTCTAGAGTTTACGCAGAATGGTGTGAAAAACAATTACATCCAGTGAGCTTGCAGTTCTGTGGGCAGAAACGCCTTGTTGATGAGAAAGGTCAGAGGAGAATGACCAGGATGTCTACAGTAAATTAAAATAACCAGACTTTATACAACCGTGGTGAGCAGAAAAGCATCTCAGACTGCACGACATGCCAAGGCAGATGGGCTCCAACAGCAGAAAACCACATTGGGTTCCAATACTGTCATCCAAGAATAGGAATCTTATGTTATAGTAGGCACAGGAAGCTATTCCCTGAAACTGGAAAAATGTATATGAGTGTAGGAGTGTATATGTCTGATACATGAGAAATAGTCAATGATGCTGTTCCACTAACATAGATGTTTACCATTAATCATTAATCTCAACAGTCAAAAACAACAACACAGCTTTCCCGTGATTAGATCTAAACTTAGTGAGCATGGGAAATATATACTTTATGTGCTTTGTTGTTGCAGTGCTAAAAACAGCAGAAAGATTTTGAACTAACTGCAGTAGGGTCTTAAGGGATGATCCCCAGCCCATACACAGCACTCCATTTGATTGGGCTTTCCAGCTAGAGAAGTTCTTGATTAAGGCTTTAAAGTGTAAAATGCAGCCCACACACAACTGTGTTATATGCTTTTTCTGTAACAGTACAATTCGGATCAGTCGGAAAGGATGGCACATGCTCCTGAACTTCTGTTTCCACACAGCTCTGACGTTCGCTGTGTTCGCCGGAGGCATCAACCGCATCAAATACCCAATTTTCTGCCAAGCGGTGAGTCCTCGGCCTTTTCATAATCACACACTCTTTAAACTCTTTCATGCTCTCTCTCTCTCTCTCTCTCTCTCTCTCTCTCTTCCTCAAAGCAGCACTGCCTACTGAAATGTTATTTTTGTGCATACTGATGTGCGCTGACTTCCTAATGTATACAAGTCTTTTCAGCTGTGTGTGTTGCCAGTGTTACTAACAATGGCTACATGGTTGATGACCTCTTCCTTAATGGATCTTTGCTATTGGTTTGCATTATTTATCCCCATCCCACGGGAGCTTTTTAAAGATTGTTTTGTGTGCATGTATCTTACCTCCAGGGTACCATTCCTCTATGCAGACATGTACTGAGCAAAGTATATATTGACTGTATTTCACCTGTATAAATAGTACACATTTCCGAAGAGTAGCCCATTCTGTAATAGTAAAAAGTGACCTATAATATACAAGACAGCTATAGCCCTGCATTCCAGAACCAAGAGACATGGTTGTTCAAAGACTATTGTATTGTTATATTAAGTCAGCGGCACGGGCCACAAAAACACCTAAGCATAATGCAGTCGCTAAAATCTTTTCTGTTGTAAGACTCCTGCAAAGGTAATCAAGCTGAACCAATGTCTAGATGATCACTGGTAAACTCAGAAACAGCTGAAATGGAGGCTACAATGTTCTGAATACAGTGACTCACGCAGCTTTCCTTTCAGGCTCCCTGAATGACTTTTCAGTGCTGAAGAGTAGAGCATGAGAACTAATGCATTCTGTGTCAAAGAAGTGAAAACTGAAGCTATAAAAGTCTGAAGGCCATCTGAAGAAATCACTTGTTAAGTAGCTTTTAGAAGAAACTACAGTCAGGCTGCTCATTACAGTCTTAAATGTCTCTTGACAATACTATTTAATAGGAAACGTCATAAATCTGTTAAATATAGCTCAAAATTTATTCATAATACAGATTTGCTGTCAGCTCTCGCTCACTGAAACGTTTGAAAACGTTTTATTCAACACTTCTTACTACCTGATCAACAACAGAACAGAATCAATGAATATGCAAATTGGAAACATCCCCATTCCTTTACACCTGTGGTCTTCAGCCTTTTTTGAGCACAAGATCACTTTGGAAGTCAACATTTCAACCAAAATCTACTACACTATATGTTGCCAAAAGAAACAAAAAGCCCACCAAGAGTAGTGCCATTTTACTTTACTAACAGTAAAGCAGTTCATCACAGTGACACAGTAACAGAGTTCAAATATCAATAGGCAACAATAGGAACAGAAACATGTTAATACGGTTAATTCATGTTAATACATCATGCACAGCGGCACACTGTTAATTGCCATTTTTATGCCATCTTTGTTTTTAAAGTCTGTGAATAATGTGTTAGCGATGAGTCATCACATCTTTTAAATCTCCCCATTGTTGAAGGGCTTCTTGTGCTTATCCAGGAGATGGCTAACACGCTCTCTTGGTGGGTTTTGTTAAAAGTGATTGCTGGGTTTTAAAACCAATTTTAACTCTTGAATTCTTTTCTCATATTTCACTCTTGGGCAGGAATAAGTCCTTGAATTTCAGATGGTTAGTGGTGTGATGGCACTACAAATTGCCCCTTTTCAAGAACGCTAAACATATCAAGCAGTATGGTGATATGGTGACATGTCAAGTAGGCTTTTCTTTCTTTCATCACTGTAAAAGAAAATTTGTTTTCCCATTCAGCATGAAAATGATACATTTTTGCCTTCTCTCATTGTTCGGGCATGGTTTCCTGAACAGAGTTTGTTCACTGACAGTACACATGCTGGAAACAGTTATCTGCAAAGGTAACCTAATTTCACAACTGTAACTGAATTAATGTTTTTTGGGCTACTCCCGAGCTGTACAGTTGCACACCACCAATTAAATATGTAGCACTTAATATCTAGCCAGTCAGCAGATATTTTACCACTCTATGTTTTTTTTTTTTTTTTTTAATTTTAGAATGTGTTGCAATCATTGACAGTACATGGATGGTTGTGATCTACTAAAAATGCCTCTGCGATTGACTAGTAGATCATGATCAACATTCTGACAGCCACTGCTTTCCGCCCTGCCCCTTCCCCTTGTAAACCAGTGTTGCATGACCTTTATTTTCATACTAGAAAATGATAGGCTCATATATTTTATGATGCAATAACCCTTGCCTGTTACATGGTCAATAATAACTGAGTACAGTTGAGATTTTCAGCCCACCTGTTTCCTAAAAAAACGTGGCAAAACTGCTACACTGACAGATTCTTAATTAGATGAATTCAGATGAAAGGATTTAATCATAAAAATGCTTTGTGAAGTCTAGGATGACTTTAAAATAATGTCATATTGGCAATGGCAGCTATAATAAGAATCTGTTCTGAAAACATACATTTTATTCACATACTGATTATGTCAGTCAGACTGCTCTAAATCTTCCGTTAGAAATATTTTTCCATCAGATACACTGTACATATTCTATAATGGCAAATGTAGGCTGATGAAAACTGGAAATGTTGGTATGGTGTAGCTTATCAGGATAGCGGTTGGTGTCATGTGCGCTTTAATAATAACCTCAATCGTTTCTCAGTGCAGGTATATAATATTAGACTAGTTGTATAGGCTGATTAGTGATTAGTGATTAGTGACAACTGGTCATGACATTACAGTTCCGTTGTCTGTGTAATTTGTACTTTGATTGGACATTCAGTGCTTAGCTTAAGTTTCACCTCTAAAGGCATTTTGGGGAAAAAAAAAGATGATAAACTGCCTCATTCGCATTCATTACACCCATGACTGTATTTCACATGCATCTCCTTAATCACTGCTGATGATGTGTTACAGATCCTTCAGCGAAGTGGGCTGAAAAATATTAACCCAAAATGAAGATTAAACCTAGGACGCGTTTGTCTAATCACCTGACATGATGGTCATTGATAGGCCGCATTAATCTACAGTCAGGGCTGGAAAAAAATCAGCCCCAGCCTCACTTCTACATACCATACTACCATACTTCTTCAACAGCAAATAATCTGATGTAGATGCCAAGAATGAACGCTTGTCTTTTAATTTTTGAAAGCAAGGTGTCTTAGTTCTTTACTACAGGGGTTCTTTGAAATATAGATAGGGAATCCACAATTTTTACAATTAATTTATTACAGTAGTGGAACTCCCAGCCAGCCAGTATCAGAGTTATTATATTTATTATTGAGTTTGTAGTTATTCGCCTCGTCAGTTTAATCGAATGAGTTTAATACAAATCTCAATAACTGAATAACAAATAAGTCCTAAAAAAAACCTAATTTGGACGTAGTATATCTGTCAGTGGAAAGTTCAGAGAGTTCCGTCTATAGCTGCAATATACATATAGCCAGAATATTATTGTACATACTTTATATAATTAGCTTAATATCTAAAAGTATTATTTATTGTATTGTATTATTGTTTGTATTATCTTTTGTATTATTTTTTATAAAATAAATAGGACTGAGGGCATCTGTTGAATATGAAGTTGTTGAAAATTTGAAGAACCCCTGATTTAGTGTGCTAATGTGCAGTAGTTCAATTTACTCAAAGTCTTCACTGACCCTTTGTCTTTACGCACACACACACACAAAGATACAGATGAACTCTGCACACACACATGGGATCTCTGCTGCACTGATAGCATGAGAACTTATCAAAACCAGCATCTTACAGACAGACACCATTTGAATGTGAGTGACCTTGCAGAATATTTTCTGTTAATGGTTCAGGTTTATGACCTACATATGCTTTTGTTAAACATTTGAACTCGTGCACAATAATAGTCATGAATCATGGGGCTGAACTTTAAATCTGCACCTCGGTGCATATTTTATAGAATTGCGGCTGGCCTGATTGAAATGCTGCCAGAGTTTTATTGATCTGCTTTGTATTTGAATGTGTAAGGGCAGAGTTCCAGTTCAGCCCTGCAGGCATGTTTAGCGCTATTTCTGTGGAGGCCTAAGATGCTATTCACAAATCTCTCTCTCTCTCTCTCTCTCTCTCCCCCTTCAAATAGCATAGTTATAATAGTTAGTATGGGCCTGGATTTCAATTGGAGCCTAAATTTCCGCAGCAATTTTTCCCTTCTTTGACTACTGTTTTGTGGCTCATCTGTGGGTTGTGTGTTGTGTCTTCGTGCTGTGGAGCTCTCAGAAGGGCCAGCTTCTGCTTTACTGTCTTCTTATTAAGGTGTTAAAAAGGTTAGTAGAGTTTACAGTGCATGGTGCACAAGGGGGAATTTCTTATAGTTGTTCTTAAAACATTAACTGTAACCTTTAGTAATAAGGCTATTTGGGCTGTACTGCACATGAAAAAAAATGTTTGTAAGTGAGGAACATTGAAAATGGGACACACAATGCAGTCAGTGTATAAACTGTAAAAAAAAAAAAAATTGTATAATAAACTAGATGGCCAAAAGTTTGTGGACACCTGACCAATACACCCATATATGCTTTTCTGAGCATCCTATTCTAGATTTAGTCCTCCCTTTGCAGTTATAATAACTTCCACTCTTCTGGGAAGGCTTTCCACTAAATTTTGGAGTGTGGCTGTGGGGATTTGCTCGTTCAGTCATTAGTGAGCATTAGTGAGGTCAGCCACTGATGTCGGGTACAGTCAGTGTTCCAGTTCATCCAAAAGGTGTTCAGTGGGGTTGAGGTCAGGGCTCTGTGCAGTTGACTTGAATTCTTCAACTCCAGCATTGGCAAATCATGTCTTTATGGACCTCGCATTGTGCACAAGGGCATTGTCATGCTGGAACAGGTTTGGGCCCTTTAGTTCCAAGTGAAGGGAAATTGTGATGCTACCGCATACAAAGACATCCTATCCAATTGTGTGCTTCCATCTTGTGTGGCAACAGAGTGGGGAAGGCTCATATATTGGTGTGATGGTCATGTGTCCACATATATTTGGCCATATAGTGCAGCTTGTGATAGTAATACTGCATAGTAATTATAAAGATAACAATCTCAAATTACTCAAATTGATAAGGCGTCATGACTGCTTGGGTTTTGTATGTTAGCCCACATACAGATGCACTTTGGAAGGCAGATCAGTTGTTCTTCATGCCAAGTGGCAGTCATTTTTGTTACAGCATTTCATGGTTGGTTACCATGACCATCAGGGCATGCTTTTCACTCTATTATTTGCATTAAATATGGCAGAGTGAGGAAAGGGTGGGTATACCATTCTAACTTTCCCCTCTCCAAGGTAAAGAAGAAGGTGAAAATCTTAAAGAACATAAGAGAGCACTTTCAGCAGGTGTGCTTTACAACACAGCTGGGAATTTGTCATGGGTACTGAATGCATTGCCAGCGTCAGGATCCATCAGTGAATAAGTGTAGGCTTAAGTAACATAGATCTCACTTTGACCCAGGAGTGACAAGAGGCTGAGCTGTTTGTTTCAAATTATAGACAGTTGAACAAGTCTTTTGGGAAGGCACATTTTGTAAGTACTTTTGCTAGTTGCTCTAAATAAGGGCGTCTGCCAAATGCCATAAATGTAAATTTTCAGAAATAGTATTTTTAGTGCCTTGCTGACAGTGTGTAATATTGGTTGTAATTCTCATATGACCCTTACCAGTGGCTTGAAGATTTTTTTTTAGCAGTTGTACTTCAGTGGTTAAAGTTCTGTCCTAGTGACCAGAATGTAGTGTTTTACACACAAAATCTTACAACTGTCTGCCCAATGAATTAAAAAAAAAAAGTGATGTTGATGTTGATCTTGGCAGCTACTGGGTGAGATATTTAGTGATTTGTGTGTAAATGTTTTAAAATAACATTGATTCATTAAATATATTAAATCCAAAGTCTCTTTTTTCTTTCACATCACAGTTCATGAATAAACTAATGTGATTAGCTCTGTTTGTGTTGATATGGAATTGACCTCTTATTTATAGGGAGGAGTGAGATATTGCAGATTATCATGACTTTGGATCATTTGGATGGTTACTTTTTAAGGATGAGAGAGGTTTTTAATAGTGGCCTGCCAAAAGGAACCATATGTCTGATCCATGTGTAATCTGATCTTGGGTTCTGTGCTTGTTGTTTCATAGGTTGGAGTAATACTTCATTACTCATCTCTGTCCACTATGCTATGGCTGGGCTTCACAGCTCGGAACATCTACAAACAGGTGATCAAGAAACCCCCCAAGCCTCAGGATGGAGACGTGCCTCCTCACCCACCCAGATCACCCATGCTAAGGTTAGACACACACTCACACACATTCATCGAGTCTCTGTCTCTCTTCATTATACTCTGTGTTCAAGTCTTTTGTGCAGGTTTATGTGATTATGTTCAGACTGATATTGGTGCATGTTCAATGAGTGAAGCTCTGCTTTGAAGATTAAAAAGCACAATTGGATTTTGATTGAAATTCATTCAGAATCAAGCTGGTTCAGCTGCACTGAAAAGCAGCAGATGTGTTTGTCTCTTTAATGTTATGTACCAGGGATGTTGTTTTTAACCTTCTCATTGACCTGCTATTGATGTTATGCTAATATTCCACAAGGAATTTCTGTTGGGCTTGCATAGGGATAGATTTTTTTGCTTGCACATTGGCCACCCAGGACGAAAATGTGCAGAACTATAGACAGAGCTATGGTGTTCAGTACATGCATTACAAATACGAATACCAACAATATTCAGTGTGCAGTTCCCCATCAAGCTATATTAAACACATTAAATATTTTTGATTATAAATATACAATATACAGTACAAATGTAACAGTAGTAGTGCAAATCTATTTTGTGCCATGACATCAGGATGATGTAGCACAATGGAATAGTGCAGTATTAGCATCCTGGTGTGGTACCATAGTCAGTTCGTTCGAGTGGATTGAGCAGCATTGTCATTGAGTGTGTGAGTGTGTGTGGGAACAGGTGTTCAGTCCAGCTGTGTGTTGAAATAGTGTTTTGAATTGAGAGGCGAGTGTGTAGGTAGGGTTGACCTAAGACCTAATTCTCACTTCTACTATTTTGTACATGAATTCTACAGAAGTAAAACAATTGTGCTGTCTTTTCTTGGTGTGCAGTCTTTTTTGTTCTGGTTAATGTTAATGTGGCAGCATCATTGTCATCTGTGCTGTACAATCAGCTTTGTTTCACTAGTTTTATCAGTTTGAAAGAGTTTTTGCCCTTGTCAACTTCTGCCTTTGTCTAAGTACAAGGGTCATTTTCAAAAGCAAGCAGCTGGCAGTTAATAGAAAATCCTGCAGATGAAAGGGCTTGGATGTTAGAAATGAAATTTTACTTTGCTGAGAGTTACCCAGTGACCTTTCAAGCTCCTGCTGAGGATATTAGGAATATACAGATAATTGTGGTATTCTGCGCTTTACTCTTTGATTTTCATAAAGGTTTTGCAACCAGTTTAACTGAATACCAGTCATACTTCAATCTATGCCTAAGAACTGACATAACGGGAGTAAATTTTTCTCCCTACCTTATTTATTTGTATTGGTAATTATTGAAAAAGCAATCACTGTTTCAACATGTTCAGCAAAACCTATATTGACTGACTTCCTTCATGTCAGCATCTTCAGCTGGCTCAGCAAATTGATATGTTTGTCTATGTTAATGTTCCCCAGGGAGAAAGAGACTGATAATGTGTGTGTGTGTGTGTGTGTGTGTGTGTTCATCGCCTGAGAAAAAAAACACACATGCAGATTTATGTAGGCATACAAAGAGATTTGTGTACACGCTGAAATTTTGAAAACAGTGGTTTTATATTATATTTTATTATAGAAATATGCAAAGGGTTTGATAAATATCCAAGGAAAAATAAAAATGTTGTTTATAGTAATTGAGAAATTTATGCTTTGGTGCTTTCAGCCAATGAAGCGTATATGAATTTTGGGTAAATGTCCTGGACAATTTTCATTGGGCAGTTGTTGTTCCCAAGGGTCCACTTGGGCTTCATATACTCAGAACCTCTGAAATTAATCCCTGCTTTTATTTAGGCAAACTGTTGGAGCCATTAGATGTTTAATTTCAATATCTGTTTATAGCATAGTTTATTCAATGTATTAGAGATTATAGTGTAGCCACATTCATAGCTTTCTCATAACTAACTAACTAAATCAAAATTGTGTTAGAACATGGAGTTAATATGGGGTATTAATTCTATGACTTCATGAACTTATATTACTTCTGAGGTCCTTTTGTCTCATCTTGTCTAATCAGCTCACTTTGCCATAAATCTGGTGGAGTCTTCCACAGTCCACATTGGTCAAAGGTCCAGATTTATGTTTATTCCTCATACTGATTAGTTATGATAATCACCTGTTCCTAGTTTCTGGATTCTGTGTATTTAAACACTTGTTTCAGTCTTGTTCTTTGCAAAATCCTGTTTCTTTTAGAGGTACAGGCTGGGCCATATGCTTGGTTTGTGCACGATATCTTCTGTTTTGACTCCTGCTTTGTTTCTCTGGTGTTTGATACTGGATTACCATGTTGCCCTCATTTGACTTTGGAAGAGTTTTTGCTGATGAGTATTGAATATTATATTTAATTTTTTTCAATAAACCCTTCAGATTTCCATCCTGGTGTGTAGCATCCTATTAACAGGATCCAGCAGAATTGACCTCTCTTCAGGCAGCCAACCCACAGCTTTCCCAAATGAGTCTGCTAAGGTCGCCTACTTTGTATCTTTGCTGTTGGGAAGTGGGCTTTGCTATTTGGCAAACAGCAGGTTCTAACCTCACAGACTGACTATAGGAAACTAACTTCAGATGTTTTTAACCAAATAATGAAGAGGAGTGATTGACCCTAAAAAAGGAGATCGAATCGGCAGCAATGTTGAAACTGGAATTTCATACCCTGATTGCAGCAGTCTGGTTGAACAGTCAGACACTCCTGTTTGCAGACATGGACTCAACCCCACTTTGCAATGTGGGCTGACATGCAAAGATGACTCAATGGGTCTAGAACAAGTCTAGGTGATGTTATCCACAAGGGGCCAGAGTGACAGCAGGCTTTTCATTCAAACTAAGCAGAAATGCACCCATATTCTACTTGTATAATCATTTGGTGTCAGTATTGAAACAGTCGTATCAGGTGTGCTTCTACTCATGCTGGATCATTGTGGATAGATTGCACCAGTCTAAAGGAAATAATTCAGCTTGGCATTTGAATGGACATTCTCCTGTGGACTAGGAGAAAACCAACCCCAGCTGTCTCTTCTGTGGCTCAACCGGAGAAGAAATAAAATCCAAGCTCACCTTTAGAATCAATAGAAATAGATTGTCTGCATCACTGATAATCTGTAGTAACTGGATTTAAACTCTTAACCTTCCTCCAACATCTGGGAGCATAAATCACACCACATAACCCATCACTCTCACGTGGGGCAGTTCCATCATTGAGGGTACTTAAATCCTTTAGCTTGGATGTAGTTTCAGGATTACATTGACTAATCTAATTTAAACTCTTTTTCTTGGGAAAAACAGTAAGAGCCACCAGTGTTAAAAGGGCCTATATATCTAGAATTTCCCCTGAATGACAAAATTAGGGTTGTGACAGTGTACCACAAAGATAGTATAGTATGACAAAGAGATTAGAAATAATCATATATCATTATAATGTTGTACTATACAGGTATGGATGTCAGAAAAAAAATTCTGGTGAACAGCTCTCTTCAGATTTACAAATATACTACAATATTTTAAAACACAAAATGTTCTACTGGTACAATATATCAGGCACAACAGCTTTGCTGGGAATTCTTGATTTCGCTTTACTGGATACACATACTGTATTTTTTTAGTCCACTTTGTAGGTGTACAGTCTCTTGTTCCATGCACAATTTATGTAAATCATTTTCAGTCTCTTTATTGAATATACATTTTTGTCCACAGGACTACAGTTCTGTTGATATTTTTGGCTGGTGGATTATTTTCAACCCAGTGCCACTGAGATATTTAAAAATCCCAGCAGCACTGCTCTATCTAATATATTAGATTTATTTGCATTGTGGTCAGGAGTGCTTATATCATGATATACTGAAAACCACTCTACTGCCTCTACTGCTATATTACTGTTAGTTTTTCATGCTGCCATAGCTCTATTCAAGATCTCGCAGAAGCCTTTACTAAAAAGGCATTACTATGATATCATTACCATGATACCTGCTACCTCTTCACAACCCTAGAGCCACCCAGAGAAGCGTGTTATTTTACCAAGGTGGACCAGTACAGTATCTAAAATTTCATATAGATATAGGCTATGAGGACAATGAATGGAAAAACAGTTTTCACTCCATCAGCGGACATTATGAGTACTAGATGATGTTCTTTGGGTTAAGTAATGCCCCATCTCTCGTCCAGGATTTAATCAGTGTTTGCTTGCATGGCAATCTTGTGATAGTTTATATTGATGATATACTGATCTATTCCTCTGAATATTCTTCAACAGGCTTGTCTCCTTTGTGCATCTTTTTATCAGAGTTGTCTACCTGTGATATAGGATATAGGCAATTGTGTGATGCCTATTTTTTCTTCAAGCTAGTTTTTGAACATTGACTGATTAGAGAGGACTAAACACAATTTCAAGTGTTGACAGATGGCTATATGTTCTTTGTTCTTTATTTTTTACCACAACATACAGTACACAACACAACACTAAATGCCAGATGCTTCATCCAAAATCCACGATTTCCCACAGCCACAGGAAAATCCTGTAGCTATTCTATATTCTCTGTGCATTGGGCTCCCATTGTATTGGATGTTAACCTAATTCAACAAGCTCTCTAAACAGATCCTACAACAACATAGTGTATGCCTAACAAGACATATGTATGTACCAGTTTTGCATGCCCACACTTTCTTCAGTGAAAACACCTTGACCCAGTTGTGGCTATTCTGGCATATGCCACAACACCAGTCATGGTGGTAACTGATCTCATTCTGGTTCTATCTGTACGCAATCTAAGTCAGACCAACCCATTGAGGCTTTGGTCTCACTCTGCAATATACTTTGTTACTGATCTTCTCAGTCCCCATGTGGCAGTAGATTCTCAAAGGACTCCCGATAGCTCTAGAGACTGTGAAAGTCTTATTGCACCATATGTTTCATAACAATGGTATCCTAGAGGGAATGGGACAGGGCCTCACTGTCCACTTGTCATGTCTGGTCAGGCTTTTTCAGCATAATGTGAATGTAATCTTATCTTCTGGACACTACCACCCTCAATTTAATGGGCAAATGGAATTGGGGAAATGGGACATTCTCTTGAAGTGCAAACTAACATGATTGGTATAAATGACTCCCTTTGGTTGTGTACACACAAAATTCACTATTAAACATCATCAGACCTAACCACTGTACCATGTGCCATAGGATATTAATGTGTCTTGTTTTCATGGCCCAGTGAGCCATTGGATATACCGGTAACTGATGACACAGACAGATGTTGTTGCAAACTGCTCATCTTCAGTATTAAGTCTGTCAGCTAGAACAACATGCAGCTTAACAAAGTCGTCCTGTACCACCATACCAGTTAGGTTGAGGTGCCTAGTTATCTAAAAACTAGTTTCATTCACCCATCTTAAATAAACCATAACAGTACCTATTTATAGTTGCCTCATGTTGCATCTTTATTGCAGAGTGAATCCCACAATTCACATTTTCCTGCTCAAGCATGTGATTCAGGCTTCAGTCAACTAAGAAGGTCAGTAACCCAGTTGACCTTCGTGGAAAATGGGTTTACATACTTAGTCAATGACATTAGGGGGTCCAAGCACCAGAAACATTACACTATATGGTCATGGGTATGGTAATGTATAGCAATATACATACGGACATGTTGTCATGTCCAATATATGAGCCCTGCACTCATTTTGTTTTTGGCATGTACCATTAGTGTATATGTAACCTCACAAGTATGCCTGTGTGTGTGTATGTGTGTGTGTGTGGGTACAGGGGCGCATCTAAAAGCAGATAATGTCCTGACTGTGGCACTGGGCTGATCCTCTGTGATTGACTTTAATGTGAGCTGTCACAAGACCCAGCCACTGAGGCCCAGCAGCTGGAGACAAATCAATTTCCTTCACCTCTATTGCACTCATACACACATACACACACGCACACACCGCTCAGAAGCCTCTCACACACATACTCTTAAATGGAAACCCTTTGACAGAGTAGCTTATTGGCCAGCCCACAATATCAGCCTTATCAGAGCGCCCTATTCCAATGACATAGACTTCTTCCGGTGTGCTGTTCTTTATGCAACTATCTGTGGTAAGAATTTTAGCATCAGCATGGCACTTCAGAATGATAGTCATCATTTAGAAGTCAAACATTTTTAGATTTTACTCCTTTTTTTTTTAGGTTTTACTCATTATGATTTACTTATTGTGTATTGTATGTTCACCTTTTAGAGACTCAGTTCAGAATGCTCCAAACAACAGAGGAAGCTTCTGCCCTTGTTATCAGATTAGGGATGTAACTGAATATGAATTCATTATTTGGAATAAACAGATAAGGTGTTCTAAATAGATACAAATACAGATATGATTAGGAGGCACACTTATTTCATGGGACACAACAAAAATGTCACACTAGCAGAACATTTATCATGAGACCAATTATGAACAAGTGATGTAGCTGAGAGTGCCGGTGATTCAACCCATAGGTCAGGGCCAGCCCAGGCAAGAGTTGAGATTGAGAGGTGTTAGCCAGCTAGCTAGCTAGGTATTCTAACTGCACTTAACCTGCACTAAATTTAAGTAAAACAAACAAAAAACAGCCCGGTTAAGAGGTTCTAAATAAGCTATTTCAAAATAGTAATAAACATCAATGGCAGACATGAACAGTCGTTAACCTGTGATTCTTACCTCTATATTGCGCTCTATACATTTTTTATTGACGTCAACTTGATGTTATTGTAACCATTTAAATTAGGTTTTTCCTAGGTTTCTGTTCTCAAATGTTTTCCTGTATGACCTGGAGCACAGTGGTATTGTTCATATTTAAGAAAAATAAATAAATTCTGGTTTAGACCATGCCAAATTTGGGTTTAAATCCAAATTCTGATACAGAGACTGATATTTGGTACACTAAACAGTTACAGATACAGAGAGTGTCATTGTGTTACACCCCTACAACAGATGTATGTTAATCAGATACTAGCCTGAAGCATACCATCTCCTAATGGAGTGTCTATTGTTGTACATGGCAGTATGTTTGTGTGTTTCCTATATATTACTGATATTACTGATATTATGTCTCTTAATATCAGTTGATAGTTGTGCTTGATCTTCAGGTTAAAAAAAGCTACATCTCTGGTATGCTTGCTGAAGAGATGCTCTGAAAGTCTCACTGTAAAGGTGTTTAAAGTGTACAAATAAAAGCACAAATGCACAAATGTGCACGTGCATGCATGCGTGTGTGTGTGTGTGTGTGTGTGTGTGTGTGTGTGTACATTCATTTCTTCAGACATAATGGGTATATGAGATATTGACATGTCTGTGTGGTGTTTTCTTTCTTTTTTCCTTATAACTACAGTAAAATATGACTGAAATTAAATGCTTTAAACGTGAGGACCAGGCTAAGAACCGAACAAATCATTTTCTCATGTTAGCGTACACACACAAGTTCAGCAATAAACGTATGTGAGTAATAAGTGTTTATGACGAGGTAAGAGGCTCTGAAGAAAAAGCCTCTGTCAAGTATGACAGGACTGTTAATGAGAGCCCCTCAAGTACTCACCTTAATTGAATTTCACAAGGTTTAGAGAGAGTGAGATAGTGGGAGGGAGAGAGAGAGAGAGTGTGTCAGAGAGTGAGAAAGAGTTTTAGAAGAATGAGCTGGCAAAGCGTGAAAGGGCTTCTACACACACAAAATATGCTTGAGGAAAATATTTTGGACAAATTAATGTAGAATAATGTTGTGATAAAACGTTGTACCCATTCATATTTAATCACCTAATAAAAATACGAGAATGGAAGTTGAATACAAACCCCAGCTGTCGTGAACTGCATTCTTCAAGTTTTGTTTGTCACATACAAGGAGCTATACACTGTATATTCACTGTAGCTAAATGCGTAGCAAGGAAGTTCCAGAGCTGTGCTTATACACACAATAAAAGCAAGTCATGGAAGTCATATTCTGTTATATGATCTGTAATTCCTTTTCATCACTGCACTGCTGTTTCAGCTATTGCTTTACTGCCTCCTGGTATGTCAGCCTGCAGAATACCATCTCATCCTGTGACACATGACTCTGCATTTGTGTCTCTGCAGGTTTTATTTAATCGGTGGAGGAATTCCCTTCATTATCTGTGGCATCACAGCTGCCATCAACATAGAAAATTATGGCAGCGGAGAGCAAACTCCATAGTAAGTAAATCATTTCTTTGGGGGTGATATTTGAAACAGTGTAGTGCACATTAGTGCATTAGAAATTTTGTCTTAGAAATGTCTCTGTTGCAGCCAATACTATACATATTTTGCTCTATAAATAGCTTGAGTTGCTGTTTTTCTCTTCTCTCTGCCTGAAAAAAAAAAGCAATTACTGATATGCTTTGGGGGTTTTGTGCTATATGTAGTAAAATATAGTAACTAATTGTACTACTTTTGTATTGCAGCTGCTGGATGGCATGGGAGCCTAGTCTTGGGGCTTTCTATGGACCTGTGGCATTCATCGTTTTGGTGACATGTGTCTACTTCCTGTGCACCTTCATCCAGCTGCGTAAACACCCAGAGAGGAAATATGAGCTAAAGGTGTTGTCTGAGGAGCAGCAGAGACTCTCTGCTGCTGATGTGCCCCACTGTCACCATCAAGGTGAACCTGGCATGCCAGGAGGTGATGGGACCCGCTGCCATGCTGGCTGCCCGGGCCTGATCAACCCATCTTTACTTGCCAACGAGCACTCATTCAAGGCCCAACTAAGGAGCGCTGCATTCACACTGTTTTTGTTCTTAGCTACGTGGACATTTGGGGCTCTGGCTGTGTCTCAGGCTCATTTCCTGGACATGATATTCAGTTGTCTGTATGGAGCGTTCTCGGTCACTCTGGGTCTTTTTGTGCTGATTCACCACTGCGCTAAGCGTGACGATGTCTGGCATTGCTGGTGTGCCTGTTGCCCTGGTCACCAAGCTAATGCCTGCCAAGGGCATGGGCACGCCCATGGGCGCCCTAAGGTCAATGTTAATGGGGATGTACACAGGCATGGGCATGGACACGATCACTGCCACTTGGACTCTCCCTGCACAGGAAAATCCGTCCTCAGCCACACGCACTCACATGGCCTATGTAAACTCAGTAACCTGCAGGCGCAGAACCACGTGACCTGTCTGACCCCTGTGAGCCCTGTGACCCCTTGTTGCTCAGCTCTCCACACAGAGAAGCTGCTGGAAGAGAGGCCCATTCACCTGCACAGCTGCCTGAAACCAGGCAGGACTAAAGGAAGGCAGCGGGCATCACCAGTTGGAGAGAGAGAGCTGGCTTTTCATCTTCCAGCCAGTGCAGATGCAGGCAGCGGACACAGCTCACCCACTGACAGCCTGCATAGCACCTGTCAACGCCAGGGTCACATCTGCCACCTGGCCCAAGACGAGCACCAGGAGTGGCACCATGCATGCTCTCACCATGACACTCCAATGTGCCATACTGCACTTTGCCACCGGCACACATGCTGTACCAAGGCAGAGATTCTGCCTTCGCCCCTGTGTCACACTGAAAGCAGGGAGCCAGGAACCCTCCTCTGCGGCTGCGGGAAGATGGCCGAGGATGAGCTTGCAGTGCCGTGTCACGGCCATGTTGAGATGCACCCTCGCAGACAGTCCTTCCCACAGTGTGTACCCAACCAGAACGGGCTTCTCAAAGGAAGCGGACACGAGGGGCACCTGTACCCATCTGACAGCACGGGGAATATACGCACTGGACCCTGGAAGAATGAAACTACTGTGTAGTTCAAGGGCTCGACGCGCATTCTGAAATAACCACCTTCTCTAGGATTTAAAAACGAAGCAGACGTTCTAAAGATTCATATATGTTTTCGTTTTAATATTATCACAATCTTTCCTTTCAGGTTTGTTTTCTTTTATTGTTTATTCTACAAAAAAAACGTCACTCCAGAATGGCTACACAGACCTGACTTGTTGGGGGAAAAAAAGGAAACATTGTTTGACACTTGCTGCCAGATTGGGGTCATGCTCTATATCCGGATTTTATCTTTTACCACAAAGCTAATTTTATCACTACAGGATAACAAACATTATCTGTGTGTGACTTTGTGCGACTGGGTTTTGCGTATATGCGAGTGCACTTGAATGTATTGTGTGTGTCCTTCTGCAAATGCAATCAATTTAGTGTTTGGTGAAAAGAATTCTTTCGTATGATACCGGATTATACTCTAATGAGATCTAAGTTATTAAATAAAATGTTATTGACAGTGCCCCAACTGTGCAACACAAGTGAAATGAAAAGCACTTAGAATAAGTTCCAAGTGTCCAAGTACAACATGAATACATCACCAGCAATTTTAACTCATCTGTGTTTTCATGTCACTTTAACAATCATGCTTACTGTATACTGTGAACGACAGCTGAAACTTAGTACTATACAAAACAGACAGAAAAATAGACCTAGTTCTGTCTGAGTTCTTTTCGGGCCTCTATAGTGTGCAAACTTAACAAAAAAAAAAAAAAAAAAAA
>CM040977.1:10852590-10868969 GCA_022985145.1 Pangasius djambal | reverse complement strand
GTGCATTCTGAGATGCTTTTCTGCTCATCACAGTTGTACAGAGTGGTTATTTGAGTTACAGTAGCTTTCATGTCATGTCAAACCAGTCTAGCCATTCTACTCTGACCTCGCGCTTCAAAAACGAGTTCCTGCCTGTAGAACCGCCACTCACTGGATGATGATCTGTTTTTTGCACCATTCAGTGTAAACTCTTGAGGCTACGTGAAAATCCCAGCAATTTTTGAAATACTCAGCAACAACCGTGCTGCGGTCACAGTCACCGAGATCACATTTTCCTCCCATCCTGATGTTTGCTTTGATCATTACCTGAAGCTCTTGACTTATCTGCATCATTTTATGTATTGTGCTGCTGCCACATGATTCGCTGATTGGATAATTGCATGAATGAGCAGGTTTACAGGTGTTCCTGATAAAGCAGTCAGCAAGTATATAATAAGCCATTACAGTATTGATTAAAAACACTGATTATCTTTCAACCCAGTTTTTTTTTTTAAATGTAACTTATTTTCTGGCCATTCTAGACTGCCATGCAGTATGTGGCAATGTGCCAGTGGTGCTTAGTGTGATCACACTAAATTTGCTCAACATTTCACATGGACATAAGATCTTAATTTCTTAAAATACTATTTGGCATGGGTGGTGACCTCTAGCAAAGCTTTGCCTCAGACATTTCTTCTGTTGCTGGCTGTCACTCCTGTACGCTGATCACCAGTAGTTCAAAATTTGGACCTAAAACATAAAAAAACATAAAAATGTATGAAATAAGTAAAACATTTTCAATAACTGAGGCATCCCTTTTATTTTATTATCTATATTTTGGCTATTGCTCAGTATCTGAGTTTTGGTATGTTATTGCTAAGGGTTGTTTAAATGCATCTCTGTCACAGATGGTTTGTGAATGTGCAAATACACTGTGATATGAGAGAGAAGGTTGTTGTGGTATGAATGAGTGACAATAGTGTGCTTATGAAACTATTCCTCACTGTTTTCCTCTCTGTTAAATTTAAGGTCAAGCAAGTTTGAATACTTGTTTAACTCATTTTGCCTTTTTATATAGAAAATCCCCCCCCCCCCAAAAAAAAAAAGACAATACAATGACAAATTTCTCAATTTACCCAGATGGTTCAAAGGCAAAAATTGCTCACAGCAGGAGTCTAACTGCTCCTCTTGAGGAAGATGGGGTTTTAGACTCAGGAAATTATCAGCTATGTTCAAGGAAATGTTCAGTGTAAGCTACTTCATTCAATTTTGCACATTCTTGAATTTTATTATAAACCGTGTCCTCTTGCTCAGACTATGTTTTCTAAGCTACTACTTCCCTCCATCTTCTAACAGAAAAATGGTTCAACAAGTAGCCAACTTGGTGTAATGTATGGATCAGTTATGTGCAATGCAAGTAGTTCACATCACATTGATTGAAAGAGAGAAAATAGCTTTGCTCATCCTGTGGAAACCTGGATGCCAAATCTGTTGTCTCCTGTTTCTTCTACTGCACTGTTGTATTCTCTCAGCTCCTAAATAAAACAGGATAAACACTACATCACAGCCGTGGCCATCTTTAGTAACCTTCCTCCCATTCATTTCAGACCCCTTCCTAACATTCGTAGTGGAACATTAGTAGTAGTTGGACATCTGAATGGCATGTGTGTCATTTTCCCATCAGTGTGTCAAACTGGAAAAGAGGAAATCTGGCATAAAAAAAGACTCACTAAGCTGTCTTCACTCAAATCCCGATTACTGTGGTGAGCTTCGCTCTTCAGAGACTGGCTAACCTGCTGTCTATGCGAGTCCGTTTTGAACTATCTGTACCATTTTGGAGTGCATTACTAAGACTGCTGGCGGTGTACATATGTGCACAAGCATGTGTGTATTTGGGATCGTGTGTGTGTTTCAGAATATGCCAGTGATACTGTAAGCAAAGCCAACAACCTTCATCACCTTTTTTCTACATTCCCCATGGACTTCAATAAATGTATTTTTTCACCACTGAATTCATGTGGCCCATTTGCTTTGTGTGGCAAGGATATGTGTGTATGAGTGTGTGGCTCTGTGTGTGGTCATACTGCATTGTGTGTTCCACTGAATATTATGTCCTCTGATAGCACAGAAGATGGAGATGTCTTTAGTCAACCCATGAGGTTTAACAAATAGCTTATTGCATGAAATGCCATGAAATGCCAAAAGAATAGATTTAATTTAAATGTGTACATCCAGATCCCAACAACTGCCAAGAACCAAACGTTCATCCCAACAACTGCCAAGAACCAAACGTTCATCTCATACCAAATAAATTAGTACAGCCATTTCTGCCAGAGAAAGCACACTGATAACGCTAAATCTCATAGACAGACTGTATATCATCACTCTGTGTTTCTGAAGCAGTGAGCTGTGTAATTAGCTCATACATAATTAAACCAGCTAAACAGTCTGACTACTCAGAATACGCAAGTTGAAACTGTCTTATAAACTACAAACGTTGGAACACAAAGAAAAGGAACAGACAGTACAGATATGTGAGCTGATATACTGTATGAAGAGTGAACCACCACCCAAATAATATCTGCTCCACAATCTGTGTACACAACATATGGGCTACTGTCAGTAACTGTACACCTACAAAATGCACATGAATGTAGTTACAAGGTAGGTGTACCTCAAATCTAGCATTAGTATATACTAATGTATACTAACCTCTGATATTTATGTAACGTTGTTGCAAAGAAGCTGTTCAGACGACGTTAAGAATTGGGTCTGGACATTTGCCTGTAAATATGCTGATGGTTAAATATGCTGATGGTTAATGGTCACAGTGGTGTGGTTATGTGTGTGCATGCGTAGATGTAGTTATGAGTGTCGGTTGTCGTGTGTGTGTGTGTGCATGTGTGCATGTGTGTGCATTTGTGTGTGTATGCATGCGTAGATGTAGTTATGGGTGTTGGGTGTGTGCGTGTGTGTGTGTGTGTGTGTGTGTGTGTGTGTGTGTATGAGATGTGCTGTGGAGATTTCTGGCAGGTTTGCACACATGCTTCATACACTGCAAAAAATGATAGCAAGTGAGGATATCTTGAATAAAGGAAAAGTTATCTAATATTTCTCATTTGAGATGTTTATATAGCAAATGTTATAAAAGCCTATTATTATTATTATTATCATATTATTATTAATATTATCTAATCAGCCAATCATGTGGCAGCAGTGCAATAGATAAAATCATGCAGAGACGGGCCAGCAGCTTCAGTAATGTTCATGTCAACCATCAGAATGGGGAAAAATGTGATCTCAGTGATTCTGACCGAGGCATAATTGTTGGTGCCAGAAGGGCTGGTTTGAGTATTTCTATAACTGCTGATCTCCTGGCATTTTCAGTCACTAGAGTTTACTCAGAATGGTGCAATAAAGAAAAGATCATCCAGCGAGCGGCAGTTCTGTGGACGGAAAAGGCTTGTTGATAATAGAAATTAATGGACAATTGCCAGACTGGTTCGAGCTGACTGAAAGGCTACAGTAACTCAGATAACCATTCTGTACGATTGTGATGAGCAGAAAAGCATCTCAGAATGCACAACATGCCGAACCTTGAGGTGGATGGGCTACAACAGCAGACAACCAAGTCGGGTTCCACTTCTGTCAGCCAAGAACAGAAAGCTGAGGCTGCAGTGAGCACTGGCCAACAGCATGGACCCAAATCCATGGACCCACCCTCCAACAGTCCAGGCTGGTGGAGGTGGTGTAATGGTGTGGGGAATGCTTTCTTGGCACTATTTGTGCCTGTTGATACCAATCAATCATCGCTTGAATGCCACAGCCTATTTTAGTGTTGTTGCTGACCATGTGCATCCCTTCATGGCCACAATTTACCCATCTTCTAATCTCTACTTCGAGCATGATAATGCACCATGTCACAAAGCAAAAGTCATCTCAAACTGGTTTGATGAACATGACAATGAGTTCAGTATTCTTCAGTGGCCTTCCCAGTCATCAGATCTGAATCCAGTAGAACATCTTTGGGATGTGGTAGAATGGGAGATTCTCAGCATGAAAACGCAACTGAAAAATCTGCAGGAATTGCGTGATCCAATCATGTCAACATGGACCAGAATCTCAAAGGAATGTTTCCGGCATCTTGTGGAATCCATGCCACAAAGAAGTGGGGCTGTTTTGAGAGCAATAGGAGGCCCTAACCAGTATTAGTATAATGTTCCCAATAAAGTGCTTGGTGAGTGTATAAGCCTAATAAGACACCACTTTAACATTCAGAAACATAAAAGGCACTGTTCATTTTTTATGACACATTTCTCCTGCTGTGACTCCTCTCATTCTCTTAACCTGCCTGATGTTCATCCTGATGTTCTACGTCTACTTGAAGCTTCTGCACTTGTCACTCACCTTCTGCTGCTCTGGATTGTCTCACGTGGAAACCCTAAAGATCTGCACTTCCAAAAGACAGTTCAAGCTAAAGACTAACCCTTGCTTCTGTATATAAATTTCCCTCACCTGTTTATAAATTTCTACCTTCTAAAAACTGCTGCTGTAAACAGAAAGACTGTCCTGTGCTTTTCCAAATCTACAATATGCTCCTACTAAACATCTTTTCAACACACTTAGTACTGTTTGCCTCTAACCTGAATGTACGTAATCCTGGTGTGACCTATAAGAGGATGAGTTCCCTTTTGAGTCTGGTTCCTCTCATGGGTTCTTCCTCATGTGGTCGCAGGGAGTTTTTCCTTGCCACTGTGCTCTCTGCACCTCTGGCTTCTTCATTACAAATATAAATCTACTTCCAGATTTCTGTAAAGGTCCTGTGAGACAATGTCTATTGTTAAACTTGTTATATAAAGCTGAAAAAACTACAAAAAATTGTACTTAATTAAGGCCATCATTTATAAAATGTAAAACTAAACTCTAAAGAACCATTTCTGGCCCATTTTAAGAGTATAGGAATGAGTGTTCCAATAGACTAAGATCTGGATTGTGGAACATGGTATATTACATGTTCAAATGTGGATTACTTTTACAAATTGTTTAAATAAAAATTGTAATAATATTAAAACACAACCGAATCTGGCATTCAGGATTTACATGGCCACTTATGTAAGCAGTCAGGGTACTTAAAACTGCTTTGCATTCAGAGCAGATGATGCTGCATTATGTATAACGGCTGAATGTAACTGACAGACACTGATGTTTTCACATTGCAACATGTGGGTAAAGGACATTAATTCAGCCTAGATCCAACCAGGTGCTCAAGCAGGACTGTGCAAATGGTGATTTAGTTGTAATTAACATTGGAATTATGCCCTTAACATGAGCACATCCCCCCTGCCAACACCCTCCATAATCAGTACGCTGAATATGAAAGCTAAAACTATACAGTGGGATCTGACTGCACTGCAAAGAAATGTGAAGGATAAAGGCAGAGAGATGATCAGGCCATTCAGCACGTTCAGCAGGTGACAACGACATTGAACACAAAGGTGAAATAGAGAGAAAAAGGATGTGACAGAGGACATGCTAAGGACTCTGAAGGGCTTTTAAAAGATAATGAATGGTATCATGTGGTTTTTAATGCAACCACTTAAATATTTTTTTTTATTTCAAAAACACTACCATTAATTTTCTGCATATTAATTCTTTACCTCCTGGCAAAGGCAAATAGTTTTGGGTTAATATATATTCTTACTCTCCAGAATTCCTGATACCATCAATCTTCACAGAGCCCCTGGACTACTAGCTGCAAAACAGCCCCAAGGCATCAAAGAGCAGCCACCCTTTACGAATATGTGCAAAACTGAATAAATAAAATTAAAAAACGTGCAATGAGTGATGTAACTGGTTTAAATTAATATTCCAATCTTTTTCAAACCTAGGCTCTGTCTACCACATCTGTAGTGTATCTGCATTTCCCACAATTCTTTAGATATACAGGGATGCTGTATAATAAATAACACACTATGATGCAAGTTTTCCACCCGAAGTACTAGAGAAGCAATACAACCTTCCTCCAGAAAGAGCCTTTTTAATTATTAGCCATTTTTCTCAGCAACATATGTGGCAACTTTATTGTTGCACATAAATAATATTGAAAATAAACTCTAGCAATGCCTTTGACCATTTCCTGTTTCTTTGGAGTATAAATATGAGGTTCCATCATCATGGGAAAACCAAAAAGCTTTTAACATAAAAGATGGTGACAGACAGTTGTTAAGCCAGGAAACAGATTTAAAAATATCAAGGAACAGTTGAAAATTTGCCAGGAAATGGATGACCACTGCAGAAAAATCTTTTTCATGTTTGACGTTAATGTGCTGAAATTAAAATTGTACAATCATTTTTGGCCCTTGAACAGTTCTTGTAATTCTAGAGTTGACTGTATGCATATGTCTATGGCACGAATAACTATTCCAACAGTCTATAGTGCTATATATGTAAGTCTGTGTTACAGTATAGGAGATTTGAACAGTGACCTTCCCTGTTTTCCTGTTTTCTGTGTTCTTGAAAGTTTGTGTTTTTTTTTTCCCTTTTTGTTCTGGCTAATCTATTAATCTAATCAGGGATTACAGACAGTTCAGACATAGCATAACATATTTCTCATATAAATCACCTTTAACTGGGCTACTGTTCCTGTCATGCTTAGATTATGTGTAAACATATTTATACTGTAAGAGATCATGGCTATGATTAGGGTCTCAGAATCAATTCACTATTCCCTTTAAATATATGAATATTTTACAAGTAAATAGAGCTTCGGATTAGAGGATTTCTTCATAAATTTGAAAATGTCTGTTTATTTCCCTAGTGTGGTTTATGGTTAGCATTGTTTCCACAATACTGCAATGCCTTTTTTTTTATGTTTTGGTGTGGTGCTGCCACCAAGTGGCAATATTCTACACACTCTTTGCTTGCATTTGGGTAAAAATAAATAAAATTAAAAAGTGCATTAATGAAAAATGACATTATTGTTATGCTTGCTAGGGAGAATATCATGAATATGATGTAGATGATGTTTTACTCAAAGACACTTTAAAATCTGTATTCCACAGTCACAGAACAGGTGTGACCTGCGATTGCTTTGCTCAAGGACGTACTAATTGTCGTGGGACGTTATGGGCTCGGATCGACCACATGACTTTAAGGGCTCAAGACCAAATTCTTTGACCTCCTTGACCTTATCCAGGATGGAGCATTTTGCTTTTTCTTTAAGCAAATAAATCACAAGCAGCACCATGGCAGGCGCCAGAGCGCAGTAAAATGACTCCATAAACTGTGTTTGTCTTCATCAGTGTGAGGATTGTTTAAACACACTGTGATTAACTACAAGCAAATTGGAGCCATGTTGACCAATAAATCTGAAGCTGCTTGGTGAACCTAATGAATTTAATGCTTGTCCCTGCTGATGTTCTACTTGGCTGATGTTCTACAAGGTCAGCAGAACATGAACATGACACCCTGGCTGGCTTACCCAAGGCCAGCATGTCACATTGCTGCCTAGGTATGACCTGGCTTGACTCTATTGCTTTAATTCTGTTAAAGGTCAGCTGTCTGGCATAATTCAGTGCTCACACATGGAGCACCTCTCAGGGCTTACAGATGCTACAATTAGTTTGTTTTTCTTTTTTTCCCCCTTATTTTTTATTTCCAGATGGGTTTCTAACCCATATAATTTACTTCAGTTTAATTTAGCTCAATGATGTTGCTTGTAGCTTGACTGCCTGAAGCCTTGATTGTTTCAGAATCTGAACAAACAGCACACTTGCTCTTTTTTTCCCTTCATAATACTAACTGAAGAATTTTTAATTAATCAGAATAAACTGTGCAATGCACTGAAGTAATTAACATTCTAAATAATAAGCTTATGACAAGTAATGCAAGACAAGTCTGAAACAACAAAATTCACATTACTATGTACTATGTTACTATGTACAGCTAGATAACAGGAATACATAAGTATAATAACAGTCATTAGACAATGGCAGACAGCAATGTGAATCAGATTATGTGTCATTCCTTATTGGTATTATGCATTACATGCCCGGAGTGTTAGGAAGATTAAATCAATAAACCCATGTTAGATTACAGCATCTCTATGGTGCACATGTTCATCATCATAGTGCAAATAATTCATATCATTACCCAGTCTTTAGTCTACTGTAGGAGTGAATATTTAACGCTGATCATAGGTCTACTTTTCCATATTACACTTGCAATTATAAGTCACTTGCTTAACCCTGGGAAACTATACATACTGGCAATGATAACTGAAGACTTTCAAAAGCAAATCATAGAGGAAGAAAAAATAAGAAATCATCTTAATCATAAGATATCATCTTCATGAATCATTTTCGATGAGGCCTAATACGAACATGAAAACTGTGTCCTTTTTAATGAAACCTACCATATAAGCACAATTTGTCACCCCTCAACTCTATCCATTTATGGTAAGGCACTGCCTTAGGACCTCCTCTGACCGGATTTGTGTGAAGCTGTTACATGTACAGGATGCAGCAGCGTTGTTGGGGGTTTCTAACATTTTGACATTACAGTCATAGTTCTCATTATAGTTTGTAGGTGTAGAGTTAGAGACCATAGATCCTATATTCCCATGGAAAATTGTATGTTAATCATCCTCTATCCTCCATCTGTGTCAGCTGAAGTGTTAAAAAAAAGTTCCAGAAATATTAATGCACTTAAAACAGTCATACCAGTGCCACACACACTAACATGCATTATACTTAGAACAATGGGGTCCACCTTTTTGATCGTCCCTTTGACCAAGAGGGAACAAACTTCTTGGGTTAGAACAACAGCTTTGCTGGGGTCTGATAGCAATAAGACCCTGAGACAATACAAAGTTTGGAGGCAACAGCAGAACTGGAAAAGTTTATATCCCTCCACCATTGTCATGTAAACCCACTGATTTGATGTAGTCACTCTCCAATGAGCAATGTTTTGGGTTTTAAAATGCCCAGCTACCAGCCCCTGCCCTTCATGGCCAAGCTCCGTGGGACCCTTCAGTTGTGGGGGAACCGTTCAGGGTGGGGGGTGTTTAGGTGCCTGCTAGGGGCCTGCTTGCATGACTCTCCCTGCCTGTCACATGGCCTATCTGTTTGGGCATGATGGTTTGTGATTCTGAAACCTGCACTCTCCTCTTCAGGGACTCATTGGAGGCAGGGTCAAAGAGTGACCCTTCCACACAAGGCAGATTTTGCCTGGTTGATTTACACGTCTGACAAAGGAGACTGTGCGAACTACACTTGGTGCTATGCATTAACCAGGTTGGGGAACGCAGCCCCATATCCTGGCCTAGGTGTTCCACTGCTACAAGCGAGGTGTTGATTAGCGCCCAAACAGAGCAATCACCATTTGCGGATTGAAGTGAACACATTTTAAGTGTGTGCCACATGCACTGTAAAATTGGAAGTTCTTATTAGAAGGTCATCAATGGATCTACAGTGCACGGGCAGTGTACATCTGGATGTAGTGTTTTGTCTGGCAATACAACCAGCCACACAATTCAGGCATCAATGGCAGGCATGTGGTCCAGGCCAACCTGCTTGTGATCCATTGTACTACTTTGAGCGTGCGTTACGGAGCCGGGATGAGGTTGAGCTGCCTTTAAAGCAGTCTGAAAGAAAATATCTGGTGCTGTGGGCTGTACATCACTGTCTAACCACACTTTTTAAGAGTGGCTGTTACAGCTAGTTTAAGGCCTGCAATTTACAGGTGTGAGCTGGCAGAGGCAAATCCAGACTTGTTTTCAGATGTTACTGAGGCCAGAATTTAATATGAGAATTCAACTTCCGGTTCATTATCAGCCCAGGGAAGGGGAGGAAGATTGGATGAAGGACATGAAAGACATGAGCTTCCACATGAGTTCCTGAATCATGAATTTCAAATGAGCCATGGGTGCCCCAGGTCATCCATATGCCTAGAAATTGACTCTGACTCTCTGCTTCTGTACCTATCAGTTGTTGTACATGGGCATTTGTGACTAGCAAGCTGTTAAAGTTGTTGCATTTGCATCAGATGTGACTCTGAATCAGGGTCCAAATCCACTAGGCGGGTGTGCCATGATGGCATTGGCAACGCCACACAGTCAGCACAGATGTCCAAACCAGACACTGCATCTTTCAGATAGTCCATGCCGAAGCAGAATGCACATAGATGGTGACCGTCTTCGACTTTCATAGGATTCAGACACAGGATACAGGAGTGAAAGTGTATCACTGGGTGTTTCGTGAGAAACCGAGAGGTTCATTATGTGGAGGAACTCCAGCCTCAAAACTGTATATTAGTGCAAACCCAGCTAACAGACTAAACTGAGAACAGCGAGGGAAAGCCACCCAAACAGGGCAGCAATATGTATCCACTGACACACTATTCACTGAGATGTCGGAGGATGTGGAAAAAGACTGAGGGAGAACAAGGCAGGGAGAATTAGGGGTAAACAGAGAGAAAGTAAGTCTAGTCCCAGTGAAGCCAAGTAATCTAGCAGGCTCAGCAATTAATATTGTGTGTGGTACAGAGAGAGAAACACACTCGACCATGTTAACAGAGATTAGCACCAGTTAGACAGCGAGGAGTATGGAAAACCCTGAACAGATAATGCTGAGGGAGAACTCGACCCAGCAGGGACAATAAGGAGTGAATGCATTTAAAACTGACAGCGTGATAAAGTCTTGATGTGTTTAAATGCAGTATTACAAAGACTAGCAACCACTTTTACAAAGAACAGAACTGAATATAAAGCTTGATCAGGATTACTTAGCTAAATATGACTTTTAAGAAGAATGAATGCCTTACAAATACAGAGTTTTCGTACTCTTTTTTTTTATTTGTATTGAAAGTATTTGTATTCTTGTTTAATAAGATTATCAGTCCACTGTCTGGTAACATGGCCTGGTGGGATTTTTTTAAACATTGTTTCTTCTTTCATATTTCTTAGTGACCCCTGTTTCACTCTCCCAAAAAATGCTACCGGAGAGTCTGTCATCATATTGCAAGACTGTTCAGTTGACATGTTGTACACTGAGCCCCACTACACAATGGTCCCAAAGGGAGTGTGGGAGAAAGACAAGCTAACTAAGCACCACTACAGCAGCCATGTCCTCAGACCATCCCATCAGCTTCCTGTCGAAATCCCCTGTGTCCTGTAGCGTATCACCTACTTGACACTGCTTACTAAGAGAAAAACTGTCTTATCAAAGTGAGTCAGTGTTAGAAGAAGTGTAACTGTAGAAAAGAATTACATAGTTTAATACAAAATACCTTGTCTTTCCATCAGTCTAGAATTATCTGCCAATGTTGTAAAAAGGAAAAAAATAGTATTTTGTCTGGATAAGTGACCCCAGGTGTGAGATCAGCTATGTGATATTATATCTGTTTCAGTATAATCATTTTTCTTATTTTAATGCACAGTGATAATTTGCATAATTAGTCACTTGTGGGTGTCATAAAAAGACATCTCAAGGTCAGCCATCACCAGACTGCTAATTAGATCCCATTACTATACCTGTCATGTCCTACTAGGAACCACGTTTATGTCTAATTTTACGTCTGAATTATCCCAAGAAATCATCTACTAAGGGCAAATGTTAATTCAAAAGAATTTATCAGCATGGGATAACTAACACAAGTATTATAGCAGATCATTTTTCCATGCTAACTAGGAATATGATCATTACCTGTATCATTTTCCGCACCACACTCGAGCTCTGTTAAAGAGCAGTCTGTCATTTTTAGAGCCCTCTGCTGCCTGTGAGGCAAACTGCAATAAAAACACTGACAAGTTTTCCTCTTCCACCATAACTGACCCTACCTCCGTTATTGATACTACTTATGCATTGGGGGTTAATTTTTACAGCAAATAGAGCCGGGAAAACCAGTTCAAGCTGATGGCAGAGCTGATTTCCAGACTGAACTGTCCACTCAGAATCACAGCTGTTCTAAGATATTGTTCACTCACTTTCAGTAACTGCTTTTATCCTGGCGACGGCTGCGGAGGATCCGGAGTCTATCCCGGGAACACTGGGAGTGAAGTGGGAATACACCCTGGTTGGGAAGCCAGTCTATGCATACATTCACACACTCACTCACACCTAGGGGCAATTTATCATCACCAATCCACCTACCAGCACATTTTGGGAGGTGGGAGGAAACCAGTGAACCCTGAGGAAACCCACATGCACACGGGGAGAATATGTGCAGAAATTCCAGTAACACGAATTCAGGCTCCCTGGAGCTGTGAGGCAGTAATGCTATGTGCTGCACCACCATTCTTGCCCTTGTTTAAAATTATATGGGTATTATATAAAATTACAACCGACACCATTAACTGAATTTTTTTATTTATTTATTTTTTCAGAAATGGGTGCCATTTTCATTACGATGCTCTCTTTAAACATTTGAAATAATAAGTGCTTTGTTACACCAGTTAATCCAGGCCTTGGACACAAAAACCTTAAATTGTTGTTTTCAAAAAAAAAAAAATCCTTTTTAGGAACGGAGTTATATTTTAAGGGAAATGTTTCATGCACCAAATCTCTGACGTTTCTATGTTTACAGATAAACCTTGGACACTATTTACACAGAAACTATTACTGTAGAAATAATGACATCTTGGCTGTAGGCGATGCGGTCCTTGAGCTCATTTAATTACAGCTCTCCTGTGCTTTTGTGCCACTTGCAACTACTGCTTCAAAACAAATCTCACAGCCCTCAACCCATGGACTAGGTCATACTTACATAAGTGTTGTTTTTTTGTTGTTGTTGGTTTTTTCCTTCTTTTTTTAACATGTGCAGCATGCACAGTGGCTTGCGCGCCATGACGTCAGCTGCTTGTTTCGCGTGCGTCACGTCTGAGGAACATCAATAATTTATCGGTCATTTCCAAAGTCAGCGATGCTCACGATGAGCTGCACTGCGCCTGCGCATGCCACACGGGGTTGCCAGATTGGCTTATATTCGTTGTAGGACCTGTTAGTGTTGGGAAATTCCGACGCTTTTGAGTGAATCAGATAATTTGCTACACTGACAAGAGCCGACACATTGCTACTTTTATTGACCAGTGATTTTTGTTCTTTGTGTTACTCTTACTATGACTGAAATTGTTTCGTATTACCCATTAACAAAATACTATGAATTTGCAAATTTGAGTTGAATCAAAGAGCTGACTCGGCTTAAACAGCCACAAACGACACAATGTCTGTTACTACAATAAAAGCGAAAAAAAAAAAAAAAAAAAAAACTCTGCTGCTGCTACTACTACTACCACTACCACCACTACTGCTACTACTGCCACCACTACTACCACTACCACCACTACTGCTACTACTGCCACCACTACTACCACTACCACCACTACTGCTACTACTACCACTGCCACCACCACTACTACCACCACTACTAATACTACTACCACTACCACCACCACCACTACCACCACTACTAATACTACTACCACTACCACCACTACTACTACCACTACCACCACTACTGCTACTACTGCCACCACTACTACCACTACCACCACTACTGCTACTACTACCACTGCCACCACCACTACTACCACCACTACTAATACTACTACTACCACCACCACCACTACCACCATTACTAATACTACTACCACTACCACCACCACCACCACTACCACCATTACTAATACTACTACCACTACCACCACCACCACCACTACTACTACTACTACTACTACTACTACTACTACTACTACTACTACTACTACTACTACTACTACTACTACTACTACTACTACTACTACTACTACTACTACTACTACTACGGGCAGTGGAGGCTTGATGAGGGCAGTGTTGGCTCAGTGGTTAAGGCTCTGGGTTACTGATCAGAAGGTTGTGAGTTCACGCCCCAATGCTACCAAGCTGCCACTGTTGGGCCCTTAAGCATGTCTGCTCTAGAGGTGCTGTATCATGGCTGGCTCTATGCTCTTACCCCAGCTTCATAACAAGCAATGTGAAGAAAAGAACTTCGCTGTGCTGTAATGTATATTACAAACATAAATGAAGAATAAACATTTAAAAAGAAAAATCACAAATAATATCAGTGCAATAGGTTAAAAAAAATAGCCATGACAGAAAGAATATAACAATAGCCTATAGAATATAAAGGCAGTTAGAAAGGTGTAAAAATGGAGTAAAAGTATAATAATTCAAATAATATAGACTAAAAGTAAAGTGGCAAAAAGGCATAAAATAAAAGCTAGTTCAATGCTGCTGTGATTATTATTATTTTTTTTAAATCAGTGATAGATGAAACTTGGTGAATATTTAATGGTAATATGTTTCAGATCTTCACAACACTTTTTATACGAGAAATATGGAGAAGGCTAGCGCTAGACGATGTTAATACAAGATCTGGAACATACTTGGTTTGAATTTAGATCTATCTTTATCATGTTTTGCGGCGGATGTTGAGCTAGTTTTGGATCTATGTGTAATAATCATCAATCTGGAAAGCCGGCTTTCCGCGTGCGCTGACTGTGTGGAGGCGCGCGGCGCCGCTCGTTGCCATGACAGCAGAGTTAGCAAACTGCCCTGTTGCCATGAGCTCATTAAGAGCCGCAGCGAGTCGGACAAACGCCTCTGGTTATTCCTGTCACTTATTCTGTTTTTGGCATTGAAACACATCCAGAGCCTCTCTACCAGCCTCTGCAGTGCCGGAGCTGTGTCCTGCTTCCGTCGGCGAAGGGTTGCTGAAAAAAAAAAAACCTACAACAACAAACAGGAGTCACGCAGCACCAGCACCAAGCTGTGCTTCCCTGAGAGGACAGCTTCAGTGTCCAACATGGCTTAACTGCTAAAAGCAAAGCGGAGATGGAGCCGTTTGGAGGCGGTGGAGCTGCTCTGGGAGGTGAAGAGGACGCAGAGGAGGAAGAGAGGGGGAAAGTTGAGGCTTTGCCTCCTCTGCTCGAGGACGAGGTGAGAAATTTTTGCAGGAGCATTGAATAAAATAGCCTACGTGAAGTACATACCTGTCTTGTGGTGTGAACAGAATAACAATTTAACCTGTACTTGAAAACGTAGGGCTTTCTTTCTTTCTTTCTTTCTTTCTTTCTCTATCTATCTATCTATCTATCTATCTATCTATCTATCTATCTATCTATCTATCTATTTATTTATGAAAGACATGGGGTACACTATGAGAAAAAACAGTCAAGTCTAGAATCATATGTGGTTCTTTGGTTTGTCCCTCTGTGGAAAGCTAAAGGTTGTATAGTGACTCCTTCAGCACACTGTTTTCCTATTAAAAAGGGTTCAAGGTAGAAGTTAAGAGAACCATTAACTATCCAAAAAAAAAAAAAAAAAAAAACCCTTCAAGGAACCATTTTGTCTTCTTTAAGAAATCCGGGCTAGAGCACTGAATGCTGTATAATTATTATACTCAATACATTTTAACAAAATTCCCTACATGGCATTATTTTTCACTGAAATCGCCATAATGGTGTGCCTGATTATTTATTTATTTATTTATTTATTTATTTATTTATTTATTAAACATGGGGAATCCTATTAGAAAACAAACAAACCAAAAAAACATCATCTCTAGAACTTTGGTTTGTCCCTCCGGGGAAAGCTAAGGGTTTTATATAAAATCCTTCAATACAGCATTTCTTTATATCACATTAGAGGTAGGACTCCATCAGCGAGCGTAGAGAACCCCTTATCTATCCAAAGAACCCTCGAGTTTTTTTCTCTCAACCATTTTTTTCTTCTGTAAGAAGTGGGAGCTTGAGAACTTGAGAATCACTCTAAAGGCCGTCACCACTTAATTACGTTTTAGATCATTTGCCGAGCACAGTGTACGATTTCGGCTTGTTGCATTGACATTTCCTTAAAGTGTGTGGGCTATAATTCCTAATAATCACTAAATTTGGTTTTAAAAAATATCCCTACGTGCAGCCCTGAATGATCTGTCTGTTAACTTGAGTAGGTATAATGTACAAACATCAGTGACAGAAATGGTAGACTAATCTCCAGGCTAGAAGAAGTAGGGCTTAAGACCTGCAGGCTTGAATGAGCACTTTTTAAATGACCTCTTGCAGTGTTTATATATAGGATGTAAATACTGTTAACACTGTAAACGAAGAAAACACATCTAAATTAAAAGAAAAATGCAAATATCTGACATTTGTGGGATGTGGATCTGCATTAGATTGCTATTTATATCAAGAAGCACGAGCGGAGAGAGCTTATCTTCTGATGCAGAAGCATCTGCGCTGTTTCGTGGTGTTAATATACCATATCTCTAACTATGACTCATGCATTATCAGCAATGTGCTAAATAACTCGAATCTTATTCTGTGGGGCACTCCAGTAATGGATCAGTGTCCCTGATATCAGTGTTTG
>CM040977.1:10823115-10852490 GCA_022985145.1 Pangasius djambal | reverse complement strand
TTTTAACGTTTTTTTTTTTTTTTTTTTTTGGTTTGTTTTTTAATTACATTTTAACAATTTAATTAGGGCACTCAATCTTTATTACATAAAGACTGGTAATGAGTAAAAATCTGTCATACAGTAAAATGTAGATGAAGCTTTCGGTCTCATTCCTTCTAACGTTCCGGTCAAACAGAAATGTCAGGCACATAAATACTGTCTGAAGAAAATGTTACGCCATCAACAAGCATCCAATAATGTTAGCACGTAATAATAACCTGTCCACCTAAGGACAGTTTGCGTCACGTACCACAGAAAACACTAAGCACAGCTGGTATTCAAACATGAAGAAGTATCTATATGATGAGCATCTCCTTAAAGGAATAGTTAAAAATAAAATGTAGACTTTTCCCCGTAATCCAAAAGTAGTCTATCAACCACCACATGTTTGATATATGACTTTACCTATCTTAGCTCTTTGGCTGGAGCTATGAGGAAAATGCCAGTTTTTTAAGCAGGTATACTCTTAGTGGGATGATATGGCTGGAGAGATCTCATGTCAGCTCTGAGATCGGTGTACAAAACGTAAGTATGCAAAGCCAGAAGGAAAGGGAAACTTATCTAGGCCGAAGTGTGTAATTTGCAGAGAGAGAGAGGGGGCTGTGTTTCTCTGCACTGTTCTCGTGGGAGTTTGCCTATTTATGGGGCGCACTTTTGCTGTAGCACTTTCCTGCTCTGTCTTATGCTGCAGCTTTCTGGGTCTGGCCTGTTCACTCCCAGTGCTGACTGTGTGAGAGTGTGTTTTTCACCTTGAAGATGCTCCAGTGGATGCATATCCTTTAGAAGAGCTTGGTGGATTTTTTTTTTTTCTTTTTTAATCAGGGAGACTGTTGAAATTTTGCTGTTTTTGAATGTAATGACACAAAACGATCGCTGTAGTTTGAGCAATTGAACAGTAGTTTCCAGTCAAACTAGATGGAACAATGAATGTCTGTGAAAAAAAAACAACCGCGCTTTCACAGTACATTACATCATCACAGCAAGACATTTGCGTATTTGGAAAAAGTCTATTTGGGGAAGTAGAGATGCAGAACAAAAGTTTCTACTCAGTTAAAGTTGTGTGAAGTGAGATTCAGCAGAAGGAAGTCTTTGAATCAGGTGGTTCTTAGTTTAGTTCCACTTTTCCCTGGATTTAGAGACAATACCTGTTTCCCCATGCATTTTTAGTTTTAATTCCAGAGATACCTTCAGATTTTCAAGCGACAGCAAATACCTTGTGTTCAGAAGATATTCATAGTGCTTAATGTTACCTTACAGCTTTACTATAAAATATTTCTGTTCCTCATCTGCAAACCATACACAGGTTTTCACAATTTTTAAATGTATTACGAATAAAATTTGAAAGGTCGCATTTGCATAAACATTCAGACCCTTTACTCTAACACTTGAAATTAAGTTAATTTTCATCCAGTTTTCACTTGTGATCCTTGAGATGTTTTTTTCAACTTGATTAAAGTTCACCTATGATAAATTCAGTTGATTAGACATGATTTGGAAAGACATACTTGTCTATGGAAAGCCCCACAGCTAACAGTGCATGTCAGAGCAAAAACAAGCCATGGAGTCAAAGAAATGGTCAGAGATAGGATTGATAATGAAGAATCCAAAGGTCACTCTAATGGTAGTCCAGACATTCTGTGTTGAGAAGGACAACTTGCTCTACGGCACTCCACCACTCAAACCTTTATGGTAAAGTGGCCAGATGGAAGCTATCTTGAGTAAAAGTCACATGACAGTTTGCTTGGAGTTTGCCAAAAGGCACCTAAAGAACTTTCGGGCCATGAGAAACAAAAAGTCAAGGTCTGATTACACCAAATTGGAACATTCTGGCCTGAATGCCAAGCGTTACATCTGAAGGAAACTAAGCACCACTGATCACCTGTGAATTCCATTCCTATGGTGAAGCCTGGTGGTGGCAGCATGATGATGTGGGGATGTTTTTAGCAGTAGGAACAAGGTCAACATGAAGAGATCAAAGTACTGACATCTCAAGGGTGCACCTAAGCACCTCAGATTGGGGCAAGGGTTCACCTTCCAGCATTACAAAGACCTGAAACACACAGCCAAGACAACACAGGAATGGCTTCAAGATAAGTCAGTTAATGTCCCTGAATGACACAGCCAGAGAGCGGACATGAAGCTGATCTATAGAGAGACCTGAAAATAGCGGTTCAACAAATACTTAAGACTATGTTCACCCCAAAGGGGCTGACTAAAGGGTTTGAATATTTATGTAAATGTGATTTCTGTTTTTTTTTTTTTCTTTAATCCAAAAAACTGTGTTACAACTGTTGCTTTTTCATTATGGAGTGCTTTGTTGATTTCTGAGAAAAATGAATTGAAAATTGAAACAAAAAAGAAAGGTCAAGGGGAATGAATACTGAATGCACTGTATATGGCTTACAAAACTAGGCCAGATTTAGAGATGACTTCATGAGTCTTGTGGTCTTGAATGCTGTCATTCACGTCTAGAAATAATCCAGCTGAACTCCGATCACGAAGGGCAGGAGTCTGAATAATAGTCCATTTAGATCCTAGAACCAGAAACCACACTGACGTTAAAGTGATTAAATACACAATGGATGCTTGAGATGAGCAGGCACAATAGAGAAGGCCAAAAGTGGTTAATCAGGGTGGCTCACATCAGTTTATGACAAGTTAAGAAACATGTTTTACATCTAATCCAAATAGAGATTTAAAGTGGTCAGGCTTTTTTTTTTTTTTCAAAAATCTGTTCTTTAAGAATCCTGCTTATAAAAAATATGAGAGACAGTGTGAAACTCTCACAAAGCTCAAATTGTCCAACAGTAAATAATGTACTGAATGTAAATGTAAACTCTTATCATCTAACATCTTTCATAATAATGTAATTCTCTCTTCTCAGGAGAATGTGTCTTTGGCAGATATCCTGTGTCTGAGAGACAGCTGTCTGTCCGAGCAAGAGGTGTGGGCGGTGTGTGCAGAATGTGTGCGCTCGCTGCAGAGCATTTCCTGCTCTCCACTTTTTTACACTCTCTGCATTACACCAGACACTCTGGCCTTCAACGCTCACGGCAACGTGTGCTTCATGGAACAGCTCAGTGGTCAGTAATCTTCACGTTCACCACCGTGTGTGTATGTAACCCTCTATCATCACTTTCACTGTCAGCAGTATTGTTTGGCTGTAAAGGGCCTAGTTTTGATGACCTGGACTTAGGAAGTGTCTTCTAAATTGTTGTCCTTGCAAATGATTCTCTACAAAGCCTAGAGGCTGTTCTATAATGTTTGGAAGAACAATAAACTTTACATGAGTTGCAGTTTTAAAGTGTACACTATTAAAGGTTATATATTACTCATTCTGTCTTGATTTGCTGCTTGAGTTTCGGCTGGCGGCAACTGTGTGTTTGTGCTAAAATGTGCAAGAGTGTGCACCCAGTACAGATAAACAAGGTCTTCAGGAAGATCTGAATACATAACAGAACCCATGTTTTAGGGTTATAACTAAATCCGGATCTCTAGGCTCAGGATTCTCCATGTAGTATTGAGTACTGAACTTGCTACTTGTGTACAAATAAAATGGCCATGGAATGTATTCTACATTTCCAGCCATCCCAGGCTACTTTTGATATAAAATATTTTTTTAGTAATTGCTTGTTAGTTAAACTCATGTACTACTTATATTTGACCAATAAGCAAGACCAGCAACTAAAACTGGCCATGCGTAGAAGTTCAGTTAAATTTCTTTAGCTGAATATGATCCTGTATTGGAAACATGGCTCATGAATGAACAAATTGTGCAGCCAAAGGACAAAGCACTCAAAGAGTGAGCAGAGCCACAGATGTCTGACTTCCTAATTCACATCCTAATATATCCCCGAATTATTGGTCACATTGGACAGTGACACTATTGTTTTATTTCTCTATCATACGATATGATATGAAGTGCAACAAATACTGTAAGGGTACAGCACAGAATGTTAGGCCATTCACGACTATATTTGGTGAACCATATTGGAATCAAAGCCTTGTTTTACATGGTTCATTAATGGTTTACATACATAAATAATACTGTCCCTAAATACGTTATGATTTTTCATCTGCATTGCAGGCAGGGCCGGAGTGAGACTGTTTTTCAGCCCGGGAATGTTATCTGAGCGGCCCACACACTCACTTGGGATTTCCACAATGAAAAATCCACAGTTTAAACTCTTTTGACTATTTACTTTAACGGCATTTAATGGCATAGTAGGCACAACACAAATTAAATAAATATATGCAAAAAAATAATCAACAGGGCTAAAATATATGTAAAAGGCTTTTGCTTTTTACATAAACATATAATTATTAAAATTTTGACTAAGACAGTTCTGACCTTAATTTTTATGCTTAAACAGGCACTTTTACTTTATTTCCACCCTATTTCCTTTCAACTGTTTTGACATTTACTATTTACATTAGTCATGGCCTCCTGTGTATGTTTATCTCTATTTACATTTACATTTATGGCATTTGGCAGACGCCCTTATCCAGAGCGACTTACAATAGTATATATCTATAAAACGTACACAGCAGGCCACTAGTAATGCAAATATGAATACGGCTTCTCAGAGGCAAAAATATCAAATATCTTTCACACTTAGATGGCCACATAAAAAATCAGTCATTAATAAATATCCCCAGCAATGGTCTGAAAATTCTTGATGCTAAAATTGCTAAGCACTAAACTGAAAGTAGCTTGAAGATGAAGGAAATATGGGCTACCTAGAAATCGTAGCTTGTCAAGCTAAAAGTTTCTTATGATTTAAAGCAGTTGAGTATCTCATTAATTTGCATCTATATTATAACCGGTTTTCCCGATTAGCCACTCCGGCATTGGGCACAGGATATACACCTACAACCTCATCTTACCATAAATCAAACCGTCCATTTTGCTTCTTGAACTTTTTGAGAGTGCTGGATTAGTAATATGTCTCTCTCAAGGCTCCTTTGATGTAATTGCATTCTGTGGCCAGTGAAGACTCCCTGCTGTTTGTCTTATCTTTCATAGTTGCTATAGCTTTCATCGTTGAGAATATGTAATACAGTGCACCAAGGATAGTGAGAAGAAACAAATGTGACCTATAAAACTCCTCCAACTCTGCAGAACAGTCTGGAGGAGGCTGGGGATCCTCAGCATCTTTGGCCTACTTAGAAGAGACGATGCTGCGGCAAGCTCCACAGCAGCTTGTGCTTGTGTCTTAGAGAGTAGCACTGTGCCTGGATTACTACTTGACAGAAATTAACCCTCCTGTTCTACTTAGAACTACTTAGCAATGGTGCACTGCTCGACTGGTTCCATCAACCCAGGCTATTTTACAGCAGTAGAATTAACTAATGTATTTTGAAAGCACCCTTAACCTTAAATTTCATATAATATGTATATATACAATATTTATGGACCTTTTTTTACGTACTGAAGATTGTATATAGATGGGAGAGCAAAAAATGAAAGTCACCTGTAATGTGACTTAAAATTTTTTTTATTTCACCTCATTACTTTCAGGTGAAAATTACTTGATTTCTGTAATATTATTTTATTATGCTTTTTTTTGCACATGATTGTTCATATTCATGAAATAAATTAAAGCAGGTTTTATGCTGGAAAAATCTTTTTTTTTTTCAATGTTCTAGTTTCAGCAAAAATTAAAAACGGTTCATTTTGAATCAAGCAGAACATTAAGGTTAAACTTTTGATTCTGAGCCTTTTAGTTTATTTGAAATTACAGTAATTATTTTACTTGATATTTGATTTTTTCCCCCAGATGACCCTGAAGGCTCCTTTGTTCCTCCAGAGTTTGACAAGACTGGGAACACATTTGAGGTGAATTATTTTATATACTATTTTAACTGTATCCTGATATTGATACTAAGCTGTTACTTTAAATTGTTGTAGATTTGCACTCTTGTTTAACAAGAACATTATGACTAGCGGAATTGGCTAGGATTGTCTCACAAACTGTTTATGTGTCTCTGCATTGTCATTGTCATTACTTTATACATACTTTATAAATAAATGGAATATGGAAGTAAACAGAAAATTCTAAAGCAAAAAAGGAAATGTGCAACATCGTGACTACTCAATGTTCAAGATGTTGCACAATTTCCAGATGACTATTAAAACTTGTGATATCAACCATGTTAACGCCTTCGTACAGAAGGTCAGATTTTCCATGAGTCTTATCCCTTCCATTAAAGCACATGTTCAGATGACATGCTGATGATCTAACAGGGATCATCAGGTTTTACGCAAACTTGTGTGTCAGCTCGAGTGCACGCTGTCATTAAAGCAAAAGGGGTACTTCCAAATACTTAGTACCAAATACTAAGACATTCTAAAATGCATGTAAATATTTTTTAAGATTCTAATTTTCATTGAAGCAGTTGATGATATTATAATATCATTTGTAATGAAAACCTTTGTGTTGAATTGAAAAGGCATTTTCACTAGTGTTCCCAGACCTTTGGACCCCACTGTAGGAACTAATTTGTTATGTCTGTTATAGAATGTGAATGCAGCCTGACCTCCTTAATACAACAATGCAAATATCGGTTTTATTCAGACCCAAAGAGCATCTTTTCACATAACAATATTCCTGGAAAAGAGTGGCCCTGGATATCCAGTAGACATGGATACAGGCGATTGTGTATGGTGTTCTGGTTGGTCACAGAGGGTGTAGATAAGCACTCATTTGTTAGCCTAGATGAGAGAGTGCTTGACCTGCCACAGATGATAGATACTACCTGGCCTGCAGGCAGGAAGATGGATGACATTGTTCACTTTCATCTGTATTTGTCTGTACTCTCTACTTAATGGCTTTAGGAATAGCAGGATGACATAACCAAAACAGAATTGCATGTGGGTGGTCCAGTTTCATGCAGGCATGACTAAGTTTCACACTTTTGTATTTGGCACTAATATCAGTATCTGGACAGTGATTAATTGGACAAAAAAATAATTATTTCAAGATAACTTTTTTTACAGAAGAAACCTTTTTATGCAGGTAACGGAAAGAGCTCAGTAGCACTATCATTCTTATTACTTGTCACTACCTGCTTTTCTATAACTAATGACAACACTTGGACAAAGTGCTCTGTACAATGCCTTTTACCTACTGAAATCGTGTTGCCGTCATCTTTCTTCACACTCTTTTAGGGTCATGTGTTCTCGCTCGGCTCCACACTTTCAGCTGCTCTGGGCTACGATATAGAACCTGAGACAGAGGCGGAGTTGGGGGTCGATACCCTCAGGTTGCTTGAACAAATGCAAGAGGAAAAGCCAGGAGACCGGCCTTGCCCACAGGTTTGGAAAATTCACAACCGTTTTCACATTTCACATTGTATTTTGCTATTCCTTCTTTTAAATATTTTGTTATTGTATTGGAAATAAATGATCTGTTGTTAACATCATAAGAAATACATCAGGTATATATATATGTTGCACCTATGTTGCTGCGTAGGTTGAACTTTCGAGCATAACCTAATGCAGATGTAAATTGTGAATATGTTAAAGGCTATGAACTACTAAAATATAAACAGTTGCACAAACAACATAGTTTCAACATGGATGACCCTAACCCTAACTCTAAACTTTGTTTGGTGCCACTTTGATATACTCAGTAGTGCAGCATCCACCAGTAAATTCTGTTAACACTTTTAATTTTCCCTTTTTCTGTTTGTTCTCAAACCTTTTTTAGTCTAAGGCCCACTTTGTGGAGAGAAAATGTCACTGTGGCCCTCTGCAACTACCCCCATCCTGACATTACAGCTAACTCATTGAGTAGGAGCAGGATGGCTATGAATTGTGTTTCTCTGGCACATTTAATTATAAAAATGTTAACATCTATTTTAATAACATCTATTACCCCTCCCCCCCCCAGCACACACACAGACACACACACACACACATTGATTTTGCCAATTCCCTCCCACTAGCTAACTCTCCCCTGTTTACCCAATAGATACTAGCCAGGGAGGGCAGGGCAAACATGCTTCCTCTGAGACATGTGAAGCTGACCTCAAGATCTTTTTGAGTTATACTCATGCAGTGTAACACACAGATGAAAGTAATATCTGCCCTCTTCCACATATGTGAGCTTACAGAAGCCCACAATTGGCTAGTGTCGCTGTAACTGACAGGAGAGAGAGTACTGACCTCCGGGTGATAGGGTAAACACTTTTCTGTTGCACCCCTCAGAAGCCGACGTCTACTATTTACAAATGAATTAAGTAGAGATACAACTTTGGAAATTTTAATATGGTGCCCTTGGCGCCACTCAGTGTGAGAAACACCGGTTTAGCATATTCAATTACTGATTAGTTAGCAGTTAAGTTAAATGTGTTTGTAGGATCGACCCAGGATCCAACAGAATCCTGAAGAGGATAAAGTGGTTGCTAAGGATGAATGAATCAATGAAAAAACACAGCCAAACACAGCCAAAAATGTGTGTGTTACAGCCAAGCAGCACAGCCAAAATGTTTACAGCACCAGTTTTTAATTGGCTACTCTCAAACTATGGTTTGGTGTAGACTTCTTATTGTGATTTAGCTTATTTAGATTTATTTGTGGTGAAACTGATTTATGTGCTCGTTTAAGCAGAACCTTGAGAGTAAACAGGAGAATAATCCTACGATGAACGCAAAAGTAACAGGAAACAGGCAATAACTGTTTCTCATGTTATATGCACTTAAAAAAAAACAACAACAACCTAGACTGTTTTCAAGCACATTTGCCTGTTCAAGCACTTGCTGATGTTTTAGCTCTTACGTGAGAGAGCTTTGCTGAGAACCGTGAATATTTCTCTTAATGGTGTGCTGAAAGACAGCTCTGTTTTTCACATGACCTTGGGATCAAGCATTTTTTCAGAACAAATCACACACTTTAAAGCTTAATTGTGATGCTTTTTGTCTCGCTGATGTGTGATTGTTACCCTGAGTATATACCATATAGCCAGATCCTGTCTATTCAGATTTCTTTCAAACAAGAACAAAGCCTCTAGACCATAATTATATCTCACATTACCCATGAAGCCATGAAAGGCAAAGCAGAGCAGAATTTGTAGTGGAAAAACTGTGTAAGATGCATATGCAGGAGAGAGGTATAAGACACAAGTTCATATTTAAAAGATGTTTATTAGGATTCTGTCTAGGCAAGGATCAAAAGCAAAAAGGCACTAGCAGAACACAAGAGAAGCTACTAGAGAAATAGACCGGAAAGGCACAGTGGAAACACAAAAACTTTTAAATGGACAAACCAGACAGGCGTAAGTAAATAAACTAGAGAACAACAGATCAGACTGAATAACTGCCATGACAACGGGGTAATGAGAACAGGAAACATTAGCCTTATAAAGAAAGTGGAGTGGAAAAAGGGAGCAGTGATGCACAGAGGATGATGGGTAAATTGGGACAGAATCAGGGCGGATGTGACAATGTGTTGAACCTGGTTATTGAAAAAGTCCTGCAGTTATTCTTGTGCAATCTCAGAGAAATCATATATAGAAAAGCAACAATAAGCCAATTCTTGCGAAGACTACCTAACCTTTCAATTCTAATTTTTCTCCCTGTTTGATGAGAACCCTGGCATTTCTGTACCTCAAAATCTAGTTGCAGTATATCTTGTGTAAATGGATCTCAGAAGAATTTTCAAACGGATCTCTCGGATCTCTCCCTCTCAGCTATAATGTTTTTGCTTTATTAATTAATTTAATTATGGTACACACCAATATGCCATTCATGTTAGTGTTAACTTCTCTTTCTTCACAGGTCATTCTGTCTCTAGCAGAAGCCAAAATCACAGACACTACATCCAGAGCAGTGTGTCGAAAGCTCTCAGCCATTGGAAGAAGAGTGCTCTCCATAGAATCAGTTGCACCTTTCCAAGGTTTTACTGTCCTCTGCTCTCGGATTGTAAAGCTTCTACTGTTGTTATTGTCTTAACAGTGTAATCAATTTTTAATTTCATTCATAGATGAATGGGACAAATCATATCATCACTTAATGGAATATAAAGGCTCACGGTCAAGCTCGGTTGAGAATCATACTTATGACCAGCGCATGGCCAGACATTATTCTTCAGATTCTCATGAAGACGAGGAGCATCTGGTTAAACAAAGGAGAAGAGTCTGCAATGGTTCATTCCGCTCTGGGAGTGTGGATGGATATCACGGAGGTCCAGTTTCGCTCCGAGAGGTGAACTCCTTCTATCCATCTCAGAATAGCTCTCCTGTTGTTAAGATGAACCAAGAGGTGAAGTGGAGGAGATCACGGAGTGCCCTCAACCGCTCCTGCTCCATTCCTGACTCCAACAACCCCCCCGTGTTCTCATCTCCTTCACACACCAACCTGAGCATGATGGTAGCAGACTTGTCAGAGATTGGAGGAGAGGAGAGTATGATGATGCAATGGGAGGACCATATGCTGAAGGAAACACACAAGAAGTCTGCACAGGATGAAGATTCAGGCAGAACAGAGGAGGTTCTCAGCCACTCTATAGAATCTCTGAATACAATAAGTAATGGCACCCCTACTCATATCAGCATCGATGCAGATCCAGATTTCACTGGTCAAAGTGAAGTCGTAAGGGAGGAAACCCCCGTGCTCCCCACACATGTAGATGAGGAGATAAAGAATAGCAATCTGTGCTGTTCTAATCATATGACCAAAAGCATGCTGTGCCTCAATGAGGAATCTCAGGATGAGGTAAGATGTTGATTCAGAGTCTGTGCTTTATAAAGAGGTTATTCTTTCCTATCTTTTGTGGTTTTGTGGATTAAGTGCTGAGCATTTTATTATTGCACATTTGGATAAATGCTGTTTTGGCGGTTATTTGCAGTGGGTCTCTCTCCGGGAGCTGCTGACGCACTGTACACGGCCACTGTCTGTGAATGAGTTGTGGGCCCTGTGTTACACCTGCCTGTCCACACTGCAAACCTACACTGATTTCCCAGGTCAGTCCTAGACAGGGAAAAGATGTACAGTGCCTCCTGGAATAAAAGACCCACCCAGGTTATGTTGAGCTTAAAAAATCCTCACACTTACTTGCTTTCAGTAAGCATAGTAAACCAGGGCCGTGGTGGATCCAGAGCCTATTCCAGGAACACTGGGCATGAAGAATAGCGACACCCTGGATGGGACTCTAGTTTGTCACAGGGCACCATGGACACACATATTCACACCTCATGACAAGTTATCTTAGCCAGTCCACCTACAGGCATGTTTTTGGGAGGTGGAAGGAAATCGGAGAAACTGAGGAAACCCATGTGGACATAGGCAGAACATGCACAGAAACTCCACAGTCACAGTAACGCAAGCTCTGAATAGAACCTGTGACCCTGGACTTCTAACCACGCTAACCACTGTGCCACAATGCCACCCCAGAATTTTTAAAAAATATCGTGGATTATTATGTTTAACACAGGATTAAATTGCTCAAAAAATGTATGTCTTTCCACAAATACTAATTATTGCTGGCAGCCTGATTACTGAAATACATTGAACAGTTTCTAATAAAATATGACATGGAGGTGCAGTTCTCTCCATGTCCATGTGGGTTTCCTCTGGGTTCTTTGGTTTTCTCTGAGACCCCCCCCATGTGTGAAGTGTGTCTCAGAATAGCTGCACTAATAGTCATTTCAATGTTAGACCAAATATCAACTTGTTTCAGTGCAACTCACAAATACTTATTACTTAATACATTAAGAATTACATTACAATGCTTAATTCTGATTCAGCATTATTCTTGCTGGCCTATGCTATTTATAGAAGAGTAACAGAGCTAGTTTGCTGAAGCCGTGACAAATATTGTCTAACTAGGGAAGTCTATTCAAAAGGTGACAAGCTATATAGCATTTCTTTATGTGGAAGAGTTCATTAAGGTTTAAGGTGAATTATCGTAGCTTCACATTATACTGTGCCAAATTTTCACAGGATTTCTGGCAGAACTGAAAAGAACACCTGAAAGTAGCCAGCTTTGTGAGTTTAATTGAAATGCTTTTTTTGTTTCGTTTGTTTTGAAAGCTTACCTGTGCCTGGACTCTGTGTATGTGGGCGGCGATGGAGAGTTGCTGTTCCTTCTGCCTAAAAACACAGGTACTGCTGTTCACAACACACTGATGAACACAGAGAGTGCAAATACAGAGGATCATGGATGAAATGATGGAAAGATAATTAAATTTATATTTAAATTTGATATGTGAATTGCAGTTAATTTACAACTACAGAGGCTACTCCAGTCATTATATTCATTATGTTCAGTTGAAAATGAAAAAGATTAGTAATATGTGTCCACTTTAGACAGGATCGACCAACTAAAAGAGGGTTTCTAAACACCACAAAACTATGGGAACAAAAACATGTACATAACTGAATCAGCTCCAATAGTTATCCAATCTCAACACAAAAATGGGGAGTGTTGCATTTGGGGAAAAAATCAAAGGAAGTATTTGACTTACAGTGACTGTTTGCCAACTACCAAACATAATAATGGTTTCTTATTGGTATGGGTAGATACCGATGTTATTAATAGTTGCTTTATGTGATTGTGTAATGTCCAATAAAAAGATAAGGAATGTTGAAGATCAGATGGTCACCATGTTACCACATTCCAATAAATTGCAAGGATGAAATCAGCGCCTTTAATAGGACATCATGGTGCAAAGTAGAGTCATAAATGTGTATTAATTAAATTTATTCAAGATTGGAGCTCTAGTGGTTAATAGGTGAATTACAACAACATTGGAGCCATTTCTCTCCTTGAACCCTCCTCCCATTGCCTCCCATTTAAACACACCATACCATACCATACATACCGCAGCATTTTACTAATCCAGAGTGACTATCCTTTTCTCATGTGTGTAACTGGATGATGTTGTTAGCATTTTTATGCTAACCTGTATTTTTGCTCACTATGCTACTCAACTGCTTGGTAGCTAACACTGTATGTAACACTATAAAATTTGGCATATACTGATTTGCTGCAGGCTGAATGGTCAATAGTGCTCTTGCTGTCCTGCGTTTCTTTGTAATCGTGAGCTGAGTTTTCAATTGACTAGCATTAGATACATTTCTATGAAGGTGTTTCATCCAAAACATTATCTCACCTGGCTCTCTAATTTATAAACCTGTATCTGCTTGATTTGATATGCAAAGCTGGCCGTTCATACACGTCACCATTTAAAATGGATTGCATTTACACACATGTCCAAGAGGAACATTGTTAATTCTACATCCAACTTCATCCACTTCACCAGTAATACATTTCTCCACTTGGGAAAGGCACTACGATTTTTTTGTTACTGGTTCTGCTATGTTTCTTGTCATTAAGTGTTTTGGAAAAATGGTGTGTATGACGGAAAGAAGTTACAATTGCAAAATCCGACCCTACTCTTTATTAGTTAATTTATTAGTATTAGTGATACTGATTCACCTTTACTGTTAAATTAAATCTATTGCTAGATTTAAATGTCTGTGAATGTCTTGAAAATAAGCAAAGAGCTTTGAGTACTAGGACAGTGTGTTTTTTTTAAGGCTCATGTTCAGTGCTGCAGGCCTACTGTCCTTTTTTTATCATATTTGTAGGATCCAATGATGTCTTTTATGTAGCTCCTGAATTCCAGGAACATGGCATTTTAACAGAAAAGGTGAGTTGAGTGGTAACCCTATTTTTATAGTGAATTGTCAGCTAGTGCTTTTTTTAGACATTTAAATGCTTGAGCTTGCAAGGAAAATGTGTTTTTGTTCTTTTCTAGGCCTGCATATATGGAGTGGCAGCTATTTTGTGGGCCACAGCTAAATTTCATTTGTCCCCTAATCAGAAGCTAGCTATGCCGAGAAAACTCAAGAGGCTCCTGCTTGAGATGGCCAAAAAAACGCCTATTGAAAGACCATCTATTGTTATGGCAAAAAAGGTAATAAACAGATAATTAAATAGAAGATTAAGAGCTAAGTTAATTACATGTGTTGAATATTTTTGTTCATATGTTTATATGTAAAGCTCAGTGTTACATTATATTCACTGAAAGAGTTCTATATAATTATATCCTCATATATCAATTGAAGCAGCCTAACTTACAGTAAGAAAATGATAGACACAATGGTTTAAATACTTGAATATCTTTCATGCTGCACCAGAGTTGCCGTGATTATCTGTCCCGTCAGGGGACTGACGCTGAGACTGTGTGGACACAGCTAATAAACAGACTTCATAAGGTATGCATTAGCATGTAGGGTTACCAGATAGATTAAGATATCAGATTAAGGGAAACATGAACTCTTATAGGATTCCTCTTTAAAGCTGTAGTCAGTCAGTAGTTCAATGTCGTGTTTCTCCACTCCAGTGAGAGGCCTCACAGTATGAATAATCATAGATTATCATAAAAATATAGAATTTAGTAAGTATAATATAGTAACATAGCAAATATTTTCATTTTAGGGAATGTTCCTAATTTTCACCTGATTTAATCAGTGTGTAAACTGATGTTTAAACTTGCATTCCTGTGTAATTTTAGGCATCCAGTAGGATTAATGAAGAAGAAAGTTCCCCAGATGTGGGCTCATTCAAAAACACAGATACAGCTGAGACAAAAACTGGTACATTTGTAATCTTTCTTTAATGATTACTGCTCATTACATTCTGTATTACTACATCAAGAGTGTCTAATCCTACTCCAGGAGATTTAAATCCATCTTCTTCGCATAGTTCCTACTTCTAATCTAGCAAATTCAAATTCAAAAACTGTTCGAATGCTTCTGAAGACCCAAATTACTTTGATCAAGTTTTATTACACTGGGGTTGGAACACTGCAGGAATGTAGATCTTATAGATTATATCCTTCATTTTATAAATCTTTAACTATACATTATTTTATGCTTAATAAAACATTTAACCATAACTTACTTTACAAATTTTTTTTATGTCTGTGTTTGCAGGTTTCATCCCTCTGGGCCATGATGTCAGGTTGGCCCCTGTATCTGGTCCTCTTCCCCAGAGCAGCTCTCTCTCTATGACAGCAAGGCTGCCTGAGGCTTTCACTTCTTTAGCGACCCACTTTACTCCTATAGTAGTGGCTCAGGAGGATGTCAAGGAAGAGGAATCGCCTATTCCTCAGCCAGGGATAGGCAGGTAGGCCATTGCTTTTTTACTGTATGGTGTGAAGGAAATGAACAATCTTGATTTAGTGACTTCAAACTAATTAGCTCTCAAGCCGTAAAAGAGTAATCATGTACTAACCATCTTGACAGGAAGAGCTTTTGTAGTCAGTAGTATAATTTTGCATTTGGTTAATATTTACGTGAGTTTTCTAAGAGATCTGACTATTTAACTCTGTTCTGTTCACTGTGTTAAAGCCTCCCCAGTGAAATTGAAATTGGAAATGATGACCTGACCATTGAAACACCACTACTTCAACAAAACTGGACACAGGGAGAGCAAGAGGAAGACCATTGCTCATCCTTGTCCAGTAGCACAACTGTTCTTACCTCTTCACCTCACACCAACCTCCAAACAGCCTGTCCAGAGTCAAACAGCCAGTCTCTGCCAACCTGTCCCAACGTCTCATGCTCTGCTGGCGTTTACAACAACTTCCTCCTACAGCAGGACCCTCAGAGTGGCCGTCTGACACTGTTTCCTGTTCACATAGCTGTTTCTCAGCCAATCACAGGCCTAGATCTTAGCCTGCCATTGAGGGCAGACACAGAGACTGACTCAGGATCCCAAAACACAGAGTATGATGTGCATCATGTTACCAAGAATGGAGAATCTGATCACCATTTCACATCCTCTTACTACAAGACCAGCAAAGGCAACATTCCAAATAATAGAGCTCACCTGAATATCACTGAGCCTCTCCAGCATACCAGGGTATTGAGCACTATACGACAGAGACACCCTGTCCTGCAGCAGGTCATTGGTCTTATCAGAGAGGAGTTTGCCTTTGACTGTTATCTGGAAAATGGAGCAGAGGAGCTGGTAATGGGTAATTGAATTATGTTATTTTGATTAAGTAAGCAATTTCTGCATACAGATGCTGAGAACTTTCTCGTTTGATAATAGACCTAATATTTCAGGACGTAGTGCTCTCTTGTGCATTGGTGTGGAAATTAGATTAGGGCATTAGATTCTCAAGCATAATACCTTTTTTACTGCTTTAGAGGAAAATTGGCTAACATTTCTCAAGCATATCATGCTGATTAAGCGTCTATTTAATTAAGATGTAATTACTTTAATGTATTACATTAATTATACTATAACCACACTATGACCAAAAAATGGATGAGTGCAGTTAATTGGAGCTACTGCATATTTTCCTGTTTTGCTTTTTATTTATTTTTATTTCTATTTATTTGTTTGTTTGTTTAAAAAGTGGGACTTTAGAGATTAAATGATTACCTTAATTACCTTGAACTCCTGCTATGTATATTGATCATTTTTATATTCTCTATCTGTAGGAGAGTACATCCTTTCTTTAACAAGCCTTCACTTTGAGACCTTCTGTAGAGCAATAGTGGAGAAGTTCAGTGATCTCCACTGGGACAAAGACCTACTAGGATTGCTGCACTCTCTTGTCAATCATGACCCCTCTTCCCTGTAAGTGCCAGTCTTCAGAAAACCACTTTTTATATTAACCATTTGCAAAATTATCCTTTAAATACAGTATTGGAATATCTGTATTTCACTTATGATTACTATGATAAAACTATTATTTTATTATTGCCACACTATTTAGGTCAGCAACCAGCAGCACACACTCACTTTTTTTCTGGAAATCTACTCAGAACAGCCTAACTCGGTCAGCTTGGTGGTGCTCTATGAATTTTAATTTACTTCCAGTGAGACTTTCACAATACCCACTTAAGATACCGAAGCCTCCACTACCCCATTCTACTCATCATTAGCATTCATACTAGAAGCATTTCAAAAAGCCCTTCGCCCAGTCCTTCTCCAGGCTGATGGGTCCCTATGGTAACAGAAGAGCCTGGGCTTGGGATTGACAAGAGAACACTTGAGCTTCTTTTAAGGCTTGGAGGGGTCTGGAGGAGCCAGATGTATATATAGAGGAAGCCAGATGTGTAAACAGAGGAGAGAAAGCCGTGCAGATGATGCCACTCCCTTCTAGAATTTGTTTCCAGAAGGGTCACATGAGGAAGAAGAGTTGCAAGGAGGGTGTGTAGCATGGAGGATAGAGTGTAGTCAGACACAATAGGCCCTTTCTGCTGGATGAGTCACATGACACTCAGGCCCATCTCTGTGTAGGCTTGGAGGGCTGGGATGATGAGATGATGGAGGGAGAGAGACAGAGAGAGAGAGATTCACAGTTCTGTTTCTCACTAAAACTGCAAACTGTTGTAATTCTAGGGATTTTTCTAGGGATTTAGGAAGGATGCCAGGAGAATTCTTGAGTGGCAGGTTACTTGCTTTCCAACTGATTACTATCCAACTGGTATGTGTTGCTGTTATGACTTGTGGTCAGCTGTCTGCTTTTGTTATTCTTTTCTGCTTAATTTAAATTGAGGAATCCAAATTTATAACCACACTTGCAATAACAGTCGCATATAGTCATATATATTCAGGTTATTATTTGTGATAGAATTGCTTAGGTTTGTCATTTAGTGGTTTGCCAGTTTTATGAAGAAGGGTGTCATTTTTTTTTCTGAAAAATGTGTTAAGCCATGTTCTGCTTTACATAACTGATTACACTGTTCTATGGTCTGTGCCAGATACTCTCTATTTTAGTATTTGAGTTTTTGTTGACATTTACAATTATATTTATTTATTTGGCAATCAAATATATCCAAATCTGCATACATGTAAGGTAGAATTATATTCCAAGCACCTAGAGGGTCAAAGTCTAGGTCTAGTCTTTAATAGCTGCAATATGCCAAACTGTGCTTTACTGTGTTCCGTAACAATGATCTAACTGTTGAAAGACCTGATGGTGTTTCAGATTATCCAGAACATCAACAACAAAAAGGTTGAAGTAAAGAATACTGCATACACTTGCCAATGTCTGACTGATACTATCTTGATATTTGCTAATGCAATATTAATATTGGTAGGAAAACATTTAAAAAGATATAGCATTAGAGAGTGTAGTTACTGACAAATATAGTACACTTACACATTCAGATGGAGAGGGCTGAAATTTTTGCAACATCATTGTTTAAGTGCTCTAAGAAAAGCTAAGGTATTTCTTTAATGTTGTGAGGGAATCTATAGCAATGCACTATTCAATAGTAGAATTCAACTTGATGTGATCACCTGTATAGAACCAGTGAAAAAATGAACAGTGTTTAGTTCACACTAATGAACAGTGCATGTTCATTAGCAGACCTCCAGATAGAAGGTCTTTAAAACTCAGCTTTACTTAAAGCACTTAGACATTGATTTTTTGTCTGTCCATCTGAAAAGGTATGTGTTTTTGTCTGTATAGCTATAATATTGTCATGGATTATCCCTCGTAGCACGCTGTGCTGTTCAAAGTGCTGTGAGCACTGTTTTAAGTTCAAGTCATATGGTTTTGTTTTAAAATGTGCTTTTGTTGTGATTCTGGCCGTGTCTCCGCCCCTGTCCTGTCATTGGCGTATTACCTGATTGGGTGCACCTGTTTTGTCGATTTATACCCAGTTGTGTCTTTGCCTAGTTTTGAAGTCTTATCATTTTTTTTTTTTTTACCATGTTTTTAGTCTCAATTACCCAGTGTCACCCAGAAGAGTCTGGTTCCTCTCAGGGTTTTTTACTCATGCCATCTCAGGAGCTTTTCCTTACCACTGTTGCTCCTCATTAGGATCTACATACAGTATGTATTTAAGACTGAGGTATTCATTATAGGAAAGAACAGGTATGGCAGTGGTTTGAGTAGCTGCAAGATTGGATGTCTGCTTCTAAAGAGGTGGTGTGTATGGCCAAGAACAGATATTTGGGGTATGCCTGTTTTACTTGATTGAACCCTCTGTAAGACCTTGAGAAGTGGCCCTGGTAAAAGAACTGAAGACCTGGCAGTAGCTCTTGCAGATTGTTGGGTATATAGAGGTGTCAACTGGCCCCCCAGACCAAGGGGCCAGCCTTAAAACAAGACTTCTGGAGATCCACCAGGATCACCTATCGTTCATGATCAACAGAAACACTATTCTGTTTGAGGAAAGAAGATACCAAAACAAATGTTTTGAAAAGGAATACTGATCTTTAGTTCTCTACTGTGAGGGGTTGAGTCCTGATTTCTTGAGTGAGTGGTTACATTAGCCTGCTTGAATTTGGTAGGGAATTTGACTTTCATGACTGGCATATGTCCTGCAGGAGATGTGAAAGGAAAAGATGTTGCATTTCATTTTCCTTTCTCTCTACTTGTTTTTCTTTCTCTCAGAGTGTCTGTTGAAGATCCTTCATCAGAGCTGGAGGAAAGGGCACTGACATCACTCCCAGATGCCAAAAGTGAGGGAGAAGAGGGAGGGAACACCGAGCCCGGTCAGCTTGACCACAATGCAAACAAGTGCCATGCTCCAGAAGAGAGAGAACATAAAGCAACTAGACAACAAAACAAAGGCGAGCCTAAGGACAAACAAGGACACATGAGAACAGGAGACGGAAGAGAAGAAGGAAAAACAGCCGGTGAGATCAGGAACATGCAAAAGGAGACTCAGCCAGTCACATTTAAGAAGCATCATCTTAATGACAGCACAGGTAGGTGTCCAACAGCGACATCTTTCAAGACTTAAAGCTTCCATACGTCAAATGAGTAAATGTATTTTTTTAAGAGACAACGTTATTTGCATCATTGTAATTTGGATTAACTGTGAAGTGAAGCTATGAATGCAGCAATGTTGGATGAACTTATAATGGGTGAAATGTATTCACCACTGCCAGCCACACACAGAGAAGCCTCAATGCTTCTGTCTTTCTGAAAGTTGCTCTGGAAACACTTGGAAAGTGAACTTTCCTCCTATTTCTCTTCCTCCCCTGTCTTTCTTCTCATGTTTTTGTAAACACACTTGCATTATGTTTTCTGTTCCATCCTTTGTATCAGCTAGATTACAAGATGACTGGATACCAACCCAAATACATCGTTAATGTACATCATACCACAGTGCTGTTGAATTCTTGAATCTGATTGATCAGAAGGTGTTGATTAATTTTATTACTGACAGCAGTTCTGACAGTAGTGCTGGCTGCAAGGCAAATCACAGGTTTATATTAATGTGCTCAGTCTTAACCAAGAAAAACGTATAATTGTTGAGATGCTTGGCAAAGGTTTCTGTGAGAAGATGTTTATTTAACATTTATGGAAGGAATCTCTAGTGTAAGTGCTTTGTAACCGTAATAGGTAAAACTGTTCTTTTTAAGCCATGGGAAAGTGTAAGGATAGAGAGTGTTGTTTTTTCCATTTGTCTCTAATATTTCTCTCTAATATTCATGTTATTGTATGAGGTGAGTGATAACAGAACTTGACTTGTTGCACGGATGTTCCACAACAGTGAATATAACTATAAACAGATAAACAGATGCTTTAAAAAATGTAATCACTGAAAATTGCCGTGGTATAAGAGCAACAAAACACTTGTTACAGGTTTGGAAGATAATCAGGGCATCAGAGCGGGTTTCAGGGCATTACACAGCCCTGTCCTGTTTTATTTCTCACTTCAAAAATATGCATATTTTTATTGTTTCTATTCTGTCACACACACGTCAGCACACTTATCCAGGTTATTTCGGCTTTTTGTTCTAGTGTTGAGTGGACTCAGTATAGACATGGAGAGCAGCAGCTCTCCAGTAGATGGAGCTGAAGTGTGTGTGTGTAGTGATGAGTCTCTGTGCCAGCATTCTGAACTGGGGGAGAGTACAGAGACCCAGCTTTCCCTGGACTGCTCAGATGCAGAAATGGATGATTCTGACTCAATGATCTCAGACAGGACAGCGTCCTCCTACTCCGGCGTTCAGGGCCCTCTGTCCCGCCCTACATGGGCCCTGGCTCTGTACGGAGAAGTCTTCTTCAGCCAAGAAGTGGTGGAGTATGCTTACAAACTGGGCAGCCACACTGACTCACCAAGCTTGGAAGACAAATCACAGGTAGGAGCCACAGCTGCCCATGTATGTGTTTGAGGGGAATATGAATCTCTAACTTAATATCATGTTGTGGTTAAATGTAAAGTTTTGCTTGCTGGCTTTGTCTTCTGTCCTGAATGTGCCCTAACCTTTATTTTCAATGTTTGCTTAATGCTAACTGTACTAAAAGGAGCCACCATTCTTAGACCAAGAATTTTACCAGGTATGTTTTATTTAATGAAAAAAAAAAAATGGTTCGCTCCAATAAAATCCATCTCTTTCTTAACATATATCATGACCTTAGTATTATAAGGTTCTGCCCTTCGTATATTATTCTTATAATACTAAAGCCACAGTATGTTAGTTAAATTATTTATTTTATTTATTTTGAGTGCTAGTATTGCAGATCAAGCTTACCAGGCATTTACATGCAGCCTTTGTTATGGACATACAGTATATTCATAATATACATAATATGATGTGTGTGCTTAGACTGTTACTAAGAGAGCTGAGTGCTTTGATTATTATGAAGAGAGCTTTGAATGGCTCACCGGTCAGACAGTAAGAACTCTCCGGGAGGACAGAAGCTACAACTGAGCTCCACACACACGCCTCCTGCTTCAAAGCACTAGCCATCAATGATGTTACCATAGTGAAGGATGCAGACACACCAAAGCACTGAACACTGAATTAGAACTCCTGACCCAGTAACATACCGGTACCTGCAAACACATCATGCTCCTTGTCTTGTCTTTTAGGATCACTGTGGATCTTTTAATGCCAGCGATGTTTCTTACCCAGCTCTGTATTCTCAGATCTCTGCTCAGCCTTATGGAATGAACGGTTATCTCTGATGTGTCGTTTCCTACAGGAACTTCAGCAACAGCTAATGATCGAGAGCAGAAATTTAAAGAAGACCAGAAATTTTTACCACAAACTAATTCAGCAAGAGAGGAAAAATAAAGGTATGGCAAAATGTATCATAGAAAAAAAGGACAACAATACTGTTGTTCATATATTTTTTAAACATGCTGTGTTTTTTTGTTGTAGGTTCTGAAGCAAAGGTGATGCTCTCCAAACTGAGGGCCCAGTTTGATGAACTAAGAACTAAAGTAGAGTTCCTTGACTCTGTAAGGCAATATCTCCAGGTAGGTCCTTACAGATTCCTTGTCACATGTTTCCGTTGATAAAACCGTCCAGTTAATAATCCAGATAGAATATTGAACCAATTTTGAACGGACAGTCATGACAAATTGTTTATCCCCCTGGAAACCTGAGGGCGATCAATGCTGCTTTTAGATTTCTTATATTAATGGAAAATGCTTTATGTCCTTAGGATATTTCACAACCCTGAAAGACATGTAAAATGTAAACTTTAGTTATAAAATTTTATAATGGAGGGTCGTTACTGCCCCGAAGATTATTTTCCAAGTTCCAGTGTGTTTTATTCCTCTTGTACCACATCAATTTGCAACTGGTTGCAATTTTTAATGTATTAAAGAGTGACACAGCACAATTTTATACAGTTATACAGTTACATTTAAGTTTGTGGAACATTAGTTAGTTCGTATTATCACATTGTAGCACTTCCTAAGACTAAATTACTTCACCAGCCTCTTTTCTCTACTGAAGTTAATGAGACAAAAAATGTCTGCTTGTCATGTTACCAAGAAACCAGAACTTGCAAAAATCTCTGTCCTAAAAACTCTCACGGTGGAAAACTCACTGCCTGGAGACTCCTTCCATGAATGTTAAATAAACAACTCTTAAAAGAAAACCTTTCCATTATCAATGATTATATGTTCTCTGTATTTTAGCATGTTAAATAACATGTTTTTAATCTGTCTTTTTATTAGCCTTAGATTGAATGAGATGTTGAATGAGTTGTTGCTATAGAAACGATTCGAGAATTAGAACGAGCACATTAATATAAACTTGTGATGTGAATTACAGCTGGACCTTTTGTCAGAGCCATGCTGTTATAGACAAATTAATCAACACCTTCTGACCAGTCAGATTCGAGAATTGAGCAGCACCGTGGTATAAGTATATGATAAACGCTTTACAGTTTAATAAATAGGGCAAAATGGTAGGGAACCCAGATAATCTAAACATCTGAATATTTTGGATCTAAACATTTTCTAAACCTTTTTTTTTTGTCTTGTTTGTTTTTGAAAGTGCAAGGTATGACACCTGGTTTGTTATGTAGCCTAAATGTCCAGTTAACAGTATCACCATGTTGCAGCAACAACCTGGATTTACTCTGTTTTATAACTTAATCATACTCACAGAGAAATTGCTGGTGTGAGTCAAATTCTACTGTGATACAACTAATGGCTACCAATTTTATTACAAAAATGTGTCTCTATGACTATCTGGTAAGGAGCTTATAGTTATTATTTCAAGTATAAATATATATTACTGGCAAATGTGCTGCTGAGGCACTCTGAAATCTAATTCAGGATGTTATCTTGCCTTTTCCCACCAGTACAGTTTCGAATGAATTCTTTAGCGATTTCAGTAGTTTATTTACTTGTGTAATGGTGAATAACCAAGCCCTAAGTCCACTAAACTGATTTATTTATGAAAGCGTGCCCCCAGACAATGCAGTGTAGTCCGGCTCACATGTGTACCATTCTGATGATTGATGTCTTTGTGCTTGTCAGGTGTTGTATATAGATCAGTGGGGTTTGCCCCTTTCTTTGCTGCCCTCTCTGGCTTCTTCTGGATCTTCTACAGTAGACCTCAGATCCAGTGAAGATCCAGCTATATTGAGCCTGGTGTGTGAGCAGCGCAGAACAAGAGGTTGCTGTCCTCTACTGGCTGGATCACCCAAAGGCCTGATGGCTTATTTATATGCCAGGTAGGGTAGAAAATACTTGAGGTAGTCAATGAGTTTGTAGTGTTATACTGTCGATTTTCTATTGTATTATTACCTCATTCAAAACCTTTTACGACAAATGTTTCTTGTATTAAAAATAACTGTATCACCATTCGGTACATTTTATTTCCCTTTTCCTGTATATGCTTATTTATTTTTGATTACATTGTCTGCACCACCTTTTGTGGTATCATTTCTTATAGCAGCATTTACCATATATTATTGTTATGTTCATAGTGTCTTGTCTTATTGGATGATATTTCACCCTAAAACACCATTACATCAGAGCTCCAGGCAAAAATATGGATTTTGGTAATTTCCTTGACCAAACTTGCTTCATCCTAATAGAATTACCATGTCTGTGTCTGCACTTTGGGGAGCTGTTGAAACAGGTCAGTAAGTCCTGAATGTCTAGGCACTGTGACAAGTCCAGTCAAGGAAATCATTATTATGTACATTTTTGCAGGGAGCTCTAATGATTAATTCTGACACTGTTCTAGGGTCAAAACATTGCCTGCTTTATATACCTTATATATTCTCCTATATGTTCTCTTTATTTGTTTATGTAAATGATATTTCCCTGTTATGGTCACTCATAGCATTACACTGCTTCAGTCCTCTGTCTCCTAATGGTGCACTGTACACTGATAGTGGACTACAGGAAGTTGCAGGGTGGAGTACACACCCCCATACACATCAACAGAGCTGTCATGGAAAGAGTCAGTAACTTCAGGTTTCTCAGTGTACACATCACACTGAGACTATCATTAGGTCTGCCTGTCAGAGAGACTTGATATCCTGTGGAAGCTAAAGAAGTTTGGCCTGGTTCCTTAACATCCTCACCAACTTCTGCCACTGTACCATAGAGAGCATCCTGACTGGTTGCATCACTGTATGGTATGGCAGTTGCTCTGCTCACAACCGTAAGGCTCTCCAGAAAGCAGTGAGAACAGCAGAACTCATCATAGGCATCAGACTCCCAGTTATACAGGACATCAACTGGACACAGTGCCTGAAGAAAGCTCACAAAATCAGTTTTTTCCAGATTGACATCTGAACAATAGTAGAGGAGCATCCAGTCACGCAGGCAGTCAGGTTCTTAAATAGCCTATAGGCAGGTTCATTCTTGTTCCCAGTGCCACTGAGTCATTTTACATATCCATTGTATTTTTTCTGTTTACACTTGGTCACTTTACACCTTACTATAGCACAGTGCAACACTTTGTCTTGCGTACACCAAAAAACGTTTTCTCCCTCTTTCCCCATTTGTTTATATTGTATATTGTATTTTGTTTGTTGTATTCATGTTGTACACTATATGGGCCAAAGTTTGTGGACACCTGACCATCACACCCATATGTGGTTCTTCAACAAAAGATTGCCACAAAGTTGGAAGCACACAATTGTCTAGAATGTCTTAGTGTGCTGTAGCATTTAGATTTCCCTTCACCAAACCTGTTCCAGCATGACACTGCCCCTGTGCACAAACCGAGGTCCATAAAGACATGTTTTGCCAAGGTTGGTGTGGAAAAACTCAAGAAGCCTTCACAGAACCCTGACCTGAGCCTTCAGAACACTGACTACGACCTCCCAGACCTCCCCATCGAACCTCAGTGCCCAAATCTCACTAACGTTCGTGTGGGGGAATGGCCAAATCCCCACAGCCATGCTCCAAAATATAGGGGAAAGCCTTTCAAGAAGAGTAGAGGGTATTATGTGTGTGTGTGTGTGTGTGTGTGTGTGTGTGTGTGTTTTGTATTTGTATAAGCAATTTACCAGAGCCTAACAATAAGCATTTCATTGTACATATGTCTTGACATACTCTGCATATTTTAAATGAACATGACTTGAACTACTACGACAGGATTAATACTGCATTTGACTCTCCTTGGAAGTGGGAAGTCGAAATTATGCCATTTTCAGCTTCTGTGCTTTCGAGCTACAAAGTGGGGGGAAAAAAACAGATGCCTCCATGTTCGTTTTTTGTTAGCAACAAGGTAGCCATCTAACTTACAGTAATGAGTAATGTATATTCATCTCCTCAAAACAGCAAAATGTATAGTCAGTGCTATAGATTTAACAAGCTAATAAGTCTATGTTGATTGCTCTAAAGCAAATAATTGTATATACAACGTAACTCATTTAAAGTTAAGAGGTGCTACTTTGTTTACTGTTCATACTGTGAGCAGCCATGTTGATTTAATGTCACTTGCTGAACTTGGGGTTGAGGAGACCGTCCCGAGTTCCTGAGTAGGAATTCCAAGTTAATGGGGTGTTTTCTTTAGTTTTTCCTAGTCAGAGGTTTGAAATTATGAGTTACGACCTTTAGTCAAATGCAACATAAGTGGTACCAGGTCAGGAATGACACCTTTTCTTTCCTCCCCTGACAGAAATGCTCTTTTGGAAGGATACATTCAGCACTTTCTCTATACCTACCGCTATTTCTGTACTCCTGAGGAATTCCTCCAGTTTCTAATGGACAAATTTAACAGCTCTGTAGTGTAAGCATCATGACATATCAGTACCATTCATTCTGAGAGCTGTTATTTAATAGTTAATTACTAACATTCACTGTCCGTCTGTGTACTCTAAAATATGCATACAGAGCAAACAAGGACTACTCTACTGACAGCGCTAAGGTGTACCATCGCACTCTGGACCTGTTAGAGTGTTGGATAGAAGACAGCCGATCAGTGGATTTTACTTCCAACTCCCGCCTTCATCCAACCCTTGACAACTTCCTCACATCTGAGGTAATGCAAGGCTGCATCAATCATCTGGTTATTGCTGAATCACAACAATCCTTCCTGGACTTCATGATGTTTGCTAGTCTTTTGTCTGTAGCCTAAAGTAAACACAAAGTTGTCTGAGAATTACCAGTGCAATTGCTGCTGTGTCGTGGCTGCAGGTGGCTCCAGTGGACAGTCGTGGAGAGAGTCTACTCACGATGCTACAAAACAGTCCCAAAAAGAGGCGGGGCTATGGGGTGTCAATTCGTGGTGAGAGTCCAATCAGCAGTTGGGAGGACCTTGATATCCAATCAGTTCAGTCCTTTTGCAGGAAATCTTCTGTTGATGATGCAGCAAGGAAGGTCAGCATGATGGATCTGGCCTCATTTCCTTCTTTTAAAAGAATTTGAAAAGTTCAGAATATAACATATATAATATAATATATGCTGTCCTATAAATCTAAGTATTGATCTAATTAGTTACAGTAATAAGTAGTTTTTTTCTTATATGAATTCTATTTGTTTTTTTCCCCTCATTTTCTGTTTATGTTTTATGTGTATTATGTGTAATGCCTTTCTATTACTAGCGCTAGATCTGGAAAGTGTGTTATTTCTACTTATTATTATTGCTAGTTATTGCCACTCCTGTGTTTGTGTGTTACACACAGAGTTTTCAGTGGCGTGTATCCCGTGTGGTGGAGCCCCAGGTGAGCCAACCAAAGGAGAAGGTGTACTCAATCGCTTCAGCACTGCCCAGACCCTGCTACAGTTCCCTGCTGGGCCAGCTGACCAACGTGTCTGTGAGGAATGAGGAGAGAGTGGCATTCAGTCAGACAGAGTACAGTCCCCTGCACACCGCACAACAGCTCACACTGCTCCAACAGGTACCAAGAGAGCAGGGAGCTCTCTTCTTTTTCACTTACTTGGCTTTTGATCTTTCTCTGTTGCTCCTGGTTGTGCTCTTTGAGCAGGCTTAGAGGGCCTTTTAGTTCTGCACAATCTAATGGAACCTTTGGTATCAGAAAACTGGAAATTGTATTTTTCTTTTCTCATTAGCCATGGATCCAGCACAAAAGGTACAGGAAATAATGGTACATTGGAAATAATGGTTCAAACAGGAAATAATGGTACATTGGGGCAAAGCTGGCAACACCTTTGACATGTAGTGCTACAGTATTTACATTAACAAACACTGAACAATAAAAACACAGAATGGTAAGTTAGTGCTATGTGTCTGCCATCAAAAGTAACTTTGTGCTATACACAATTTATCAAAATATGCAGTATGAACAAACAGAAATATTCTCCTTTTTCTGATCATACAGGGTGACAACTTCACAAATGATTTTTAATGATGCTTTTCCATTTTCCATCTTCATCTTATTGTTAAATTTTAAACCCCTTTGACGACAAGTTTTTTTTTTTTTTTTTAAATCATTAATTTAATTGCAACTAATATAGGTTGGCTAGCCAAACAGAAACAGAAGCAAAAAGAAAAAAGCAATGAAAGCAATTCTTCCATGTTGAATATTAACATGAATATTGTAATTACTTCCCTTGCTTATTAAACCAGTTATGTAGCATTTTAGTCACACTGTTTATGCTGTAAAGCGTTTATGTATTTATATTTTTCTGCTCTTTGATAATGATGGTCAGTCTACTAAGAAATCTACGTCTGCCTTGAGAAAAATATAAGGATTATTCAGCTCAGTTCCTCTGGTGTCCCTCCCACATTCCTTTCTCTCAGTGTTATAAATGGCAATGGTCAATAAAATAAAAAAGAAATGGAGCAGAATGTAGCACGATATTGCAGGGAATTGAATTTCTAATTTGATTAACCATGAATAAAAATCATGCATCAGTGAAACCAAACCCTACTCACTATAGGCCATTCATCATCTTCAGATGCAGTAATTAATGACTGAAAATACTTTTGAACTTCTGTTAAACCTTTTACAAACTTACCTACCCACAACATTTGGCTACACAATTGGGAGTGATATTTCTCAGTTACTGTGGTTTGACTTTGCAGGGCATTATGGGTATTTTGTACCTGATAGAGTACATAATTTGGACACTAGGCATTGAGGAGCATTGTGGGAATTTATAAGTGCGCTAGATGTTCAACCACTGTAGTTTTGGAAATAAATACAAATTGAACACAGCCTTTTCCATGTTCTGTTGCTTTTCTTTCTTTTCCCCTGCTTATTGATGATGCACTTGCCAACCTCAGCCAGCAGAGGGAGACAAGATATCTCTCTCCTCATTTCTTTATTGTTTCAGTTTATCAAGTAAGCGTGTTTTGATTCAGCGGCATCTGTGCCTGGATCCCTCCATCTGTTTTGTCTCTAATTTAGGAAATCTTCCAAGGCTGTCACCCCGTGCATTTTCTCAACTCCAGAGCACAGGGAGTGAAAGAAAAGGCAGTCAGCATCTCCAAGTGAGTCTGCACAGCCCGTAATTCACACACACGTTTTTATAGTGGTTTATATGCTTACTTCATAAAATACAGAGTCTCTGCTGATTTCACCGCTTCTGTGAATGCTTAGCCCTGAGGAAACTCCTGTCCCAGATTTAGGTTAAAACAGATTTAGGTTTGCTGTAGCCAAAAACAATTACAGGCCAAGCCTGTTGCTTCAAGCCTGATGGTGGCAACATGCAGGCAACCATATCCTTCA
>CM040977.1:10818593-10823015 GCA_022985145.1 Pangasius djambal | reverse complement strand
AAAAAAAAAAAAAACACGACAATCTGGCTACATGAGCCTTTATGTTTGCTCTGGGGTTCAAATGAGCTGTTCATGATTAGGGCAAGAAGGTTAAGAAAAAAGGCCAGTACTAGCACATAAGCTGTTACTGGCACTCCTACTGTATGTGGAGAAATGTGCGAGTGCTGGATAAGAGCCAGCAGTGACATGTGGGTATGCAGTGAAGTGTGATGTAAAAATCCTGATCTAAGCATTCCCATTTTGGCTGCATGGCTGTGTATTGGTTATGAAGCCGTTCATTTCCTATATTACATTTGAAATTGGTTAAAACTTTACTTTAAGATTCCCTAAACTGGCATTATTTAACATATTAGTTAAGAAACAGCATTTATATATCATCAAGTAACATTAACAAAATAAGATTCAAATTCAACAATTCAAATAGCAGGCACTTCTTATTTGATTTACTTACTTATAAACAAATAAACAAAATAAGACAAATAATCAACATCTGCATTAAGCAGTATTTATACCATCCATAAGTAAAATCAGGCCCACATTGAGCAATATGAACACCTTAATGAACAAGTTTGCAGTTGATAATTGCCAAAATTAGGCTGAATCACAAGTTCCGATATTCAACCTGGAGACCAGAGTTCTGTCCACATTTATATACTTGCTGTAATTTAAGTTTTTGCTAATTTATTTGAATTTTAGTCATGGTCTGAATAGATATTAGTGGATGTACGTGTTGTATTTCTTTGAGCTTTAAACAAATGTCAGTAAAGTGTTAATGTGTTAACCTTGAAACTTATATTTTACTAATACCAAAGTTCATGGTTTGTTGATGCTTCCAGTATTTGATTATGCATTTTAAAATGTGAACAATCTGGACGTTTGTGCTTAAAAATGCTTGCATTAGCAAAAAGAATGGAATATGTCATCAAAGGATAAGTTTGAAAATAACGTAATGCATGCACATGACACTGACAGCCCTATCGGTGAGTAACATTTATTGTATCATGCCTGAAAATAAAACTTACGTAATTGCGATTGTAAGCTAATTGTTAGCTCCTCTGCTTCATGGTTTAAAATTTTTAGAGCATACAAACAGTTATTTGGTTTGCTCTAACACGTATTTGAATGTTAAAGATGCATTACTAATATCATGTTTGATCATCTGTATTGGCCAGATGTTTATCATCCGATGCCGCACCACTAGAGGGCAGTAGTTTGTTTGTGGGTGATGAGCCAGGGCGTGATGGGCCTCTGCAGCACCTCTTGAGATATGCAGAAAGCATCAGTAACTGGGTCTCAGCTGAGATTGTCATCACAGACTCAGTGAAGGTAGTACTCTAATGATCTATTATTTCCTAACTAGCCAGGACGTACTACTACTACTACTACTACTAATAATAATAATAATAATAATAATAATAAAAATAATAATAGTAATAAAAAAAACTTTATTTTATATAGCACCTTTGAAAAGGCCGCTCATGGAGAAAAGAAAAGAAAGAAAGAAAGAAAGAAAGAAAGAAAGAAAGAAAAGAATGTTGCTCTACTTGTATATGTGACAATCAAATATTCTACCTTCATCTTTTTCAGTGCATAGTACTAAATATTAAATGGTGAACGTATTCTTTAGAAATGTTTGACCCAGATGCTTTACTCTCCATCTCAACCCTGTTGTTTATCTTTCCTTGGGAACTGAGCTGAATTATTTTTTTTAGCCATCACCTGCTGTGCTCTGTCTTTTAGGTTCAGACAGCTTTGCTTGGCAAGTTTCTCTCTATTGCTAAGCACTGTTATGAGGCAAGAAACTTTGCTACAGCCATGCAGATTCTTGGAGGACTGGAGAATGTGATTGTCCGACAATTACCGGTAAAACTGGACAAAAATAACAGTAATTTTTTTTTTTTTTTTAATTTTCTCTTTTTCTGGCTATAGCATTATGCTTGTAATATGAATACACGATCTTATCTCCATATTCTGAAAGGCTAACTGTAAATTCCAAATGTAAAATCTCATTTAAATTACACCTGTTTGCTACACATACTATTTACATGTACAAAATAATCTCATGACAGCAAAAAAAAACTTTTCAGGTTTCAGGAATAATTTGTTTACATGCACTTAGTAATTCTATAATAGGAAAAAAAACTCTAGATCTATATAAGTCAATCAGTATTTGTATTTATTTTAATAGTGTCAGTACAAGTAGTGGATTGGAGGTAAACTATTTTATTGACCAAGTAGTGAAGCAGCATTTATAATTATACCACATTGTTTATTTTTAATCCATCATATTATTGCTTGTCAATTAGTTGGAAGCACGGTTGACTTAAGATGATAAACTGCTAATGAGTCAACATAATTGCACATAATTCTTTCTTCGAGCAGTCTCTGGTTTGATCTAAAGATGGAAACGAGCTTTTTTTTTTCTCCTTCCACACATGCATAACCTTATTATTGGGTTAAAGTCCTGGTGTCTTTTTCTTGGATCCCTTAAAATCCAGTAATGACTGTAATCCAATTAAGGATACTGTAACATGCTGTTTACTTATCAAAAAAAATCAGATAATGACTAGATTATTAGTTCACATGTAAACATGTCTACTCGCTGAAAGACTGCATAATAGGGGAACATACATTCTCAATGACAACTTTGAATGGTTTTATGGCTTCTTAATTTTCACTCAGCTTGGTACAACCTGGTTATTTTTATTAAACTATATTACTGTTTCCGACTGCTTGCACTTGCAGGCTTGGAAGCAGCTGTCAGCAAAGATGTCAGATGTTCTTGAGGAGATCAGGGCAGTTCAGGTAAGAGAGAGCTTTGAGCCCAATAGCATATAGCACATCTATAGCATAGTAAGTTATAACATGTATGCTGAAACGGTAAGATCTGAACTTAGAACTACAGGCTAACTTTCTGAGACGGTCAAGGCTGATCTGCTTTGTGTCTTTGTTGCAGGTGTTTTTGAAGAGTGACAGTCTGTGTCTAATGGAGGGAGAGAAGGGTAAGAGGCAGCCCACGCTACCAGACGCACACATCCTGGCAATGCACATACAACAGCTGGAAATCGGCGCCTTCACTCTGACTAACAAAGCGTACAAGTGGCCCAAGTTACGGTCAGAAACTGTGGCATTATTCAATTGTACAGATGTCTTTTATAGAGACAAATTTATCAAGATCCCAAATAATGTGTGCTAATGTGCATGTGCAGTGGGTTTCAGCTCCCTGTGAAAAAAGTGGGCATGTTGCAGGTTATGTACAAATGATAACTGTGTGAATTACATCATGTGCATTGTAGGCACGTAGGAGTTTTAATTATTGAAATGTTCATTATACATGATCCTGATCCGGATACTTTCTTCTCTGAATACACATTTCCACAAACAGAACTGCTATTTATCACATTAAGGGGGGAAAGAATATATAAGTTATGTTTTTGCATGATCTGTTTGTTCTTGATAGCTGTGCAGCGATTAAAGGTGGTGAGATACATTTTATGCGAGATAAAAGAGTGCATCATCTTTTCACTGGATTTGTTTGAATTTTTTACATGCTCTATTTAAACGCTGTCAGCATCTGAGGTGCGAATGTGCCGTGGAAATCCAGTATGAATCCAGCTTTGCTGCAGTAATATTTAGTCATCTTTTTATGAAGCTTTCTGTTCATTTTGAGATACAAAATTATATGCAAACCTAATAGCTGCTTTTTGGTTGTACTAATTTGCACACATAATCAGCAAGACTGGACTTTCAGGCTTAGTAATGCTGTAAGCTCATAACTCAGAATTTCTGGCCTCTAGGAGAAACAAAAGAAAATGTACCCTCCTACTCAGAAAGATGTCCTCAAAACCTGAGGTCAGCAAATGACGTCATGTCCACATGGTCACTCAAACTGTAACAGTAAATAAAATGTCACTTCACTACCTTAAAACAATTTATAGTAAAACCTAATTTAAATCCATCAAACAGACACATTAGTTGGATAAATCTGTAATACTGAATATATAATCGTAATTTGCCGTTTTAAGAAAGTAAATATGTCGTAAAATAATGATCACATGATCATGATCACTGGCTAGGTTGTTGCTAAAAAGAAAAAAAACTAAAAAAAAAAAACACAAGTCCATGCACACTTTGCAGCTCAAACATACCGAGCTCAAATTTCCGTAATTCCAAGTTCAGACATTTGCTAGACATGTGCATATTCCTGCCTATGAATATATTCATATATTTAAGCTTTTGCATTGTATCAGCAGCATTAACACAAGTGGAAAATGTGAATCTTTAGCGATACTGGTTTCAGTAGCAGTTCCAGTGAAGTACAGCTGAAGCTACACTTGTCTGTCACTACACACATCCCGAAATATTCTCAGATTAAACCATAATACACACACACGTACACTGGTAGACATCTGTGGGGATCAG
>CM040977.1:10806093-10813593 GCA_022985145.1 Pangasius djambal | reverse complement strand
CATGCATATGCTAATGCAGACTGGTGTCAGGGGGGTATATATACTGAGCTTTCCTTCTGGGTCTTCACAACACTCTTGGGACTTTCACTGGATACACCTTGGAACACCTCGAGCTGAAACATGGTGAAAAACTTTTCCGTGGACTGGCTTGCCCAGAGCTATCACGACTCCAAACCGGATCCGGGACCAGTGGAGACTTCTCAGGCTCCTGTAAGGCGACATGTGCCTTGTCTGGTCCAGCCGCGGCCTCCCACCTCTTACGACAAGGTTTACCTTCAGCCGAAACTGAAATGTAGCCGGATTGAGGAGAACACAAGCACAGAGGAACAGAAGGACAAGGAAGGCACTGTGTTTACGCACTCAGCTCAGAGAAACTGCACCTCTCCAAGCTGTAAGTATCTCCACTATCTTCTTCTGTAGTTTACCTGACTGTGCAGGTTGCTGAAAACTGATTCTGATTCTGTGCAAATCAATAAGCAGATGTGCTTCATGTTTTATTCAGCTTCAGAGAACAGCGGTTACTCTTCTGGGTATGAGAGCGAGGCCGCTGCGTCTGAGTGTCTCTCCATTGAAGACGGAAGTGAGGGGGAGAGAGATGGAGGCGCCCAGCGCAGAATCAGGACCAAATTCACTCCAGAGCAAATTGAGAAGTTGGAGAAAATCTTCAGGAAACACAAATACCTGGATGCGAGTGAGAGGGTTAAAACCGCACAGAAGCTCAACCTATCCGAAACTCAGGTAAGATGCAATCATCACTTGCATCATCATCATCATCATCATCATCATGATAGTTCATCCATCTGGTTGTCCGTGTCTCTAACCGCGTTCTTTCTTTATCTGATGCAGGTTCGGACTTGGTTTCAGAATCGCAGGATGAAACTGAAGCGTGAGGTTCAGGAGCTGAGGGCTGAATACACGCTCCCCGCTTTGCCCCACATCCTCTTCCCAGCGGTTCCTTCGCTTCCCTTCCACTACGGCGGACAGCGCGTGACTTTCCCCGCAGCTCCTCACGTGCCAAACCCGCACGTGATCCCAGCCATCCCTGTCCATCACCGCGCCATCCCGCACCAGCAGATCATTCCTCAGCACAGCCACCACATGATCCCCATGCAGCATTACTACTAGACTTCACAAAATACCATGGAGAATATGTGGACACTTGCATTCTTTTTTTTTTTTTTTACTGTTGACGTGCAATATACATGATGTACAGTTTTGTATAGAGAATTATCAAGAAATTTGTATAGAGTTTTATGGTAAAAAGTTTATTTATTGAGAGGAATTAAATATATTTGATTTCAAAATGGCTGCTGTTGCTGGGTTAATATGTTGCACCAATTACAAAAACACTATCACTAAAAATCACTAATAATGTGAACAATAAATAATATCTATATTGTAGACTAGACTCTCAGAAAAATGGTACTAATCTGTGGGTGTACTAACTCTCAAGTGCCTTTAGTGGTTATGTTTTGTAGCTAAAAATGCAGTGTGTAAGGCTAAAAAAAAGCTGCTTTGGTCCAATATATCCACCTTCTCTTTTTGAAAGGTAAAAAAGATGTAAAAATAAATAAATAAATAAATAAATATGAGAGTACCACTCTAGAGACAAGGAAAAGTACAGTTTAGTACTTTTCTCTGAGAGTATATATATATATATACTTTTATTCATACATATATATGAATAAAACAGTGTGTATCTTTAAAACGCAGATGTTTAACTGTTCAGAGTGTTCAGAGTACAGGCCTAGGCATGCAGGTTGGACACCAGACTGTCTGAAAAAACTCTGTGGCCAATGTGAAAGGTTAAAACTATCCCACCAGAGGCGTATAATGCTAGTTAATAGTTCAGTGTGTAATTTAAGCTGTGTTCAGCTTTATATGTTACTATAAAGTAGGATGTCAGTCACATCATTTGCAGGCTCTTATCAGCAGCGATCATTCTCCTTTGAGTTGATTATATTGCTGCTGGGCTTTGGGGCCTAGAAAGAGGATCTTTGTGATAAGCGATAATCTCACTTATCAAGCACTTCAAAGAGCACGAAACCTGATTAGAAACCCATACTCTGATGCATCATTCAGCCCAACTTTCCACTTGGTGCGATGTAACTATTCATTATTCATGTTACGTTGTAGTGTATCTAATCAGTACAGTGATTTTGAAATAGGTTAAAAAATAAAACTACTAATATAGATGATTGTGGTATGCATATCTATTTATTATGGTTGTCTAGGTCACAATAAAAAGTCTTTAAGTGCTGATTTATAATTGGTCAAGATATTGAAATGGTTGTGACGAGGCTCAGGTAACTTGCAAACATGTAGTGCACAAAATATAAAAACCAGACACCAGAATATCACAAGAGCATATGTATAAAAAATACAATAAACACTAAGGTCGAAATGGTGAAACTTCCAAGAACAACGTATAAATAACAAACTTGGTGCATCTTGTAACTCTTACATCACACAGTTCCTTTCAGTTAGACTAGAAAGACATGAAAGAACATTTCTGACTGTCTTGAACGAGATTTCACATTCTGAGCATTATCCTAAATTCACACACACACACACACACACACACATACACACACACAAGTTTGAGTAAAACTATTCAGGTGAGCGGATATGGGTGAGTGTCGTGTACAGTCATTAGGCTTTATTTAAATGAGTGCGCCTTATGCAGCAGTGTGTGTGTGAGTGTGTGTGTGAGAGAGAGAGAGAGAGAGAGAGAGAGCGCAAATCCGTGCTGATCCCACACTGCGCTTTCATATGCAGCTCACCTAATTCTGTTTGTCTCTGCAGCCGCACTTCAAAAGCGACCTAACGAGTAGATCATGGCCTACAATTAGTCCTAATTAAGCCGACCATTGATGAGTTTACACTCTTGACAAAAGCCTAAGGGACTGGCTCCATGAAGTCTGGAGTCTGTGTGCTATTCAAGGCCCGATCCCTAGAAGATACTTGATTACCATTCAGCATTTGATCACTCACTAATGTAATTAAATGGGGGAAAAAGTGGTGGATATCGCTGGTTGGGGTTTTTTTTTAAAAAAAAACGAGGTAACAAACTGACCTGCCTAAAGTGATGAATCACAGAATGTTCATTTAGTCCAGAACTAAGCCAGACAGAAGCCAGGTTTACATCAACAGCAAACTCAGTGCGTTGATGTGAATCAATTGCGCTTTCACAACACACCAAATGCAGTCCATTTTAATCTAACTGGAACTGTAACGAGATGCACCACGACTTTATAGGATTATCATAGAGGATAATACGTTATATATCCTAGTCTCACCAGAAAAAAAAACATCTCCTAGCCTGTTTTGAGTGAAGGAAATCAAGGTGTATGTTCAGAGGTTTCCACATTTTCAGAGTGATCAGTTAAGCAGCAGGCCTGAGGGAATTAGTGGAACAGTGTGGAGTTATAAGGCGCCAGAGCCTAATTCAGATTCTACTGTCAGTAGACATCAAACGGCACTCTCTCACCTTTGCTTTGCTTTGCTTTGGTGTTTCACTATCAGGTCCGCTTTGGTGGTAGAACAATAAGGCCAGAAACTGAGCCCGAGACAGACAGCTGGGCTCTTCAGCAATACAATAGTCTGTATGCAAGTGATAACATGCGACTGATGATCCATTAGACATACTTGGGTTGCCATAACGTAGCTACCCTCTACAATGTAAAAACATGCATAAATACAACAATAACATACTTACACAAATACATGCATTTATATGTATGCAAATATACATACATACATATACATACATCCGTATAGCTTACACACTCAGAGCTAGAGATAGATACCGAACTGCACTTTTTGTGTGCATCTTTCACCTTTAAACATAATTTAAGCTACATAATTGGACATTAAGGACTACTGATTTAAAGCCTTGCTCTAAAATCTTTTTAAAGGTACATCTCATGCACAAAAGATGTACCTACAAGGAAAACTACTGTTTTTAGCTTCATTTCTGAGAGTGTAAGTCCAGGTGTTTAGACACTGAGGGTTTTTTTTTTTTAAAGATCTGGGGGATATGGCAGTATGACAATATAATATAATATGATATTGTGATTCATGATTATATATGATATATATAGTCAGAACTTCTTTAACGCTTATTTTCCTCACTTTTGTTTCTTAGTAAATGTTGTTCGAATTATTAAAAATGATTAAAACTCACTGGACATTTATTGTTTAATACGCTGCTGTTTGTGCGGTTTATATCATATCTTTTTTGATGCTGTTATAAAAAGGTCCTCTCATTTAACTAAGGAGGCTGTGTAAGTGCAGTGTGATATTGCACATAGGCTAAATTTTAATTTACATTTAATTAAGAATTTTACTTCTTCTGTTTAATGATTGCGAATAAACAAGATAAAGCAAAAAATCCTTATATATCACTTTAGTGTCCTTAAACATAGCCAAATCAGGGGGGTTTCTGAAGAACTGGCTTATTTCTTCGATTGGGTTTTCTGTCCTAAGTGATTATATCAATTTGCTCTCAACTTCGCTGATTATTCACTGTTCTAAGTCTCCAGTTTTCTGGGATCACATGAGCCAATTGTCGATAAGCGCTTCAATGCTCAGACACAGTGGCGCCTGGATATAACAAGTGTACCCGACGTGTGAAAAACAGCAATTGCGACATCTATTAACTTCCATTACAACGCCCATCAAACACTTATCGTTCCGACGAGATCCCTTTGCTTATGCAAATACAGGTGTAGCACCTCCTACATATAGTCCTAGTCCTGGCCCTACAGGCCACTGCTGCTGATCAAATGCAATCATTTTTTTACCCCATTATCTGTCAAGAGGAACTACAATATGGCCAAGAACTTTTCTGTGGCATGGCTGTCTCAGAGCTCTCAGCCCGGCTGCTGCTCCGGGTTACAGGCTGCTCTGGTGCACAACCAGCCGGCGCTCGCGCTCCAAACCAAACACGCTTCTCACCCAGGGGGCCTCCTTTCTGCTGACAATGTCAAGGATGCCACCAAGATCCCATCCTCACCAACCAGTAAGCATAGTACTAGTAATACTGAAGTCACTGATCATCCGTGTGTTTCAGAAAATAAGCCTATGCGTGTTTTTGGTTTTGTCACTAACGTTTGTGTGTGTTCTGTTTCAGATAGCTGTGGCTACACTTCCGGTTCGGAGAGTGAAGTCGGTGATGACATCGAGGCAGAATTGGGACCAAACCGTCGGGTCAGAACAAAATTCACGTCCTATCAGATCGCACGGTTGGAGAAAACCTTTCACAAGCACAAATACCTCGGGGCAAGCCAAAGGAGGAAAATAGCAGAAAAGCTGCATCTTTCTGAAACTCAGGTAAGACCTAGTCACATCCAGATGCCAGTTATTGTGTAGTACATGTACTGTACCTTGTAGCTACACTCACTGGCCTTTTAATACTCTCTTAATCAGAGGTCAGTTTCTGAACACTGTAGGCTGGATATCTTTGGTTGGAGGACTGTTCTCAACACAGTAGTTATATTGAGATTGGAAAAAAAAAAAAAGCCCAGTATTACTTCAGCCAGTGTCACTGCTGTGTTGAGAATGGTCCGCCATCCAAATAACATCTGGGCAGCGGTTATCCTATGGTAGTCCCTTTCACGCTTTCCGCAGGAGATACAGGATCACTGACAAAGTGAATTAAGCACCAGTACCTACACATATGGAAGCTGCTGCTCTCGATAAAATAGCCAGATCATTTGTCTCAAGGTTTTTCATGCGTAACATGAATTCTCTATCGCTTTCTTTAACTATAGGTGAAAACGTGGTTTCAGAACAGAAGGATGAAGCTGAAGCGTGAGGCACAGGACACCCAGGTGGAATATTACCCCCCTGCACTGCTCGCTCCTCTGCTTTTGCCACCGCCCCCGTTTCAGCACCACGCTCTGGCTGGACAGCGACTCGCGCTCCCGCCTGCTGCTGCTGCTGCGTTCCCGCACTACACCCCGCAACTCAACCGCACAGTGTCTCTCCACCAGCACACAGCACACCGAGCCATGATTCACCCCACACTCCTCTCCTCCTATTACTACTGACCAAACACTCACTTCAAGGACTTGAGATCTCTGACACGCTGAACATTATGGAGATGTTTTTTTTCTTACAGTAGCTACAGCGTAGCTTCGATATTGTAGCACAATCTGCTTTAGATTAGCTGCATTTACTTGCCATTCGACTTTCTGTGATGCTTTTATGTGAAAACGTAAGCTAATCATTTACAGTGTAGAGATGAATATTTTAAATTGTCCCAATATTTGGGTCCTTAAAGATAATCATGTATATAAATAAGCACTGTATATGTAAATAAATAAGATGGTTCTTTATGTGAAAATAAAAAAAAACTCGTAATTTTAATGCATTCTTTTTTTTAATCCTAGACTTATGGTCTTTGAGATCAAGGCAGTTTAACAGTTGTGGACATCAAGGTCGTGGGATATCAATAATACACTTTATATGAAAGGCTGTGGAATAAGTGCCGAATAGCATTATGTGAATATGTCAACAGAGAAGATCCATGAAAGGTCATCACAAAGGGTTTCCTCATCTTGGACTTACTACACTATACTAAATAATAGACTTTGGCAAAACATCACATATGGTAATTACTGTATGCTCTGTTTGACCAGAGGCGCTAGCAGAAATGGATGGAGACAGTAGATAGTACTTCAACTCTCTCTTTGCTGTTTTCCTTCCGTATTCAGAACGCCCAGACAATCCGTCAGCAAACACGACTTGACGTCGAGGTGGTATGTATAAGGAAATTTCGTTCTTACATGAGCATGTATGTAGTATGTACTCTGGGACAGGATGCTTTTCAGTGGGTACACATACTTTGTCACAGGTTTTGCATTCTAGGTTAAAAGGTGGTGCAGTGATTTGATCAGTTCCCCTAGCCTCTGCTAGGCGAGCTGGCCCGCCTGTCCGTCTCCGCAGGGTTTCGCACCTTGCGCTCCTCTGTTTGTGCGCTCCTGTGGGTAAATACACTCAGCCGGACATCCAGCGGCGCGACGCCGATCCTGCGCCGTTTGCATCCTCAAAGACACATCAAAGCAGCTGTAACGGCCACATCATTGCGATCCATTGAGCTCCGTTGTGTTTCAATCGCTGAGATTCACACCCGCCGGACAGGCGCTAAACTCTGGCGCCATAAAGTCTGCCGGCCGCGTATTAGCGCGCGCACTCACCTGTATCCGCTACACTGACTACCACCCAGAGCACGCGCTACCTCCGCACCACCATCTAGCAGAATGGAAGGAAGCCATCCATCTCGGGTCTGGGATACAGCGATTCAGAGAGAGAGAGATCAGTTTCCCCAAAATACATTTTGTTACACAGTGCATGACGCATGCACTTAAAATAGCAGCCTATTGTCACTGTTGTCATGTTGCATTTACAGAGTGCAAAAAGCTGTAGATGAAGAATTCAGATAAAATACACACACACACACACACACACACACACACACACACACACACACACACA
>CM040977.1:10787406-10798104 GCA_022985145.1 Pangasius djambal | reverse complement strand
AAAAAAAAAAAAAAAAAAACTGAATGCAGGTAGTCTATGAACTGAGGTGTTTGGATCTGGATTTTGGGGAAATGGTTTTAAATTACAATACCCTTGTTCATCAAAGTTGTGTATTCTGTTTGATTAAATTATTTCATCATTTGTATATGAAATAAAGCTTGCATTGTTTCAGGCTCACCTATAAAGCTATATATATATATATATACACATTTATTTGAAATCTGAGATATTAAAGTTCTAAAATGAATAAGAATGTTGATGTTGGAAAATGGTTCAGTTTGCTACCTGATTATGGCCTTAGACAGCAGAAATCTCCTACATAAATTAGGATGTGTTTCAAATTAGAGTGTGTAGTATGCATATGACATATACATAAGGGACTAGTGGGCAGGGGCTTATATCCATAAAATTTGAAGCTGATTAACTGTGCTCAAATCAGTGCTCATTTTGATGTTGTAAGACAGTTTCTTGAATCATACATTATTCTGTGCATGCAAATGTGCACTCATTTCTATGCAACTCTGATGGAAAAAGAGCCAAATTTAATTAATGCTGCAATAAACACTTCACTGTTGAGTTTTACACTATTGTACTATTACAGTGTGAGAAAGGACACTATAGGTGTGATTGTCATCTAAAACCAAAATCATAATTATGTGCAGTATCTCATCTTAAGTAGAAAATTCTGACCATAGAAACAGAGAACACATATAACTCTATTATGCACTAGAAATACTAGCTCTTATTAGCCTTACAACTTAACAATTCATAAGATGCTTGTTGCAGTCAGGCCATCATTAATCTTCAAAAGGTTGTTTTTTTTAAAATTATTTTCAGAGTAATGTTCGATCTTCAATGACCCCAAACACACCTCAAAGCTGGGAAAGAAACATTTGGAGAGGAAGGAGGCATTGCTGTAATGAAATGGCCTGCCCAGTCACCCGACCTTAACGTAATCTTGTTGCTCTGAGAGGAGTTGGATCGAAAGGTTTGAGAGAGGTGTCCACCCAGCTTCACAAACTCTGAGGAAAGGCTAAAAAAATACTATTTGGAGAAAGAAAGTGTGTAGAACACTTAGAGCTTATAAGAAAGTTTATATATATATATATATATATATATATATAAAGGTGTAGTGTAATTGTTTTTTTAGTTATGGTCACAAATTTACATGTGGAATATTGCTTTCTTTCAAATACATCTAGGTAGTCTCCATTATCATGTTTTCGCAAACTGACAAAGAAAATGCTCAGAATGTCTAGATGTCCACAAGCTTTTGTTAAGCAGTGCGTCTTTGACCTATAATGTCATTTTTTAAACGTCGAGCTTATAATGTGACTGAGAATAGAGCAAGTTTTCTCATTACTCCCCAAACACTCTGTCTCTCAGCTGACTGGCTCTGTGAGAACACTGTAATGAAATTCCCAGTCTAATCAGAGTTTGGGGGCTCAGTGGGGACTTTAATTGGGGCAAAATTTTAACATGCAGCATTTCTGGCATAGCCTTTTTCAGAGTTTCAGGCTGGGAAACTTGCAGAGTAAAGCAGAAAACACTTCAAAGCCTGTCTACTTGTCTAGGACAACAGAAAATCACACACTCACACACATCCTGAAAAACTACCTAGGTTAATATCGTAGAAACAAATATGTGAATGTGCTAAAATATGAAAAAGATTTAAAATATCAGACCAGACACTTTTATGGTAGTAAATATTTGGGTAAATGAAATTAGGGCACAGCATTAAGACAAACAACACACATATAAATGATGTAAGTAAACATAACCCTCTTTAATAACCTTTAACACCAGTGGCACTAATGAAAAGCTGTATTTCTTCCCACTAAAGTTATTTATCAGCATTATTGCTGTAGCAGATTTGAAACATGATTCAGCCTTGAGGCATAATTGACCCTGAGGGCCATTACTGTGTTGTGTCTAGTGCAGCTTACTGCAGCTTTTGAGAGAGGAAACTGCTCTGTGTTCCTGTGCATGAGCTTGTGTCTAGCAAGCTACTTCAGTGATTTTGGAGAAGGAAAAACAAGATCCATAAAGCTTATCTACCATGGCCGTAACACCATAACTATACACATTCTGACAAAACCGGATCCTTAAGCCATAACAACAGTGTCTCAGAGATAATGGGCATGGAAGTCAATAATATAAATAGTTGTACAGTATAGAGTGGTGCACTTTTAATGCTGATGTAGGCCTATTTACTGGAACATAATAAGGATCTTGGCTGCTGGCAAAAAATGCTGACCAATCAATGATTAAACAGAACGTTTTGCTCGAAATACCCATTTTAGAGCTGTCAAATGATTGCATACTCAAAGGCACACTCTGAGATAAATCCTAGCAAGTCCACTGAAATTGCACAAGTGCCTTATGACGGGCGTGAACATGAGTATACACCTGAAACTGGGCTCTTGCCCACTGACAGTGCCATTGTCTATGATCCATTTTGGTAAGGCACAATTCGCTCAGCTTCATCTCAGGAGTACAGGAAATAGCTTGACTTGGATTGATCATTCTGTGGTCATTCCTTCAGGTTTATTGCTGCAGCTTATGGTTATTTCCTCAGTCAACTCACAAATCTATGCATCACCATGTTATCATTAAGGATCACATGTCCTGTTTGTGCTAATTTAATTACAAAAATCATTTAAAACAGCATTGAAGTTACTATCAAGTTTTTAACAGAAGTATCAGTTTCAATTAATCAGACTAAGTCAGACTTCACATCTGGTTGTTTTAGTTAGTTGGTAATAAGATGTTTTTCCAATAACCGTGGAAGCAGCGCTTTCTCTTATTTTTACCTATAACTGAAGTCTAAAGGCATTTTTGACATGTATTGTTTCAGGCATTGGGAAATAACAAGACAATATAAACACTATTATAATATGCAAATCCACCTCAATGAAAGGCAAAATAACTGAGAAGATAGGCTACGCCTCATCTCACTAGATTAGTTTTGCAGCCATGTGCACAGATGTAACAAATTAAGCATTTTTGTCACAGAAAGAGGAATACAGAACATAACACATTGTCACCAACAGATTGCATGTTATGTTATTTTATTCCTCTTCCTGGAATAAAGATAAGCATTAAGATCTATGTAAGGTCCGTGTGAAGTAAAAGTGATACAATCTGTAGAGTGTGAACCATAAGGTAGTGAATACACTTGACAAGATATGATCTACAATCACCACTATATCATTACATTGAACATTGTTCTTTTTTCTTTGAGATCCTGATCCCCAAATGTCTGTGACATGTCATGAGCAAAAACTTTGTTTTGTAATAAGATGAACCTTTCTCAAACTCTGACAAATAAAACTGGCATAATAAATAATGGTATAACAATATTTTCAGTATAGGCTTCTATATTCTAGCATGGTAGACTCATACAGATATGTAAATGAAATGTTCTATTATGGGATTCCTTATATTTATACCAGAGTACTGTTGAATACTCAAATCTGATTGGCCAGCAGCTCTGAGAGTAGTTTTGGCAAAGCAAAGCACAGGTTTATATTAATGTGCACATTCAAAACAAGTTATCATTTCTATAGTAACACTTTGCATCAGGCCACATCACACCACCCGGTCGCTGATTACTTTCCCATAACAGCATGCTCCATCATGTTTTATTACTTACATATTGCAGAAGCACAACTTTGTCTAAAAACACTGTCCATGTCCTGATCTAAGAGCTGATGTATTACACTCATGTTGCTTCAGCACAGGTCTAGCTGCCTCATACGCTTTTCTTTTTGACCCAGCTAGCGTGTGGTGGTGACATCATATATCTATGGTGTGTGGTGTGTGCAGAAGTCAGACAGATGGAGGTGAGGGATCCCTTTTCCACTCATGACAGCCAGCCGACATTAGCCATGGGGGGTCTGACAGAATGGGGCCAAAGGGATGGTTGGGATGTGTGTGTGTCTAGTGATATACAGGGCAAGTAGTTGGAGTGACAAAGGTCTGACAAAAATTGACAACAAGGGCAAGAAATACCTTGGCGCACTACGGATAAATGATCAAGAAATAGATTTTGGCATATTGCAGTAAATCCTCAGCCCAATTAGAAAATTCCAAGTGTCAATCACTGTCAGGATTTATGGTGTGTCCAATCCCAAAACAAAGGAGACATACTGTAGTTTTGGGAAACCTGTGAACGGCTATTGCTCTTAGTCTACAGTTACATACAGAAATAACAACGTATGAAAAAAGAGCCAAAATGACTATATGATATGAATAACCATGCAGGTAGGCAGACTGGCTAAGCAAATTTGAGTGTGTGAATGTGTGGGTGTGCTTTGTGCGCAGAGTTCCCAGGACAGGCTCCGGATCCACATCGACTCTGATCAGGATAAAGCTTCTACTGAAGATGAATCAATTAATTTAATCTCGTTTTGGTGGATATATTAAAAGCCCATTGTAATCTTATTTTATATCTTTTCAAGCAAAAAAGAATGCATTGTCAACATCGGTCCAGCAGCTTGCAAAAAAGCTATCAACACTGGTTTGTTCATTCGTTCGTCCGTTCATTCTTTCATTCATTCATTCACTCACTCATATTCAGCAACCATTTTATCCCTGTTAGAGTCTTTGTGCTTTAGATTACTTTTTACTTTTTAGACTGTTTATACCATACTAAATGGACAAGATTGGTCAGAATTTCTGCAAGACTGATCAAGAGTGGTCATAGAAGTGGGCAGGAGTGGGATTAAAAAAACTCCCACACAGACATGCCTGGTTGAAGACCTTTGCAGAAGATCTCCTTCATGCACTTTTCAAGGTCCTTTACTTTCCTATGTATGCCCATATGGCTGTTGTCTTCAATTCAGACAGTTTTTAAAATATTTCAATTGCAATCGCCAATTGCAAAACATTTATTTTATGCTCCCATGAAAAATCTGTGCAAAGCTGAATGTTTGGTTAGGGTCACGACCTTTTTGAATGATCTATCTATGGCCAAATCTTAAACTTCTGTTAAAGACAAGCCACCTCCTGGTATTTATGAATTCATAATGTCATTTATGAAGGTAAAGCATACAAATAGTGACTCAAGTAGTGACAGCAAATTCCGGAAATGAATTCACAAAATGTATGAACGTACATCCAGTCACAAATGGTCACAACACATTCTACAAATAAATGCAAAATAATTCGTATCTGTAGCAAAACTCCTTCAGGCTACGTGTCTCAACTGTACTGCATATTATAACACAGTATAATGTATTTTTGTATTGCATTATATTTGGAAAATGTGTTTATATATATATTTTATTTTATGCATTTTCAAATGTTTTTGCTAAAGATACAAATTACTTTGCATTTATTTGTGGAATGAGTTGTGACTATTTGTGACTGTTATGGTATATTTGTGCATTTTATTGTACATTTCTGGACCAGTAGGCAGAAAACGACCCAAAATATTCAACGACCCACCAACATATTTCACAGTGAGTACAGTGGCTTCACTTTGTATGCAGCCCCCTTTTTCACTAAACATGCTGCTAAACAAAACGTTTGGTTTTAGCCTCATCTGCTCACAACACAAGTTCAATTGTAGTTCTAATTAGGGTGCTGTCAGGCTTCTTTCATGCAAACAGCTGGGTGATTAAGGATGCAGCATTCAATAGTGGATTTTTAAAAATTCTCAACCCTTTCTGGAGATTGTGAGTCCAAATCCTGACGATGCCACAGCCATCCATTGCTGGAAGCCAAGGGAGCAAAATTGAATGTGCTCTCTGGGTGGGAAGGATAACATACTCTCTCGCCCCTGTCAATCACAACAACACTAAGCAGTCATGGGCATCTTTGACCTCAAGTATGCAGAAGAGGGTAGATAGATCGTGCATTCGTCTGAGTATGTCACACTGCCCTGTGATGCAGCATGGACAGCATTTCTTAAAGAATGTGGTTGGCTAACTTTACTTGTCTTGGAGGAAGCATGGGCTAACCTTCACCCTCCCTTGTTGGTATCTGTTGTATAATAAGGGAGAGCTGACTGGTGCGTGGCAACTGGCAGGTGACCAAAATAGGGGGAAATAGGGAAAAAATGTGAACCAGAACCTGAAAAGGTTGTTTTTTTGTGTCCTTTGGTAGTGAGGGCGGCAATATGTACATGCGTCCAGCTTCTGGAATTTTTTTTTTTCTAATTGTGCCTAAGAGTATTTTTAAATAGTTATGTATTTTTCTCTAATTGTTTGAAGGAATCACTGTATGTAGTGTCTATTTTATACATTAATTCTCCCCCAATAATTCTGCAATATAATATAATATAATATAATATAATATAATATAATATAATATAATATAATATAATATAATATATAATGTTGGCATCCCATTTATCTTCAGAAACAATAGGCAATACCTCTGGCAGAGTTGTACATCTGAAAAAAAGGAGGTATGAAAGTAGAAGTCAAGCTTGATGAGCCTGCATGATGACTTACTTCTGTAGTGTTTTATATCCCCAATCTAGAAACCGTTTTGGAGCATACTACGATAAGGCAGAGTGCTGAGGTTAAGGCTATAAAGGGCCAATTGAAACATCAGTCCTACTGAGGATCTGTCCCATCAGGCAGTAACATTTCAGCAAAGCTCTTATATTTCTATACATTTATCTTATGTACAGGCAAGGCTCTTTAAGCACTCAATAACTGAAGTGTTTTATTGAAGTCCGTTGGGTGGATAGGTGCTTTTCAATCCTTTTTCATTTATTTGACATAATCTGCCCTACCCATATGAAATTGCCTTGTCTGTTCTGGAAATAACAGCATTATGACCTTGTCCAATCTTCTTACCCAAAGACACATTTCTGTCATTGCGTTTTCATTTTGCCTGAAATAACATTGCTGCTGCTTCTCAAGCACCCTTCTTGTTGGAAATTCTCTCCTTTGCTATCCTGGTGTAATAGCATTAGAAAGTGTTATCTGTTACAATCAAGCACAGCCATTTTGATTTTTATGTGTTAATTTTGGAGCTGTAAATAATGTGATTAAAAACAGTTTTTTTTCTCTTTTTCTTCATTCGTGTAATTCGCCCCACCTATCGAGATAAGATCAGCCCTATAGCCATAACTCTCTCTTACTCGTACAACACAATGACTAGACTCGTCAGGCCCTGTCACAGATGTTTCAATTTGGGCCTCTCCCCTCTTGGGCCCAGCTGAATTAGCACTTCAGACGCAGAAGGATTCAATTCAGGCGTCCCCCAGAGTCCAAGCCTAAGGACTCCCTCTACACATGCTATCATAATGCACACTTCTATTTCTCTCTCTCTATCTTTGTCTCCCACACACACACACATCCTCAATCTCAATTTCTGTCCCACTCTCCTCATCGCCACACAATAAACCTGCCAATGAGCTGCATATTTAGCATAACAATTATGGTGTTATTGTTGTATTACAGGTTTGGTGTCAGAATGCAGAGAGTAGGATTTCTCATGTGTGGGTTGATAGACGGAGACATGAATGTACTCAGAATTTAGAAAAGAGGATATGCCACTGTGTGGATGACTGAAGGAACAATGAAGTAGTGTGTATCCTTGTATCTGATAAATCTTACAAGATATTTGACAATTAGCGTTGTATGGACACCTACTGCTAGTGGTATTATAGAGACTCTGCTGGATAATGCATGTGTAAAGCATGAAAAATGCCTTCTATTGGGTCTTGTGGGGGAACAAAAAGGGAATGGGAAATTGGAAATGAGCCAATGGGAAATCATAGGGTCAGTACAAAGAACACGCACTTTAAAAATACTAAGCCAATTTGAATCACTTTTGCAACACAGAATATATAACACAATGTTGGGTTATTGTGTAGAATCCAACATTCATGTTTGCTTTAACTACCAAAAACAGGTTTATGACCCAGCCACAGGTCATCTGTACTCGTGTTTCTGGGCTGTTCCGACTATTCATAGAAAAAATTTCCTTACCTGGAATGTATTTAGTTTAGTATGTATTTTTGCAAAGATTACAGTTTAATTTGCGACGAGGCCCGTGGTAAATAATTCATTTAATTTAAAACATTAAAACTAATCGCAACATTTTATTTACAGTTTTTTTTTTGTTAAAATCTACATGTTTAAGTAATTAAATACGTTTGTACACTGAAACACTTAATAAATAAATATTTAATTATCATCTAAACACTGCAAAATTAAAGCAGTGATAACGACAAACTTCTAAGCAAAATTTCTCTCAGTACAGAGTCTTGGTGACTGGATGCTTCGACACTGTTGATCACATTCATCAGTTCTACCTGATGAAAAATTCCCACCATTTGATCACTGTGCGTGACTCACATCTATAGGGTGAACATCATTGGAGGATGACATTGTAGGTAGGTGATGTGTGCTGCTGCAAACTTTTCCCTCTCTTCAGAGATTGTTTGACTTTTCAGAGTACACTATATGGCCAAAAGTTAGTGGACACCTGACAATCACTCCCATATATGGGTCTTCCCCAAACTGTTGCCACAAAGTTTGAAGCACACAGTTGTCTAGAATGTATTCACATGCTGTAGCATTTTCCCTTTACTAAGACTAAGTGGCCCAAACCTGTTCCAGCATGATAGTGCCCATGTGCGCCAAGCAATGTCCATGAAGACATGCTTTACCAGGTTAGTGTGGAAGAACTCAAGTGGCTTACACAGAACCCTGACTTCAACCCCACTGAACACGTTTGGGACGAACTGGAACGCTGACTGCACCCCAGACCCCCTCGCCTGCCATCAGTGCTTGACCTCACTAATGCTCTTGTGGCTGAATGAGCACAAATCCCCACAGGACACTCCAAAATCTAGTGGAAAGCCTTCCAAGAAGAGCGAAGGTTATTATAACAACAAAGTGGGACTAAATCTGGAACATGACAAATGTCCCTGAGTTATAGAAATAAAGTGACAGTGCTGTAACTGAGAAGTAATATTCATTCCTATGCAAGGAGACGGGGTGGTTGATGGATAAAGTGGCTAGTGCGTGATAGGGTTAGGTCCGTTAATTCTGAGGTAGGTTAGCAGCAGGCATATATGGATTTGACTGGTCAGATGTCCGCTGTCCTTCCTTGTCCTTTACTTGTAGATGGACACTTAGGTCCTAACCTGAGGATGCATTTGACAGCTAACAGTAGCTACATTTGTCTTCTCAAACTCCTCAGCAGCCTTATCAGTGAGCTTTGAGATGCCTGATCAGCGAGCTTGCATTTTAATTCCTAAAATTAGCCTGCTGTAGATACAGTAGTGAAAGACAAGGTTATCTAAACTCTGATGCTAGTTAGCTAAGAATGAATACCAAACAAGTAAATTCAGGTGAAGTTGCTAGCTAACAATACATGCAATACAATCAACACTCTTTGGTATAAGGAGTCAGAAAACTAGTAACCTGACTAGCTAACCAGACTAATGTTAGCTAGCTGATGGTGTAAGCTCAATTTACCCTACATTGTATTTTCATTTCACATAATGCTACATGTTAAATCCATATACACAAAGGCTCAAGTGAGAAATAATGTACTTAGCAGATTTTCCCTCAACCATGTGCTTTGCTCCTCGCTTGTCAGTTGAGAAATCTCAACGGCATTGTGTGATGTTGCGGCAGCAAAACTGACCCAAATGCTAAATTAAACCAAATGCTGGGTTCTAATGGCAACCCAGATGTTATGTTGTGTTAACATCCCTAAATTTGGGTTAACATATTATGAATAATCTGCTCAAACAGGCTGTAAGTATCATGCAGTAAGTGAAGTGGGAGAATTGCTGTTGATTGAAACATTTAAGAGGTGCAACAAAATACAGTGATAATGTGTCATCACAAATCATCACAAATCTTGTCACAAAGCTTCCGTTAAGCATGATCTAATTTGCATTGTCTTGATCCATGCATGAGCATTAGGTCTGTAGTGTGCAAACATTTTGGGTTAAGTTTACCTTTAATGGAAGTGCAGAGAGAACTGCACCTCTAGACCCTCTATTGCACCTCTGTGTGCATCTGCTCCTCAAATCCCACACAACGCATAGCTCATCTTGTATTTAATACAACAACATGCAGCCTTGATCTCAGTTAATAGCACATAATTCAGCAATTAGAGATCAAACGCTAATGAATGAAATATTTAAGAATCCTACAGATAGGGCTTGTTTCCCCACAGATACAGAATAACCTGCTTCTTTTGTTTGTTTGCAACTGCAAAGTTTGTGAATTAACCACAGATCTGTTTTTTCTGGATCACTTCTGGGTTGAAATGAGATTTTCCCCCTTACACAGTGAATGCACATGTTCTTTCATTGGCTTTTTTCCCCCCCTTTGTTTTCCCAGTATATTAACATCTTAACTCTGTCCCCAACTGAACTTCACTACCCCCTCCCCCCTGTATATAACTATATCTAACTGTATATACATATCTGTATATTTTTTCACATCTGTAGATTAGTATAACACATATTTATAGTAGTTTTTTTTCATACTACATCTGTATATTAGTATACAACATCTGTATATTGTACATAATACATCTGTATATTCTTGCACTATTTTAATTTAATTCCACTTATCTCTCACTGCCCTTGTCTGTACATAACAGGTCTTAACTGTACATTCTGTTTATTTACTACTGTTTATACTGTACATTCCCTTTACTGTTTATACACACTGTTTATATTGTACATACTGCACTTGCTGCTTTTTG
>CM040977.1:10714393-10787306 GCA_022985145.1 Pangasius djambal | reverse complement strand
ATCTAATCTAATCTAATCTAATCTAATCTTATTTATGGCCAGTATGTTGGTATAAGGGCTGCAGTAATACACTAATACAGAGTGTCTTTACAACTTTGATACTAAATGAAAAACGTATTAACATAGAATTACCAATCAAGTAAATTAAAACATACAAAACCCCAAAACATTCTTTTTAAAGTACAAAGTTACAAACATTCATTAAGAGCACCATTAGCGATAAGCAACATATCCACATCGATGCTTGCGGTATCAGCTGTGATTCTTGATTTCAGATCGTCAGTGTCTGTCACCCGACAGAATTCATTCGATCTGTGTACCAGATATTGTTTCAATAAACCAATCAACACACTTTGCCTTATCCTGTGGATTTGAGGAATGAAGGAGAGGTGAGGAATGAAGATCTTACAAAAATTAAGATGAGAAAACAATGTGTTTCTCTGTAAAATGGGACAATCCCAGGATTTCTACACCTCATGGTTGACTTTTTAAATCGGATAAAAGTTACAAAGATGCACTTGGAACACCCTGTATTTGTGTTTGTAAATAGAACTCAATTTATTAACTCAACTCCTTGAGTTTCAAGATCACTTGTTTAGAGTTGGCATTCCCATTTTGGATGCATTAAATATGGCATTCTCTTTTCACCTTAAAGCCCTTTCTTGGTTCTAAATTACTTGTAGAAAATAGAGACTTAAAAACACTTCTCTTTTGGCACAGTCACTTTCTGCCTACACTTCATTCTTCTTTTTAATTATTTATATATCTAATTTATGTCTGATATTTCCTCCATATGTTTTATTTTGCTTTTAGTTATATAAAGCACTTTGAATTGCCTTTGTGTATGAAATGTGCTATGCAAATACATAAACTTTATTGTGTAATTCACTAGTTCCTTGGTAATGTGCGCACAAGAGCTATGATATATATGATATAGGCAACGTTTCTTTATATCCTCTACTCAATCTCTGTTGTTCTCGCTTTTTCTCTCAGCAGAGTAGGACAGAGAGTCCCATTCTCCTCTCCCACCCATTGCACCCTGCTCCCTACCTCCCTCGCTGATAACAGCTTTAATCAAAGTGCTTCTCTTAGTGCTGGGAAAAGCCTGGGGGAGTGAGAGAGAGGAAAGAGAGAGGAGAAAGAGAGAGAGAGAGAGATTTGGCTTGGCCTTCTACAGAGAACAGAGAGACCTGAGATATTCAAGTGAAGAGAGAATGAAGGTCAGAGAGGTTGGTGACATGCAAAAGGGAATGAAAAGATGGATGAGGAGAGGTCTTGGACTGCTCATGTGTTGGAGTCAATTCTTTTTTAGAATAAGTTGGTGTGTTTCATTAACACAGCTGTGAAGTAACAGAAGCAGTGCATCATGGTCCACACTATAAGTAAAACAATAAATAAATAAATAAATAAAAACTAATTGCATTTGAATAAACCAACACATGTCAAAGCAAATGACCATTTATTGTAGCTATACAGTTCCATTACTGCAGATTTCATTTCTATGAAAAATGACATGCAAATCATTCAAGCATCTGATATCTGTGAATAAATAAACAGACTCAAATGAGCTCCAACATCTGCTCAAAGACAACAATGTCATCTCAGAATATTCGTGTAAACTATTCTGCAATCGACATGGTCTAAAAACATGGAGCACAGTGACCCAGCCCTACACAAGGTCTTACTATGTGTGTGTGTGTGTGTGTGTGTGTGTGTGAGAGAGATTCGGGGGGTGGGGGGTGTAGGTGGGGGCAATGTTACAGCTTCAATGCTAAGTTTGGACGCTTAATTCACAGTACAAACCATAATTACGTCCACTGTGACACACACACACACACACACACACACACACAGACACACACACATGTCCAAGGTATCAAGGTATCATAACCTTGTTCCAACTCTAGTCAAAAATATGAGGACTTTCAAGGTCATTATCCACATTAAAGTGACGGTAATGAACTGTCACTCAAATGTCTTTGCATTGACGTGGTATGCTCACCGAGGGGCCGGTGGCTGTCCTGCTTCAGAAACCCTGAACAGGGACGACAGATAAGAGAAGCACAAAGACAACTGGGATGATGTATCCTGACATACAAGCTGGTAATGGATGCACTGACATTACTATGGCATTAGAAAATAGTAATAAATTTAAAGAAAAAGCTCTGAATACTGTAAGTATGAACAGGACAAGAAAGACCTGCAGCTAGAACATCCCATCACATTTGATTTCAATTAAACAATTTTCATTGTGTATCACTACAGGGCTTTTTCCTTATCTGAAGTTTCAGCAAATCTTTGCGGGGAACAAAAGCCTCCCGTTTCAAACCCTTTTGTTTTGTCTTTCATTAAATATTACTTTGATGTTCAGTGACTGCATGAGACTTTACTGAAACTTATTTTTCACAATCAGTGTGCAATTTGTGACTTAGGCCCTACCCATTTAGTCTCGCTCCACTCCACTAAGCAAGCGGTGAAAGGAACAATATTCATGCAGTCTTTGTTTCCTTTTAACTGACTTTTTAACAAGGTATTGTTGCCACAGCCCAGATAGCAGATGGAAAGCTGGGGAGGCTTTCAGTGTTTTATCGCTGTGTTTGTGGGAAAAGCAGCAGACCACAGAGAGCAGTTCATTAAACCTGCTACTGTGTGTTCAGTGTATGTGGGGATAAGCCGAGAGAAAGAAACTGAGGGTGTGTGTGAGAGAGAGAGAGAGAGAGAGAGAGAGGAGTGTTTACGTGGGAGGGGGAGAGAAGAAAAGACAGGGAAAGAGAGAACAGACGCACACTGAAACAAAGGGAGGACAGGATGTACAGGAAGCTTGTGGGGGATAAATATAATCAGAGCCCTAGAACAAGCTTTACAGAGGGCTCATCGATTCCCTGCAAGAGGAATCACATACATTTCAGCCCCAAGTGTAGACAAATATTCCAGGCTGCCAGTGCACACACAGAGAGAGGGGTGGGGTGCGGGGTGACAGGTTTCAGGATGAATCGAAGGCTTAACCCATGCCAGGGACAAGACACATACCACAAACAGCCTTTTGTTCTATAGTAGCCTAAATATTATACTCAGATCAACATTGCTAACTTCATATAGAGTTGGTTTTTGCCTCTTGATTAAAAAAACAAAAACAAAACACTGAAGCACAGATCCAACGACATAAAACGATGAAATATCGTCAAACTGCATCATAAGACTGAAATATTTCATGATGTTCGCAAATGTTCTTTAACATTAAATAAAACACTTTTGGAATGTGCTGTTATAAGAAAATAATCCACATGGGGTTTGGTGGTAACAGAAACACTGCTGAGAGTCAGGCCACTCACACGTCATGGCTCATATGCATGTCACATGCAAATGTTTTGCTAGGTATACTGTAGTCAGTATGTTCTCTGACATGCCTTCATGATAACTGTAATAAGGCTTAACAAAATAAGTGTTACATTATGATACATTATGTTCATGCCTTATGAAAAGAAACATCCTAAAAATGAAAGAAAATAGAATATATTGGGCTAATAAGAGGAAAAAGGCATTTTAGTATTTTCTGATAATGGCACTGTAGGGGTCCAGATTTAAGAATATAATGGACATTTGTAAGCCCATTAGAAAGAAATAGCTTCTGTGGACATGATATAAAATGTGACAGCTTCCGTAAAGTCCTCATCATGACATCTGTCACAAAACATATGCTAACCAGACGCGTAGCAAAAATTAGCATATGACAAGCTGTCATTACAATGATCAGGAATGGTAAATTATTGAACGCTAATTGTCAGGGAAACTCGTATGACTAGATGGGTTTAAAACACGGTTATGCCTATCCATGTTAGGGCCAAGTAATTGGCCTTGAAATAATTTGACAAGACTTACATTCTTTCAGATGATCAGAAATCAGACTGTATGATTTGTGTACAAAGAAAGCATACTTTGATTTATAGTTTTCGATAATCACCAGAGGCAAGAAATTAGCTACAATGCATGTAATAGTATTTATGTGAGAAGCTGTTGCTGTAACACTTCAGAAAATAGACCTGAAGCTGAACATAAAGCCAATCTCTGCTTTGCATCTGTCTCTGGTACGGAGGGGGATATTTATTAGAACAGACTTGGATTGATGATGAAAATCGCCACTGAAGCGAAGCATTTTAGATTCTGCTGCGGGTGGCAAGTAGCACTCCATCCATCATTCTGTTATGATTTTTTCCCCAGTTTTGTTTTCTTTTTAACATAATGATTAAACTCATAGACTCATAGCTGAGAGTATACTTCTTATCCCTCGCTCTGATGGTTTTGCTACTTGGTCTATGCCACCTGATGAATTATCTGTCAGTGACAGTGGAAGGCAGTAAGTTGCTTATAGAAATCTAATAAAGGCAAAGCATATTTTATATGCACACACATGTAATTTGGTCATCTTTGAAGCAATAATGGCTACGTCATCATCTTTCAGCACATGGGGTACAATATTATCATTCGTTGCATCTTTTCTTGTGAGGAACATGATATAGCTGACAAAACAGTGCTATTATATAAAAAGATAAATGTCTGGGTGTATTTCAGTGCATATGGCTTTTTCCTTTAACTGGCCTAAATGAGTGTGCCCCACCCCAGCACTCACACATACACATCTCCCAGATCAAAAGCCTGGCTTCTGAGCTACACGTGATTAAAAATAAATCAACAAATGAATAATTGATCTATACCAGTTTCACAGGCCCTTGAGTGGTCAGGATTGTGGCTTCCCATGATAAAAGCACTGTTTTGCTTGAAGAAATCATTTTTTCATAGTTTTGCACCAAGAACACTGTGCATGTCAAACAGTCTATCCAAAAGTGAACTAAATGCTATTAATTTATGAACAAATCATAAAATTGTAGTACACTACAGTTGGATGTAGTATAACACTTGCTTCAGTTAGACGTGTGTGAGACTGTTGGAACCAAACGTGCGCTTCTGAAGGAATTCTGACCAATTCCACTTGCTCTTGAAGGAATTCTGACCAATCCTATCTTCTCTTGAAGGAATTCTGACCAGTCCTGCCTGCTCTTGAAGGAATTCTGACCAATCCCTCCCACTCCTGAAGGCATTTTGACCAATCCCTCCCACTCCTGAAGGTATTTTGACCAATCCTGCCCACTCCTGAAGGAATTCTGACCAATCTCACCTGCTCATGATTGAATTCTGGGGATGAGGGGGAACCAAAACAAAGAGACATGGCAAAACAAACAAGCACAGGTAATCGTCACTATGGGAACTGTGATGTGAAGAGGCAATTCATGAGAGATTTTCTAATTAACTTAGTTTTTCCCAAAATATAAACACATTATAAACTTTTTACCACATTATAAATTTAGTCCACAGCAACCCACACCAAAATAAACTATTTACTAAAGATTAATGCCTGAGTGCAGTAAATGTGTCACACAGTGTCCAATATGCTCATGTGTTAATCGATGTGGTCTCTTTGTCCCAGAAGCTTGATATGTGACCTAGCCGTTGATGTTTTTTCTCTGTCCTGCGTGATCTCAGTCCCAACTCTGCTTCAAATAAAGCAGTTCACCATGTCAGGCAAGTAATTTTTTTTCTTGTCCAGGGTGGTTATTTCTGCCTGTTACACTGAATAATCAAATGCCAAATCTACTATGCATCACACTCAGCACAAGAAACCACTAAAGGCACATTAAGTGTGTGTGTATGCCTAAGAGTAGAGAGAGGAAAAAACAAGATGGCAGTGTGACAACCAACCAAAGACTATATAAGGGTGGATGTCTAACAGCAATTCAAAAGTGATGCCAACATGTCTCTGAGGCCCTCTAGTGGCTGGCTGCAGTACAATTTTAACCCCACCCATTCCCATGTTAGTGATAGAAGACAATCTTTCATTTTAAGTTACAGCTCCACAAATTATTTTCAGAAATAGTGTTCTGCCACAGGTTCAGTAACCCTGATAACTACCCCAATATTTTTCCTTGTGATAAATGTGTTTTATAGGAGTTATTTGATGATAAATAAAAGGCCATGGTGAATGAGGTGACAGTTTTGGACATGACAGTCAATCCTCACGAACGCACACACACTCCGACATGCACCTGAAGCTCTTGTTAGTTCTGTAATAAAGCCAGGTCCTGTTCTGCAGTAAATAGTTCTAACAGAACCTCATCAAGGATTTCTTTGCAGTTTTTCTGGTATGTTGCTCATTTCGATGTCTTAGCTAGCTCGTTGTACTGATAACTTGCAAACCAGTGTAAGTGAACAAAGTGATGGCGAGGCTTTAAACCGAGGCTTTGAGTGTGGAGGTCACCCTAAGGTCACACACTAACACTAGCGAAATTTCATAATTTATTGACTGTATGATCTTAGCTAACACCCGAAATATCTTGGTGAGGTTAGCCAGTCACTATCTTTTTTAAACAAACCGCCTTGACAGAATGAGTGGGGCATAAAAGAGCACTTCTCCATTGAAACAACTGCTCTCCAGACGAACATCATGAGAGCAGCAATTGTTTCCTCAAAAAATAGGTTGTGTTTACTGCAGTTTACCAGTATATTTTCAGTTGGTACCTTACATTACTTTGATTAAAATGATGGATAATGTCAGCTAGCTAGCAAATGGTAGCTCAGTTAGTCATTACTCAAAGCTCTAAAATATTTTCCTGACAATGGTAAAATCTATATAGCTGCAAAAATTGTACGTCAATTTAGCATTTACATATTAATTAATAACACTGTACCTGCCACTTGGAGTTAGCCAATGCACCATCAGGTAATAGCAAGCATGCTCACGTACAAGTGGTGATCACTAATATGGACGGGTGAGAGGCAGACCCACTGCCTGTATGGCCATATCTACTGCACATGCTTTGGTTTCAACGTCTCTAGGTTCTGGAGAAACGTTGTCTCATTTCACTGTGTACTGCGTCAGCTATATATAGTTGAAATGACAATAAAAGCCTCTTGACTTGACTTGACTCGACTCTACTGCACAGTCATTGGCTCCAATTTTCGCAAGATGGAGACTCCAATTTCAACCCAAATACGCTTCAAAGACGCACAATGGGAGTGAATGGTGTCTTGTTGTCCACTCATATACAGTCATTGGGGCCAACACGGACCCTCTGTGTCCTTGCTAGAAATGCGTGTTATTTTCTAGGTCAGTGCTGACCACTGCAGAGGTCAAGAGATCACCATCACAGTGTACTTGGTCACCAGTGGATAAAGGCCTCTATAAAAGACAATGCACATGGTGAAGTACATAGTACGGAAGAACTTTGCACTCAATTAAATGATGTATACTATAACAATTTAGTCCCATATACCATAATGGTGGTAAATAATATATACAAACATAGTGATTAAATCTTCCTAGGATCCAAGACGTGAGACATAAGCTGCTGCAGCAAATGTCTTTCATGTGACAGCCTGCTCTCAAGTTCACAAGCCCACAGAGCTTGAAATAGCTTGCACCATTTGTCGTATTTTCATTCACACCCTTTAATCATGATAGTTATATTTCATTAAAAGCCTTTGTCATTTATGAGAGCAAGATATTTTTTTTAACCCATTCAGCATGATTGAAGAGCTGAAACTCAGCAATCACAAACTCTCACGTATCAAAGTTTCTCTGATTTTGAGACAAAAAATGACTGTTTCAGTGTGTCAGTCCTTCACATGTAAGGGTGAATTTGGTGTTGTTAGTATATCATTTTTACTTACTGGCGCTCAGAAAGAACTGTTTGATATAGCAACAAGCTATCTTTGTTGCTTATCATGTGTGCCGCATGCACAGCTGTGCTGACTCTCATGATTCATATTTCGAGGCTGCAGGTGCTGACTTCCACGTCTCAGCCTATTAAGGGTTCCTATTCCTCTAAAGCATTGCTCCAGGCTACCTGCTTTGCAGAGTAATTTTCATCTCCTACCCCTGACACTTCTCAAAGCATACCATGTTTCTGTCTCTGTCTTACACCCCCCCCCCCCCCCCCCCCCAACCCCCAACCCTTAACCCTTCTTTAGGTAACTAAAGAAGCAAAATGAGAGAACACTGGATATCAGATTTCCAATTTTGGAAACAGAACCATTTATTATCAAGTACAAGAATATCAAATGAAGGAAAAAAAAAAGGCCCATGAGTTCACAAAAATGTTTGCTTCAGTCTCCCTTCAGTAACTTGCTTATAGTATAGAGGATCAAAGCTCTGGGGTGCTCCCACTGTATATATTCATTTATAAATTATTTGTTCAATTATTTTATTAATGATTACAATTTTCTCATTGCCAAGTTATTCTGCAGTCACAATACGAGTTCCAAGGCATCCATCTGCACCCTTGCTCAACATTACTGATAATCAGCCAATAACTTTATTAGTTGGCAAGGAACCTTTACTATTGGCAAAAAACCTAGGACAGGCTCAGCTATTCCCCTGCACTAGCCCCAGTTAAAAGTGTGTCCGACCAGCTGATAGAAATTGTGGTTGTGCTGGCGGAAGTAGGAGCGGAGCTGCTCCAGAACGGTGCTGTTCACAGGAGGGTGAGGTCGCCCTTTGGACTCATGCAGGCACCTTTCTCTGCCATCGCTGCGGATGCAGTAGAAGCCCTTAGTCTGGTTGAAGTAGAAGTTGGAGGCCACTATCCGTGGCTGTAGCTCCAGGAAATGCTCCACCTTCTGCAGCTCTGACAAGGGGTTATGAATCAGTGCGTCCCCATCCACAATGTGGATCTGTTCCAGCGGGAAGTGCAGGAGCCAGTTTCTCATATACATGTCGTAGAGACTACGCTGAATGGCCTTGTACCGTGTGTTAAGAGCCCCGTTCCTGACCAGCATGTCCTCTATGGCATGCACAGGCTTGTGGTTCTCCAGCCGGTTGAAGTACACCTGCGTGTAATCTGAGATGACTCTCTCAACAGGGTCTCTCAAGATGAGCAGGAGCTTGATCGAGGAGTTCATGGCACGGATACGAGCTGGAGCTGAAGGTGAGGTGAAGTAGCCTGGAGTCTTTTCGATGGTGATCTGGTGAGGGTATGAATATGGCATAAGGTCACGGTACCACTCTAGGCCCTTGGCGTAGTTTTCATCCCAGTCAAAGAAGTGAACTTCAGTAGCTGCTGCTGCTACTTCAGGGTGAATGTCCAGCATCTCCAGAAGAGCACGTGTGCCACCTTTACGGACACCAATAATGATGCTGTGAGGAAGGTGCTTGCTGGTGCCAGGCGGGGGCACCAGGGAGGGGGTGACTGTCTCATTAGCCAGATATCCAGGGCCTGAGGTTGGCGCACTGGGCCACATCTGGATAAACTCTGGAGGGGCAGCATATGTCTGTAGGACCAGGAGGAACACAGATCCCAGCAAGGCAGCCATGGACAGGGAGACCAGCAGGGAGAAGGGCAGCCAACAGATGGGAATGGTAATTGGCGGCGTTGTAGCAGTGCACTGGGGAAAAGTCTCAGGGAGATCACAGAGCCAGGGCACAGTCAGGCTGGCAGCATAGAGTGGCACTCATGGCAAGCCATCTTGGGTGGGCAGGAGAAAGCGGAGGATGAGTAACCTCTGGTCTGCAAGAAATCTGCCAAAGTAAGAAAAAAATGAAAGGAGACATTAGAGATACATTTTGATCTGGTAGACAAGGCCATCAGACCAGTGTTTTTAAGAGTTATCAGCAAGAGAACAGAAGCACAGGTTCCATGGGAAGCATACAAAAGCCTTCCTTCATGCTTGTACTGAAAGAAAATATTTGGCTCAAATTTACTGGAGTAGTTACAATCAGTTCCTGATAGAAAATGCTAGTGACAAAACATGGCGTACTTCCAGAGCAACAAGGCCAAAGCACCCCAGATGATATTACCATGTTGTGATTTTCTCTCTGATCAATACACTTTGAGTTTGTCCTGAAATACATCTATAAAAACAGTTTTAAATGAAAAGAAAAAAAACATGTAACCCTGTTCTCTAACCAGAGCAAACCATTTTTTTCTTGCTCACTTAAAGAGGGTTTTTATTCACCACAGTTCAAAACAGGGCAGGATCAAAGCCTGAACTGTGGCCAAAAGAACAAAAAAAAAAAAAGGAAGACAGAAGAGTGGGAGAGAAAGCAAGCTCAAAGAAAATGCCTACTCACCGGTTTAACAATCTAGCATTTGCATGCAAATATATGGATTTACCACATCTGCTTTTTATGCTTCATCAAATCCCGGACTGTGAAAAATGCAACAGTTATTCTGTTTAGACTAAACAGTCAGCACCTCCAAGTCAAAATATTCCCCTAGTTAAAGGTCACTTTCATGGTATTTTTACTCCACACTCAAAGCTGATTAAACCTCACAGCTCCAGTGCACACTAATACCGAACAGCTTTGTTCTCCCAGAGAAATGCCTTGATTTTGAACTTTGAGCAAGAGCAGTAGGCTGCCTCAGCCATAGATGTACCAGATGTTCCATTCTCACTTTCATCAGTTATTGCATGCTGGATCATTACACCCCAACACAAATAAACTAACAATTAAGTTAATTATCTGTTCAATGGCACGCATGGCTCTTTTGAAGAGGTTAGACTCTTCACCGCCTTAAGCATGTCTTTCAGTGGTCCGCTGTAGACAACTGCCTCTGCTCGGGTTACACTCAGCTGTGTCTGAGGAGGAGGAGTGGGAGAGATGTGCGGGGAGAAGAAGCCTGTGATGCTGGGGTGACGCACAGTGACATGGCTGCCTGCCTGTCAGTGATACAATGGCAAAGGAGCTGCCAGTGCCAACACTAACAGCCAGAAGTGGGGACGAGTTTGCTGTCTAATTTAAAACTGTTCACCACGGCTCTGTACTCTTATCTGTGTCCAGATACTTATTTCAGGCTGCACCATTTGTCACTTTAGTAATGATACGGTAAGGGTGCTTGCAAAGTCACAGGAGCGAGTTGCGAATCAGGAGATTAATTACAGGGTTAGTTTTGCAGATATCAGTGTGAACTACAGCAAAACCACCAGTTAATATTCTCTCTTTTGAATCTATATTTATGTCACATCTGCTCCCAGAGAACATAATTAGCTAATCATTCTCTCCATAAAGGGACCAGGCCAGCAAATTAAAGATATTAAGCTTAATAAATCCTGGTATCTGCTACTACAGATGGTCTAACTGGTGTGTAATAGTGAGTAATGAATTAGCAAAGGTGTATGTGTTGAAAGTCCCTACACTGAGAAATGGGGGGAAATAGCAGATTTAAATATTCTGTGGTGCAAGTGAAAAAGAAAAAAAAAAAGAAATTTATTCATATGCAGTGGCACTTAGGTTGAGATAGAGATCAGCGATTCTCTTAATTTTCTTTCAATTCTTCATCAATGCACCAAAAGATCATAATTAGGCTTTTACTTGTGACTCGTGCACAAACTTTTAATTTTAAATAAAATGTAAACATTACCAACATTTGTGATTAAAAATTAATTTTACAGGATAGGGCCTAAACCTTTCAGAAATTGCGTTTAATTATTTAAACCATTAGTATTTAAATGCGTAATTCAGAAATACAAAACAAATATGATGTGGTAAATTTTTTTGTTTCATTTTTATTTATTTACCCAGAGCATTGTTTTCTCGTCACTGTTATTTAGCTAGATTTTAACATGTCTTAGGCGAACCAGGACTAATTGCGCAGGACTGCTGGTCCAGTTAGACCAGTTGGTCCAAATTCCAAACTCGCTTCCTATTCACTGTGTGTGTGTGTGTGTGCTCACTACATGGGGTATAATCTAATGGTGTTGTAAAACCAATACAATAAAAGAGTGACTCCCGTAAGTGCCTGTTGGAAATGAATTATTAAGTACATGGAATATCACTTTTATAACACATACATTTATAGATAATTAAAACACTCATACATGATTAAAAATACAGTCCCCTCTGAAAGGATTGGAACAGCAAGGCCGATTCTTTTGTTTTTGCTACACAGCGAAGACATTTGGGTTGGAGATCAAAAATGAGTATGAGATGATAGATCAGAATTGCGGCTTCCATTTCCTGATATTTACATCTAGATGTTTTAAGCATCTTACAACATGGCACCTTTCGTGGCAGATCACCCAAATTTAGGTGAGCAAAAGTATAGGAACAGATCGTCTAAAAGTAAATTAAATAACACTTAATATTTGGTTGCATATCACCTGCTTGCAGTAACTTGCAGTGACCCACTGACATCACCAAACTGTTGCATTCTTCATTTGTGCTTTTGCTTTTCCAGGCTTGTACTGCAGCTTCTTTCAGTTGTTGTTTATTTTGGGGGTTTATCCCTTCAGTCTCCTCTCCAGGAGGTGAAATGCATGCTCAGTTGGTTTAATGTCTGGTAATTGACTTGGCCAGTCTAAAAACCTTCCACTTTTTCCCACCGATGAAGTCCTTTGTTGTGTCGGCAGTGTGTTTTGAGTCATTATCTTGCTCTATGATGAAGTTCCTCCCAATTAGATTGGATGCATTCATAAATTGGCAGACAGAATGTTTCTGTAGACTTCTGAATTTGGATGCATTCATAAATTGGCAGACAGAATGTTTCTGTAGACTTCTGAATTCATTCTGCTGCTACCATCTTGAGTTACATCATCAATAAAGATTAGTGAGCCTGTGCCAGATGACACTACCTCCACCATGCTTGCCCGATCAGCTTGTATGTTTTGGATCATGAGCAAGTCCTTCCTTTCTTCACACTTTGCCCTTTCCATTAGTTTGGTAGAGGCTTGGTTTCAGAACTTTTGTGGCTCATCTCTGTATTTCTTTGTGAATTCCAATCTGGCTTTCTGATTGTTACTGCTGATGAGTGGTTTGCATCTTGTGATATGGCCTCTATATTTTTGCTTCGAATAGTGGACTGTGATACCTTCATCCCTGTGAAGGTCAAATATTACTGACTGTCATTTTCGTTTTTTTCTTCGAAGCTCTCTCAATGTTTGTCATCAGCTGCTGTTGTTTTCCTTGGCTGACCTGTTTGATGTCTGGTTGTTAGTATACCAGTGGTTTCATTCTTTTTTCAAGACATTCTAAATTGTTGTACTGGCTCAGCCCAATGCTTGTGCATTGGCTGTGATCGATTTTTCCTCTTTTCTCAGCTTCATAATCGCTTGCTTTTCTCCCATAGTCAACTGTCTGGTCTTCATGTTGGTTTATCCTTTTTAACAACAAATGTAGTCTTCGAAACCCAGGGCTCAAACCAATAGTAGACATTAAGAGCTTTTAATTGTTTAAACAATCAGTCTAACAGGACACACCTCAGTCACATGTTCCAATATTTTTGATCACTTGAAAATTTGGTGGGTTCAAACAAAAGGTGCCATGTTCTAAGATGTTTAACACATCTAGCTGTAGATATCAGGAAATGAAAGCTGAAATTCTGAACTATTGTCTCATATTCATCTTTTGATCTCAAATTTCTTCAATTTGCAACAAAAAACAGAAGAATGGGCCTTGCTGTTCCAATATATTCAGAGGGGACTGCATATAAATAAAAATATTAATTCTGACACCCCTAATATACATCATACCTAGTGTTTTATATGAAAGCTGAAAAATGAAATTTTAATAAATTTAATAATCCAGCAGTCATATTGTAAATCATAATGTAGGCTATGAAAAAAAAACAAAAAAACTAAGATACCACAAGCATAAAGAAACTGATATTCACACTGTGTTGGAATTAAATAGCAAGACCCTTAGAGATTCCCACCTCTAGTAGAGAAGAGCCAAATTAGGCCTCATTTACAGACTGTTGGCATAAAACATTAATTCAGTGATTGTTAATGTGAATGTGCCCTAAAAGTCAACTTTAGAACAGAAGACTTTACTAGAATATTAATGTCTGCACTATAGTTTTGGGAACATTATTCAAAATGGACACAGAGGAGATATAATAATGCACTGCTGAACAATGTACAGAAAAGTAAAAATGCGATCATAAATATCACACACTATAGAATACAGTACAGAAATATCCCAAGCACAGTTATGTTCTTTTGTTTCTGCCGAGAACTCCAGTAATGACCAACTAAAACAGGCCTCCGGGAGCTCACACCTCCCTGATCCTTCCCTGCCTCTCATCACTTATGCTTATAACAGTGCACTCTCTCAGCCCTCTTTTCTTTCTGTTTTTTCCCCCTCTAGTTTTCTCTAAATGATGGCTGTAGTTTATCTCACACTGTATGAACAGGGAGAGAGGAACTAAACCATCCTTCCCACCTACCGAGGCTACTGTAAACTGTATTCTCATGGAGCCATGACCACAGATGGCTGGATATCTACCGAACTCAACTCAGAACTCTACTCAGTAAACAAATGGTACACTGGGTAGTTAAGCTAGACAGCATGCACATCTTTAATCCTTTTTTCAACCTTACTTCCTCAATCATAACATTTTGTCCTCTGTACTTTCTGGCATTTTCTTACAGGGTCTCACCTCACCTCACCTCACCTCACCTCTGTTTTCTTGCTGTGGTTTTTCATTCTCTCTCTCTACCTCTGTCCACCATTTCTGCTTGACATGTGCCCTTCACTCCAGAGAAATCTCGTGCACATTTACTGTTTTGGCCGAGTTCACTTTTTAAGTTGATTTTACTGGGGCACTCACAGTGCACTCACATGCTTAATACCATCATTTTCAAAACAACCCCACTCCTTAAGTCCTTATCATTCCTTAGTCCTTCAGCTTTCGGCATCTACACAAACATCTTTTCTTGTAATACATTCAGCTTTCACAAGTATCATGGAAAAATATCAAACCTTTTTTTTTTTATATATATTTGTCTAGTAGACAGCATACTATAATAGCTTATATCAGATTAAATATGTATATAGAAATATGTATATAGAAATATATATATATATATATATGTATATAGAAATATATATATATATATATATATATATATATATATATATATATATATATATATATATATATATATATATATATATATATATATATATATATATATATAGAGAGAGAGAGAGAGAGAGAGAGAAAGAGTGAGTTACTTTGACATCTTTCATTTTCCTACATCTGAGCATGTGCAAAAACAGAAAGAAGAGCTAAGCCGCTAAGCCAAGGTCAGTCATTATCATAGGCCTAATTTACCAGTACATCCACAAAATGGCAACAAAGAACAATAGCCCTATCCAGACAGGACTATATTCTCTGTGTGGCAGCGGTCATACATTTTTTACATGTCTCCTCCGGACTGTCATAGTCCAGACAGCACTAACCTGGATGTTGGTTCACACATGGTCGTATGTTGATTAGCAGGTTGAATATAGAGAATATTACTGGATCATTTACAATCATATTTACTTGTCAGCATCTAATGTTACATGATGAAGGTAGGGAATTTGTTCTACCTTTTCCACCTCAGGGGAGGAAGAAAAACACACACATGACTGATGTGAATGGAAATAAAATAATTACTACAGCTCCCCATTGAAATCTAATCCCCTCCAAATAGGACTCAATAGACTTTTTTTTCCCAAAGCAGTAAAAAAAACCCAAAAAAAAACCAATGTATTTTAAAAATGCAGCAGAAAGTTGGAATTTTATGTCACATCCTACTTCTTTTGTGTTTTTGTCACTTACAGCATATTTAAATATCTTGATCAAATTAATCTGTTTTTTTTTTCTACATGCAAACATACTCACTGACCCGCACACATATCTGTGTCATGCCCTTCATTTCTGCATACACACATACACACATACACACACACACACACACACACACCCCTTCATGATGCAGTGCACACTTAAACAGAACATGTAAGCCTCACTCCACTCGCTTCACTGCTCCCTCTAGCTGGTCACATCAAGTTCAAGCCCTTGACAAAAGCTTACAATGTGACCAATGAAGCTTCACCACCTACCCATCAGTGACAACACTCTTTCTCTCCCTCACTTTCTTTTTGCAGTTTCCCCACAACCTCCAGTATACTCCTCAAATTAAAGCTCTTCCTAAAGCACTTGAATATTAATGCAGAGACACCCTTAGCTCTCGTCCTCAGAGTGTGTCTGTATCTAAATGTATTCTCTTTTTTTTCTCAAGTTACTTGTTTTCATCACAGTTACTCATTTTACTTCCATATTATTGTATTATTATGTATCATTTGCATTTTGGTAGCTTTGTGAATAAAGTGTGTAGCCTCTCATCTCCATAGTTCTCTGTGTTCTTCCCATCTCACACTTGTTTCTGTATGACCTCGTGATCTCATTTAACAGTTTTAGGCTTGTGCAATACTGATTTTTCCCTGCTCACGATTTGCCATTTTAGAAAATCACAATAAACAGTTTAATCATGCAGCCTTAAGCCAATTCAGGTTCAAGCACAGTATAGGATGTCGTAATAATATAACCAGCTGTGTAGTCGGTAACTGCTTGCCGGCAGCACCAATCACTAAAACTGAGCCAGATGACAGATTTTTAGGTGATTCTGCAGTAATGTGCGGTAAATAGGGGGAAAAAAGGTACATTTTTTATATAATCCATTTACAAATCCGTTGTCTTATGTCCAAGTAGCCAATATTTTTCCACTCTTGATCTGCTGCTCAGAACATCCTTAGTGCTAACCGGGTCAAGCCACTAAAATAGCATATTCAATCATGTTCTAATTATCATCATCATTAACGTTATTTATAAAGTGTTTGATCTGACACGTTGTCGTAGGCCTATTTAATGTGTTTTACGTTTTAGGTCAAAACCTTCATCTTTTTTTTCCTCTTGACCACATTCGGATGAAATTTTTCAGTGACCTGTCAAATATAGATAACCTATGTTAATTCTATACATATCCAATGTTAGCTAAGACAACAATTTCACAATAAAGAACTCAAATTATATTAATACCAGGAAGTTCAAAACGTTTACACAGATCATCATTATCGGGGTGTGGTAGCTCAGTGGTTAAGACAGTGGCCTTCTGCTTGGAAGGTCATAAGTTCAAATCCTGGCATATTTAAATCATATTAGCATACTCTGATGTTAAATTCCAGAGCTCCTGTGCAAAATGATTAAAGGTTGGCAGTTCTGGTAATATAATCAGAGTAAATTCCACTGGATATCATGTATAGACATTTAAATCCTTATATCACACAAGCCTAACCAGCTCTATGCTTAGTTTGTATTGTGAGTCACTTGTATGTTGCTAAATTGAATGTAATGCAAATGAAATTTTATTTCATGGCACATGTAAAACACTTTCTCAGGCAGTGCACATATGCTACAAAGTTGCAGCGCTACAGCGAGAAAGTTTCTCTTAATGTAGCAGGCTGAAACAACACTGAGATCCAAACCCAAGATGATTTATGTTTGCTGAGAGTGGCATGGTTAGAACGGAGGGAAAATATTTCTGGAAGCATCCAAAGAAGTCATAAAGGGAGACCACAAAAATACCTCTGTTCCCATACAAACCTGCATTTCTGATTTTGCTTTGCATGCATCTTCTTTACCTCAGGTAACTACGTGTTCCTACTTTAGGAAAAAGTGCAAGTAGGGCTATAAACGCCACTTGAATTACACTCATCAACACTGCCGGAAAAAAGTCGTACATGAGTGTGTTTGATTATGTATAAGGGCCTATGAGGCAGGTGTGAAAACATTCTGTGCTTGAACACTAGTTTTAATCACAGCTTATTCTCCTGGGAGGAAGTTTATAGCTGTAGCACCACCTGGTGGGTGCTGGCTTAACCTTTCCCACTCTAAACAGTTCTCCCCCTCTGACCACTGCACTAGGCAAAATCAGCAGCTCATCCATAATCCTCTTCATGCAGTACCTCAGGTCCTTAAAGTTCATGTCACTACTGAGTAATCATAATGGAGGCAGTGATGGGTTCCTGGAAAAACGTGGAACACTGTAGGTGTGTGGAGCATAGACTGTATTATAATGATAATTACTGTGTGCTTCTAGTCCTGTGTGTTTGCACACTAATCATTGTTAGCCTTGACAAAAACTGTTAAAAAACTTTAGACCTGATGCTGAGTGCTGTTTAATGGCTTCTGAACAAAACAGTATAGCTGTGGGAAGAAATGTCGAGCCAGGCAGAAGGCCAGCTCTTTGTTTTGGCTACAAAAAGCATGGAACAGGTGGTGGCAATGGGAAAAAGATTGAAATTAAACTATTTCTGGAGTGTGTGAGTAAAGAGATATCCTACACGATACCAAAATGACGTTTTTACAGCATTAGAGAGAGAAAGACACACAATTATAATACAATTACAATACTGATATGCTTGTTTCTGACTGCTGCTACAGATTATCGAAACATTATGATGACAATTGCTACGGATCGTTCTATAATTAAGGGCATACCCTGAAACAAAGTACAAAAACAACTTCTAAACTAGGATAAATAGTTGTCCCTTAATGGTGGAGTAATATGATCATTTAGATTATGCACAAGACTTAAAAGCCTAGTACAATCTGCAAATCAGTAAATGATAGAGTTCTATGTCTGCACAATATATGATCATCATTATAATCACAACCGGGGAGACAAGCCAATTAGAAATCAGAGGGGTAGTCAGTGCTCCAAGGGAGAAATGTTTAATGAAATATAGAGAACACTGAAACCTTTATCAAATCAATCATTTTAACACTGAAAATAATATCAAAGTATCTGGCACGAAACAAAACCCAATTTAAATGTTGCCAGTCTGGGCTGTGGTTACCATGGACACCATCTGAAATGATTTGCTCCTTTCAGTGATTTGGTCAATCCCAAAATCAAAGAGGTTCTGGAAGAAGATTTTGACACTAAATGTTGCACTCCATGTGTGGGAGTAATAAAGCAAGGGAAAAGGTGTTTGGACACCTGTGATTGTATCTGCCCTGATTCACACCCGCTCTGCACGACATATTCATGCACCCTATTGTTCTCAGCAATGTTCAGGATCCAGTGACCCAGATATCAGCAACAGGCTCGACTGACCACTGCTATCAGTTATTTAGAGGATGCGATAAATAAAAAATGCATGGGTGTGTGGGAGTTTCAAAGCAGTTTCTTTATCTTTCAGAATATGATGCTGAATTTCTAAATGATGGAACACACATGCAACCCATGTATTTCCCAAAACCGTGGTCCACAAACACACAAGCACACATACAGACGGACACAGACAGACCCATGCACACAGATATATACTCATACACAGCCACACACAAGGGCATGCTCATGGACTCCTGCACAAGGGGACACAAATTTTATATTGTCATTAGATACATATAAGACATTTGGCTTCAATGTAACAACGTGCAAATCAGCAAACACACCTTGTGGATGTGGAGTGACTGGCTGCTTGCAATTCATCACTGTCAGTGCCAATGCTAACTTGGCTAACAGCACCAATAAGTGTATTGAGGTGCTATTGATGTCAGGGAAGTGTGCATCGTAGATAATGAAGATTTCCAATGAGGAGTGTGTTCACTTATAAAATCTGGCTCAAAGATTTTGCAGAGCTCAACTTTATGCAAATGAATCATTCCACTGCATTGTCAAAAAAAAAAAAAAAACAGTTGCATGGTGATTGAAAAGACTTCTAAATTGCTTATATATATATATGTTAAACATCAACGCCCACTGCATTATTTGACTGGATTCATTATCTAATTCTCTGAAAAACAAAAACAAAAAAAAAAACAGTCATTATTGAAAGTGCTTAGAATACTTTCTAATGTGGCTAAGGAGACTGAGTCAGCTGTTGAGGCACATTATGATTAACAGACTTAGACATGTCTACTGTTTATTATGTATTGTTAATGCAAGCTTTGATATAACATTAAATATAAATGCTAAACTGCAAACATCACATTAAATTATTTACCTCCTCACTTGATTTCCATAACAAAGCCCATAATGATGCAGGGAGGGTCTGCCTGGTGGTGTGTGGTAAGGGACAAAATCTGCATCTGAACATTTACTAACAGTACACAGTACTTCTTCATACCAGTTTTTTAATTTTCTAGAACAAGTAATGTCATGTTGTACATGCTATTTGACTTATTTATTTATTTATTTATTTTAAATTTCATGCTGGAGGATGCGTGGGTGGGGTTTATTTTTAACAGCGAAAATAATGGAACCTTTTGTGGTGTTACTTTTTAAATAAAAGTAAATGAACTGTAAATCTCACATTAATGGACACAATTCTTTGTGAACAGAGGCAGTATAGCAGCATAGCATTGTGAAGTATAGCAGATACACAACCCTCCTTCCTAACTCACACCATGTGGCTCTTAAAGAATACGCACAATTAATCAGGAAGTGTTTCTAATTGAGATAAACATCAGGCCAGTTCCACACCTGGCACTGAAATGTGTCTAGCATATGAATTTTACAAGTTTCCTGGGAGATCAGGGTAAAAAAAAAAATGGATGTGAACGGAAACATCTGTGTTTGCTGAGCTTTTACTGTCCTTTCACTTGGTGGACAAGCTGGCAATAGAATTCGATCTCACTGTAGGATAAACATAGTCCTGATGTATGCAGCAGACATATCATCCTTTAGAAAGAAATCTCAAAAGAGAATTCGGATGTTGTAGCTGCATTAAAATGAGCACACAAATCTTTTTGATTAGATTGTGTGCCGAGCACAGTAATCAGATCAAAGGGATCAGGCGCTAACGCAATGTTGTAGAAAGGGCTACATGGACCACGGTTCAATTGGATCAGAGGCTGTATGATTGACAGCGACTTATAAAGAGCTCTACACGTAGAAGAGAATAACAATAGTGGAGGCATACGGAAGCCTTGTGTATAGTGCTACAGTGTACTAATACATTGATAAGAGCGTTAATGGTCAATGATCTGCTTTTTGGCGACACTGTTAGTCCAGTGTTACAAAGCCTTTTAACACAAACAGATTTTGGAGAAGTACTTCAATACCAATGTGGAAAACATGCAAAACCTGAACAAAACATGGTTCATTGCAACCAGATATTTTGCTTAGGCTGTTGTGGCTTCATTTGGAACATGGAGGTTTCCCTCAATGAAAATGCCCTAATTTGTAATGCTGAACTCCACACAGGTGCACATCAATTTTTTTTTTTTTTTTTTTTGCACATCAATAGGCAATTACACAGCAGACTATGGTATTCATCTCTCTATCTATAATTAAAATAGACCTGGCGCATTGCTCCCTCTACCTATCCACCGTCTTTCCCCTCTTAGGCACAGGCACATTCATTATAAATTAATTCTTTCTCAACTAAAAAACAGCTCTTTTTGTGCTGTATGGATAGGGAGACATTAAATGTTTGATGGGATCTATCCGATCGTTTAGTGAGGTACTATAACATTGCCTCTTTATTGCTGACTCAAGAACTCTCAGAGCAGCATAAACCACACAAGCGCAGGCTGAATTTGGGGTCTCTGTGTATAGGAAAATGAACTGAACACGAATTGTGCATAGAAGAGCTCTATAGTGCACTATGGATTATAATTCATGCATCGTGTATCACTTAAGTCAGTGTTTCATTAATGGCATCAGTTTATTAGTGTATCATGAGGATGGGAATTGTTCACATGTGTCTAAAAGAAGAAAAATCAAAATCCAACAAAATATTAGTTGAGGTTCAGCGAGACGTCAAGCTTTGCCAGAATAATTTGCTCGAGAATGCAGACAAACAGGCTGCATTTGCATGCAACCATCTGTTAGAGATACCGACTGTCAAGCAGTGCAATCGCTCCATTACTACAGCTGGAGACAGATCCCATACATTGCCAAAAACATACTCTTGACAGAGAAAAATACTGGACTCTAGCTGCTGTAAGCAGCTGAAAGTACCTTAGAACTAGAGTTGTTAAGTAGCTCACAAAACAAATATGGAAAGAAGTACCCTTTTTTATAACGGAGTGTCTATCTGCACCAGGGTGAAAAGAGTACTGGAAACACAGCACAGTTCAGCCTTAAAAACTAAAAAAATAAAACCAGAAGTGTGCATACGTATGTAACAAAACTGACACATCCTTGCTTGGTAATTAGCTAAGCTAGCCAGCTACCTGAACATAGCACTACCCTTAGGAGTTAGCACCAGCAATAGTTAATTAACTTAGCTATTGAAGTCCACTAACTAGCTAGCTGAAGCTGCAGTTAGGCTGTTATATAGGCTGTAAAATATATAAAACATTAGGCTATTATATACTATAATTAAAACCAAGCAAGTTAACCAACACTAGCTAGCATTGTGTAAACCAATGCTGCTAGCAAGCCTCAAAATATTAGGTTGGTTAATGCATAATAAAATATCTCTTGCAATCTAATTTATCTCCACGTCCAGGTACTATGCGAGCCAGGCCAGGACATATGACTGGGCTAAAATAGACTGCTCACACCCAGTCGCACAGACATCCTGATTAATGTGTCTAATGACACAAAAATCTTTAGTAGCAGCGACCGTCTGCCAAAGTTTCTTCATTCAATCATTCATTCATTCGTCCTGTGTAACTAAATTATCCTGGTCAGAGTCAAGATCATGATCAGAGCCTATCCTGGGAACACTAGGTGTGAGACAGGAATATATCCTGGGTGGGACATTAGTCTATGATAGTGCACCATGTACACACACACACACATTTGCATTTTTATTCATACCTAGAGGCAATGTATCTTAGCAATCCACTAACCAGCATAGGTTTGGAAGGTGAGAGGAAACCAGGCAACCCAGGGAAAACACAGACATGGGGAGAACATGTGAAAGTCCACACAGATAGTAACCCAAGTTCAGGATCAAACCAGGGATATTTTTGGTAGATTTAATATTTAAAAAGCAAGTTAATGTTTCAGATTTATTTTCATTTCACATCAGTGTTTTCTTTTCTCCAAGTTGATCTTAGATTTCTTCCTCGTAAAATGCCATCTCTCAGAGTAAATCCCAAATGGCTTCCTATTCACCAGGTTTGTGCCTACACAGGCTATAACATAATGGAGCTGAATGCCCCATCTAGTGCCTTTGTGTATAGTGTATAAAGACATTTAATATTTAGTCACAGTTTTGCCTCATCTGGTAAGGTTTGCACAAATAGGCTGGGTTTGGGTGTGTGGTCAGCCATTAAGTGAAAGGTTGCTCATCTGTATGTTAACTAAAGAGTAAAGTGTCATGTTGAGGAGAGCATGAGTTCTTTCTTTTCTTTTTTTTTTTTTTAATTGCTGTTCTTGTGCTTACTAGTTCACTCAGATGAGTAACGCAGCACATTAGCATCGAATGGGGAAATTGTTCTTTTGGATTTCGAGTAGTATTGCACTAAATATACCACCTGATAGAACTCTGAGACTCCTACGTTCACAGAGTTATGTGATGGGAAAGTGACACGAGGATTCTGCCAAGATAAGAATAGCCCCGGGTTCAGATTTGTTGCTGAGCAGTGCCAAGTTTGTTAACAGGTGTTAGACCTCACAGTATACAGTTCAGTTTTCACCTGAGTGCAAATAGTTTCCTCTCACAGCTGATGCAAGGTTTTAATTAAAAGGTAAAATAAGATATGATTTTAATCTCACTGAACCTGTCTGTTGTTATTAACACATCTGCTTCAACTGCAGTGAGCTGTAATCTTATAAAGCATGCCCTGCGCATCTGTCACTGTGTAGGACAGAAATATGCAGTGAGAGGTCAGATGCCAGCAGCACCTGTGCGATATTCAAAGCTGTTTACTTTGAAGCATCACACGCCAAGCAGAGAGTGCAATCAGAGCTAAACTTCCTGCACCAGGCCTGTAATCTCACTCCTGAGAGAGAAGCAGATCACACCCACAGCATTTATCTATAATGACGATCTACAACGTTCTAGTTCTCCATCCTGGCTGGAGTTGTGAAAGAGAGTGTAAGAACGAAGGAAGAGAGACAGAGAGAGGGATGCAAAGGAATGACAGAAAGAGCCTGAGAGAGAGAGAAAAGAGAGAGGGGGTGGATGGAGAGTCCAAGAGAGAGCGTCAAAGAAAGAGAGAGAGAGTGGAAAATGACTGGTTGCGTCTGCTTAACAGTCTGTTAGTGCATGTTGCTGCTGTTGCACATTTACATAAATGTCTGGAACGGCGCAGTGATGCCAAAGTCAGTCAAGACAGCAGCTTTTACACTCCAGACTTTGCTGCCTGCAGGTAAACCGGCTCAATGCCCAGTTTAGTACATCCAGTATTCTATGTAAAAGCTTAATGTCGTCTAGGCTGGGAATTATGTACTCTGCTTATTAGACAGAAAATAACGAGAATTCTCAGTCTCAAGCTAATTATCCTCGGTTGCTAAAATTAGCTGTAAAGTTTGTCATATACACTCACCAACCACTTTATTAGGAACATCATACTAATACTACCTTTGCTCTCAGAACAGCCTCAATTCTTTGTGGCATGGATTTCACAATTTTGAAAACATTCCTTTGAGATTCTGAACCATGTTGACATGATCATCGCAAAATTGCTGAGGATTTGTCAGCTGCCAAAGGTGTTCTACTGGATTCAGAACACTGAACTCACGGTCATGTTCACGGAACCAGTTAGAGATGACTTACGATGGAAGTAGCTCTTATATAAGATGGGTAAACTGTTGCCATAAAGGGGTGCACATGGTCAGCAACAATACTCAGATAGGATGTGGCATTCAAACAGTGCTAAGCTGGTATTAAGGGACCAAATGTAATTCAAGAAAACATTCCCCACACTATTACATCACCCCCACCAGTCTGAGCTGTTGGCACAAGGCAGGCTGGGTCCATGGATTCATGTTGTTGACCAAACCCTATCATCTGCCTGTTGCAAAAGAAGGTGAGATTATTCAGACCAGGAGACATTTTTCCAGTCTTCAACTGTCCAGTTTTGGTGAGCCTGTGCTCACTGTAGACTCAGATTACTGTTCTCAGATGGCTGACAGGAGAGGAACCTGATGTGATCTGCTGTTTTAAACCATCCGCCTCAAGGCTCGATGTGTTGTGCGTTCCGAGATGCTTTTCTGCTCACCATGGTTGTAAAGATTGTTTTCTTGAGTTACTGTAGCTTTTATGTCAGTCTGTACCAGTATGACAATTTTCCTCTGACCTCTCTCATCAACTAGGTGATTGTTAGCGTTGGCAGAACTGGATGGAACGGGCGCTCATTGGATTTTTTTGCGTGTGTGTTTCACACCATTCTGTGTAAACTGTTGCGTGAGAAAATGCCAGGAGATCAATAGTTTCTAAAATATTCAAACCAGGCCATCTGACACTAACAACCATGTCATGGTCGAGGTCACTGAGATCACATTTTCTCCTATTCTCATGTTTGATGTGAACATTAACTGAAGCTCTTGACCTGTATCTGCATGAGGCTATGCACTGTGCTGCTGCCACATGATTGGCTGGAATGCACACAATGGCTGGAAATTGCATGAAAGTTCCTAATAAAGTGGCCGGCAAGTGTATGTTTCATTTCAGCAATTCAAACTGACAAATGCAGCTATTCAATTCAACAAAACAGCTTGACTGAGCATACATGAGTACTTGAAAACGTGCTGCAAAGTGCTAGACATCATCCACAATCTATACAATATTTGATTTGGGGGATGACATTTTGTTAATGCCAAGTGATGTTTCATTGCTTTCTTTCTGCTTGTTGCAAAATGTATGTGGTAAATCAATTTTAGGGTTCTATTAAATTAATAATAGAGCAACAATATACAGTATAAAATCGTCCTCTGATGACAAAGATCGGTGAATTAAATTAATTCAGTCTCATTTTGACTCCAGAAAAAAAAAACATAATCCAAGCATCACAGTGCAAAAATTGTAAATCCTATCACAGGTTTTAAAATCAAATCTTCTAGACACAACAAGAGCTTAGCTCCCTGTTCCTTTCATATATCACACTCGTTTCAGTATCTGCATGAATAAGTCATGCCATCTTTACCCCTTCCAGCAGTGCAAACCACATTCATGGCCCTGTAAAAGTGACTGAAGTTTTTATGGGAGATAAGAGCAATAGAGGTTGCCTTCCCAGTAACACATTTTATTACCCATTGTTCTCCTCTGGACACTTTATGATGAACACACGCTGCAGTTGAATAGCTAATTAGAGAAGCAATTGTTTGAATGACAGGCGAGCTGAAAACAAAGATATATGCAAGCTTCTGTTTAGCCTATCCTTTAATTCCAGTGACTAGGGGTCACTTTGGGACACGTTAGGTTTTAACATGCAGCTCTAAACATTGCAGCTGTGTTAAGAATGCTTTGAGTAAAAAGAAGCTGTATTTGATTTCAACTCTCGATCTGAAAATGTGTTCGACAAAGCTGCAGGAGGAGGACGAGGAGACGGAGCAGAAACCTGAGACACAGTATTGATCTGTGAGGGCTTTACCAATCATTTCCTGTCAGTCCAACAATCGATCCTCTTAGTGTTGGGTTCAATCTTGACCGCTGAACCTCAAACAAAAGATACATAAATCAAACACCACAACCAGTACCTTGTGCTCGGAACACATCAAGATCAATGGTAAGAGGCAGAAGAGATATTATAAAAATAGAAATTGGTCTATTCACTATGATCAATTCTGGTTCCTGTACTGTTTCTGTAGTTGTTTTAGAACCCAGAGACATTAGTTTTAAATGGTGAGCTTAATCTAGGTTATCCTGACAGATAATGTCACTTTACATTGTGAAAACTAGACATTATTGCTATTTATACTGTATACACCCACCCCTGCTTTTATTCTCTGTACCCTCTCTCTCCTGCCCTCGTCTTTTCCTAACAACCATATCATTATTTTGCATCTTTCCCTGCTCGGTCCTTCCTGTTTCCTCAGTGATGATACACATATAATTAAGCTTTGCTAGTGCATAATGCATCAGACAGCATAATGTAGCTAAACAAATACCACTTTTAACTTAAACCATTCTCAAACTGTTAAATCAGTGGAGTTCAAACTTCTTTTGAAACAAATTGTATAACAATTGTGTTTCCCTTAATTTGTTCTTTTCTTTTTCTAATCTTCCCATAAGAGAATGGCCCAATCTTGTTTCTTAGGAAAAGGCATTATTGCATTACAGCTCCTGCATCAGCCACAATTAGTGGTAGCAGTGCAGGCCAGAATGTTTGCACCTCTGAGAGGAGAGATGAGCCACAGAGGAAGATTACTTTTTAAAATCAAATTATTGAGCCTATATTATTTTTTGCAAGTAAATTCTTCATTCCAGGCTTTCTAAAGGTCCTCCACATGCACTTCCACTCCTCTCTCCTTCTACCTCATTGACTGAAAGGTGAGAGTGTAGATGTTTCCTCAGAGATCCATGAAACAGGATCTGCTTCTGGACAGTTAATTGGCTCCAATGTAGGAAGCCAAATCAGTTCAACTTTTAATTAACTATGCCGTTTGTAAAAGCCTCAACGATAATGGGAACACACCTCTGGCCAGTGTGGGAGTGTGAGTGTGTGAGTGAGAGAGAGAGAGAGAGAGAGAGAGAGAGAGAGAGACAGACAGACAGCGAGCAAAAAAGAGACAAAAAGGCTGACACAATTAATTACTCATTTCCCTTGATTGTATAATTTAGACTTTACAATTGATTTAAATACAAATACTGCAATCTTAGTAACTGTACTTGGGTAAATTAGCTGTGCTAATTACTTTAAGAGGCCAGACATCCTTGTGTGATTGTCAGAGGGAAGACAAATGTGAGGAGCTGGGGATTTGAATCAGGCATCTAGCGCATAAATGTACTGTTATACATGTATATATCAGTATCACCAACATGCTAGAACAGGACTTTCATATTAATACTTATACTATAAACCATAGATCTTGTCTCCAGTGATATTCCATATACGTTTGGGAGAAATATATTGTGAACTCTTCTGAATTATTTGGATTTCTGCATTGTTTTTGAAATTGTATCTGTCATATTTTCTTGGTAATAAGGTGCTCCGGAGTTTAAGGGTGCCATCATGCTATCATATCAAGGTGCTTCACCTACCTTGAATGGTATAAGTAAAAAAAGAAAAACTGACTTTTTTGACAGATGTGCAAACTCCACCTGTATACAAACAACTGAATTTTGGTCCTCACACCAAAATGACATGAAAGAGACGAAGCCCTTATATAAGCACAAAAACGTTTCAACATAATATAAAGATAATGTCATAAACAAACTAGGTTTGTCATTATATACACTGCTTTGTTGCACAAGTATAATTAATATGTGACATTTTTATTTCCCATCTTCATATGGATAGCACAGCATGGCCTCAAGACTTCAGGGTCCCCGGCTCGATTCTGAGCTCGGGTTACCATCCGTACGGAGTTTTGCATGTTCTCTCATGCCAACATGGGTTTCCTCCGAGCTCTCTAGAGGAAGAAAAAAATCCTATGCACTGCAGCTTTAAAATACATATAAGCCTAGAAATATGCTCTTTATGTCAGCTTATTTTTCTCTTGCTCTCATTCACAAAATGCACCACTTTTAAAAAAAAAACTAGTTTAAGGTTCATTACGAAACTCCAGGATTAAGCCCAGGATAAATAAAGAGTAGGAAGCTGTGCTCAGTTCAGATCAGAGGCTGGCATGCCTACCATATAAAATATTCTCTTAACTGTGACAGAGCCTAAAAAAGTTCACAGGACCTAATAAAAAAGTTGCTGATGTTGTTGAGACTGGAAAGGGAAAAATATTCTGAAAAATCCTAAAAGAAGGCTTTCTTAAGACCCGCATTTCCTTCATTTGTAGCCAGATAGACAGTTTAAAAATGGAAGAAACTCCCCACCCTGGCTTGTGTCCGTAGGAGTGGGTGCTGTACAATTATTAGCACAAGGGCAGATGATAAAAAAAAACCCTAAAGAGACAGCTAAAGCTCTGTCTATACTCATGAATTTACTATAAGCATGCTGTCCACTGCAAGTTTTACAAATGCATTACAATGCAAGCTGTGAAACAATACTTGAACCTTTGTTAAATGCACACATTACTATGTTTGGAGAAAACACACTACCATCTAGTCTACCTGTATCAAATTTCTCAGCTGTGAAGCATGGTGGAGGGAGTGTAATTCAGTGGGACAGTTTGGCTACCTCAGGGTTTGGGCAGCCTGCAATAATTAAGAGAAGAAGAAATTTCAAGCTGTATCAAAACGCATCCAAAACTCAGGGGCAATAACAAAGTAACTCGGGCAGAAGAAATTCATATTTTTTTTATTGTTTAAATATTTATCTTTGGCAAAGTCTGAATTCTGACTATTCTCAACTTAAACTGATCGGTCTAAAACAGGCGATATAACGAAGCCTTCCAAGAGAAAGAGTGTAAAATGAAAGCACAAGAGTGATCTGTAGTGACATTTAAATGCAGTAAGGGAGCTAACACTAATAATACGAGTACACATATTTCAATTACCTTGATAGTTTAATTCACTGTTTAATGTGTGTGGTGTTTTTTTTAAACTGCCTTCTTTAATTATCAAAATAATATGCCTTAGATCCCTTCGCATTTTAATTATTTTTTATTTAGCTATTAAAATAGAAGTACAAATAACATCAGATGATTCCCATCACAAATATAAATATTTAACCTAACAGCACATAGTCAAGTACGAAGGACTGACTGGTTTCTGCACACTGATGTCTTTCTTCAACAAAGTCAAAAATCATTTCATATTAATGGGAACAGCACATAGTCAAGTACGAAGGACAACTCAACATGCTAGAACAATTTCATTTGCATACCATAAAATGGTGACATTTATGCCATTTACTTTTTATCTTCTGCAAAATAGCCTTTTATGCTCTTACTCTCCCTTTCCCTGCTATTCATAGCCATGACCTTTTCATTATACAGCTATTAAATTCAAGCTTTTTCCTTAATCTTGTTTGTTGGTGTGGATGAGTGATTCCGTCTAAGGTGAAAATCAAGTGTACTTTTGAGACAGACCAGCTTTTGGAGACCACAACCACAGCCTGATGAATCACATGCAGTGGCTTACATTTCATTTTTTTCCCCGCATTTACTGTTAAGTTCAGCTTCTTAGTAAATTGTTCATATGAATTCATTTAACTAACTGCAACCCCCCCCCCCCCCCAAAAAAAAAAAATAATAATTAATTGAAACTACTTAGCATCTCCTGCCTCAAATGAAAGTGTGTAGAAGGCAATGCTAAAGGCAAAGCAGGACACTAGAAATAGTAAGACCAAAAACAACTCCTATAAAAGGCTGTTAGTCATATACACATGAACAGTTCTTATGCTGCTCTCTCAACAGTTATGAGTTCCAGGTCCATTACTCATTTCAGGGTTTTTTTGGTTCAAGAATCCAAAACATCAGCAGCCTTTATTTTCTCCATTTCAAAAAATTCTATACGCACCAGTGAGAATTCTGAGACACCCACAATCAATTGTGTTGAAATCAAAGGTTGTGAGAAATTCAAGGTTAAAGGTGTTGATATATATTTAAAAAAAAAAAAAAAAAAAAAAAAAACAGATTTCCCCCACTATTCATGACTTCCCATACTCCAACCTACATAATTTATTTCTCCCTTGTCTCGCAGAGATGATGTAGGCTGCTGCTGAAGCACGAACTGCATTTAAGAATACAAAACACTCCAGCAAAGTTATTTTTAAATTCTTGACAATCCTCGATAAATTTGGTAATGACAGTAGATTAGTCTTAGTCATGTGCAGGCTTGAGGTTGAAAAACACTGTAGCTGTGATTCTGACTCAGATGACTCATGCAGGTCTGCCAGGAGCAGCCTAGCCGTCTACAGCTCTGACCACAAACACACAGAGCCTGGGATTGCCTCAGCCTTGCCTAGTGCTCAGCCTGTTCTCATGGTAAGAGTAAATTGAGTAGAGCACTGGTTTCTGCACACTGATGTCTTTCTTCAACAAAGTCAAAAATCATTTCATATTAATGGGAACAGGAACAAGTTGAAGTCACACTACTGGCATAGTTTAACTAATAGATCTATGAACAGATAACAGTATTAAATAGTATTAGAATTAATATTAATTATACCAGTAATAACCAGTAAACGCTGCCAACCCTGTGTGGACTTTGAGGAAGATAACGTGTCACCCAAATGAGGATGGGTTCCCTTTTGAGTCTGGTTCCTCTCAAGGTTTCTTCCTCATATCATCTAAGGGAGTTTTTCCTTGCCGCAGTCGCCTCAGTCGCCTCAGGCTTGCTCACTAGGGATAATTTTGTCTAACATCTAGGACTGTTGCATGTTTTGTTTGTTTGCATGTTTTTCTGTTTCTTATGTTCTGTAAAGGTGCTTTGAGACAATGTCCATTGTTAAAAGCGCTATGCAAATAAAACTGAATTGAATTGAATTGAATTGAATTGAATAATAGGACTGCAACTAACGACTATTTTGATAGTCGATTAGTCTACCGACTATTGAAACGATTAATCGACTAATCGGATTACAAATCACACAATTACTCCGTGAGGGCAGTCGCTTGCTGCGGTGTTCAGGTTTGTTTCTTTTGTAGAAAGCCATCTAAGATAGCTTTAATTTTCTTCCGACTGCATAAATATGATTTAAAAAAGAAACAGACAAATGGATGGCATTACTCTTTTAAACTCAAATACGCCATTGAAAGTAGACATTCAAACCACATTTTTGTTAGTGATTCTAGTATCTTGCATCCTAACTATGCCTATACATAGCTAGCAAGTTAACTAGCTTACTATCTTACCAAGGCGAGTCTGACTCCGCTTCCAGTCCGACGTGCTCGAGCATGACGGACGTGCTCCCGTGCCAAGCAAGGTCCGCCTTACAGATGTTACATTTAAAAAAATGCCTGTGGCACGTCCGGAAACATAAAACGTCTGGGAGCATATCTAGGGAGAAATGCTCCCAGACGTTTTATGTTTTCGGACGTGCCACAGGCATTTTTTTTTAATGTTTTGTTGTCACTTCCTGTTCGCAACTACTTGACATATCCAACCAATAATCGATTAAATTCGTTGGCAACTAATTATTCGTTGCACCCCTAACCAGTAACAGTATTAATACTAATACTACTACTTATAAAATTAAACATACAGTATACAACCAAAGTGAGTACACCCCTGTGCAATATCACTTAACTGATTCAATGATTCAAAATTCTATCAACTTACAGTAATTGAAACTAACAGTTTAGATTTACTATAAAAATACAGGCCCCATAGTAGGAGCTCAATGCAACAAAAGTCAGTACACCTTTCATTATTGTGATTCAAATCTTTTTTTTTCTTCAATACCTGTCCACCTTTATTTTGGACGACAGACTCAATCCTCCTCGGCACGGAGATACCAGTGCTGCACAAATGTCTGGAGAGATGTTCTGCCATTCTTCTGAGACAATTTTTTTTTTCAGCTGCTCTTTGCTGGAGGGGTTGTGTTGCACTACCTTTCTCTTTAAAATACCTCAAAGGTGTTCTACTGGATTCAAGTAAGGTGACATACTCGGCCAGGTCATAGTTTTCACTTTTTTCTTCTTTAGAAACTCCTGCTTTGGATCATTATCATGCTGGAATATTCCTCTTCTGCCAAGCTTCTGGAGACTGAGAGACATCTTGTCAGCCAGTATTTTGGTATATCCACAGGCATTCATGGTGCCATCTATAAATGTCTTCTCCTCAACACTTTTTGCATTCATGCAGCCCCATATCATCACACTCCTACCTCCGTGCTTCACTGTCGGGACTAGGCATTCACTGTGGTAGGCCTGGCCAGGTTCACACCAAACATGCTGGACCCCATGTGAGCTGAACAAATTCATTTTGGTCTCACCTGACCAAAGAAAGTGCTCCCAATATCCATCAGGCTTCTTTTCATGTTCTTTAGCAAAGTTTAATCTTGCAGTTCTGTGCCGAAGAACAAGCAAGGGTTTTTTTTTTTTCTTAGACGCCATCCACAGAGGCTGACATTATGCAATGTCCTTCGCACTGTCTGAGCTGTCAGAGAAACTCCAATTTCCATTGATAACCCCTGTGCCAAGTCTGAAGTACTTGCCTGTCTGTTTTTCAGAGCTAGACTGTGCAAGTAGCGTACTGTCCGTGGCATCATTTTAGGAGGCTGGCCACTGCGGCTCTGATTAGTGGTTCTGTGGCTCATTCTATACCTCCTGATTACTGCTGCAACTGTGTTTCGACTGATTTTTACTTGGTCATCTTCCTGTATCCTTTTCCATCTTTGTGAAGTCTCACAATCAGATTTTTCAAGTAATTCCAAATCACAGTTGTACTCAATTTTGTTTCAGTGATCACAGGTTTTCTAACTTGTGTGTCAGTGATCACAGGTGTATTCACTTTTGTTGCATTGAGGTTCTGCTTAGGGGCCTGTATTTTCAATCTAGTCTTTCTAAAGTATTTGTTTTTGATAGTTCATAAGAGGAATTACTCTACTTGTCAACTTAGAAATGACGCAATTATTGATACAGGTGATACAATTTTGAATCATTGACATGTAAGTGATATTGCACAGGGGTTGACTCACTTCGGTTGTATACTGCAAACCTTATGTATTGTATATAGCACCTTTCATATATATTGCAGCTCAAAGTGCTTTTGAAAAGTAAAAACTGAGAAAGAAACAGAAAATAAACAAAAATAAAAGAAGAACGTAGAAAGGGATATTAACAGATTAATAAAAGAAGTGTGCAAATATACGGCAAAACAACATCTAATGCTAATGTCACACTCCCCACCCCTTATTTTCTCCTTAGTCCGGTCACTTGCCAATTCCCACCCACCAGCCAGCTCTCCTTTATCATAGGACATTAACCATCCAGGTAGAGTGAAGGCTAACACACACGTCCTATGAATTTTTTCAAACTGCTGCTCATGCTTTGTCACAGAGCAGTGTAACACATGCAGGAAAGCACTATCTACCCTCTTCCACATACATGAGCTCATGACTGGCTAGTGTCGCTGTGACTGACAAGGGAGAGAGAATGACATTCGTCCCACGCAGACAGCACGGCCAATTATGCTTCCTTGGCTTCCAGGCCACAGATGGCTATGGCATAGCCAGGATTCAAACTCTCAATCTCCTGTCCACAGGACAAATGACATGATTTTTTTTTTTTTTTAAATCAGTGACCGATCATATACCTTCATCTGATTTATCTATACGAATTTCTTTGGTTCAACAATTATTATAAAACACTTGCATTTTTTTTATGTAACAGGATTATGCACAGTGAAACATGGATTATGAACACAATCTTTACACCCCGGATTGATAAATAAAGTAAGAATAGAAGGTTTTTAAAAGTAGCCCTTCTTAGTTTAGCAAAAATGATCCAATATCAACCCCCAGGGGAAGCAAACAGATATCTCCATGATATCCCTAGTCTCCTGACTGCAGATCAAAGCACACTGGAATTAAATTGCATTCGAGCCTCATATTTTCACAGTAACTGTTCTGAAATCAAAAGCATGAGATTGGAAGTGAAACTGAACAGATGTGTGAAGGACTTACTGTAAGCTACATAATGAGCCATCTGTGATCCTGGGTCACAGTGTACTAATGTGAGATAAGGTCAAGCAGTGCAGCAGCCAGCCTGTACATCATCGAAGCCACACAAACAGCTTATTTCACTTTTTCAGTCTCAGTGCAGAAGCTATATACGCTCAATTATGGAAAACACGTAGGTGAGGTTTGCGCAACTGCAAAACTTAACTTGATTAAAACTCAAGGCAGCCTCTGAAGTTTCAAATAACTTCACATTACAATCATACACACTTATAAAAGAGGTTCCTCAAAGGTTCTATGGATGGTTGCTGGTTCTAGCTTAATAAAGGCGTTCTATGTGGAATGTGTTTTTAAGAGCGGATGCTGAGTCTTGCCAACTTGACCTCTAATGGCATGCTGAAATAGAAAAATATTACCTGCTGTTTAAAGAGAAGCGATATGTGCATATTCAGAAAATTATGACAAATGTACGACAAGATTTTTGCTGCATGGTTGCCATGATGCATTTTAAATGTTTTACAGCATATGCATGGGGCTACACAATACGGCGCACCAAATGTAAAAAATGAATACTCTTTTCTAGCTGACATTTTCTGAACGCTTGAGGCCATCCTGATACATTTAGACAGTGATTCATGTAAAATAACAGTGTAAGTTTTAATTTGAATTTGAATCTAAGTGCTGAATGTAAATATTAAATCTAAATATAAATGTTAACTATAAATAAATACATCATTTAATAGTTTTGTCATTAATATTGCAATACTGACTTTGGTAATATATATCTTGCAAAATACTCTAATAAGCAAATGAGCACATTGACAAAACGTAATTTTTTTTTATATGATGTTCTGTGGTAATTGCACTGATCTCTGAGTTTCCAGACAAGTTTTGTGGGTGTTTTAACAAATAGTGTTATTTGTGTGCTCCAAAAATTGCTATTAATTTAGGTCAAATTACTTCAGGTTAATCTAAACCATGATGTATCACAGGTTAATCTATTTCTTTATTATAATTGCAATGGATGTGCAGCAATAATAAGGATTTTTGCTCTTTTTAATCCATAACATGACCGGTCAAATAAATTTAAATATTTAAGAGTTTGGACTGAAAGAGTATGGATGAAACTTTAGTAGATTATACATATACAGAGTTAATAAAATAATAAATCTGAAATATTGATTATGCTTACTATCTGAAGATACAGTTAGATGTACTTGAAGTACTTGAAGTATGTACAGCATTCAAACACCCCTGAAAAGCAAGCAGTGCTGCTGAGAACTCGTCACAGCGAGGCTTCTTCTCGATGTAGAACCACCTCACTGAATGAGACCAGCTGGCAAACATCTGCATCCACTCTTCCCCCATCTCTACAGAACTGGCAAGCAGCTCTTATACCATGAAAACAAGCCTCATCAAACAGTCCAAGAGCTCCGGTTCAGCTGTAGGCTCTCTACACTCTACACTATAGCTAAGGCTTACTGCTAAACATGGCTCTAGCTGCTATTAGCAGGCTGCAATCTATCAGATTACACTAATCAACACCCAGACAGCACATGTCAATGCTTTTCCTTGGTCACACATTATAGAGACAGATGTGAAAGTGCTGTACTGCCATTATAACAAGCTCTGCTATGTATTGGAACATAGAATGTGACAACCTGTGAAACAAAGTGCTAAGATTTTAGTGCCAAGACATCTCCCGGCATAAAATAGGCAATTTTTCATTGCGTTTAATGACTGCCACATGAACTGCAGCTCAAGGAAAGCACTGGGTCCAAGAATCGTTTGATTTTGTAGGCTGTGTAGGCCTACTGGTTACAGCTTGGTGCATTGCATTAAACAAAATCTTTCCTGTTTGTACATTGAAAAAAACGGTCATGTCTGAATTATGATACCAAGCTTTCTACTCGTATACATTTATGAAAGATGTAAATATTTTCTTGACAACTTTTTTTGGTATTTGATTCAATGATAAAAAAATAACTAGCTCATACCTGAAACATTTTCCACAGTCACAAAATTCATCCACACTAGCATTATTTATTTAACCTGCATCAGGCTAGATGGAAATTAAGGCTGGTGTGTGCAAACTTAAAAACTAGCCGTAGAAATGTTGCTTCAGTGTGAAAACATCTCTTGAGGGTTTTGTGCATTTTCAGCAATTCTGAGCATAGGAGGAAAGTTGCAGACATCAAACACCTGCCAATCAGCACACTAGCACAAAAATCCAATCCACAGCCAGGCTGTTATACACTTATATCCAGAAAGAGCAGTCAATGTGGGTCCTTAACTATTTAGCAACAATAAGCCTCAAATTAGTGATTAACCTTTGTAATCCTGTGAGCATTCGGAGAATAGTGTACCCGCCTTCCACGCCTCTGTGAAAGATATGCATTATCATTGCAGGGAAATTGAGGGACTTGCCGGCAAATGAGCAAGCATTATCGGTGCTAAGCAGCTGCTATCATAATGAAGACGCATCTCTAGAACTGAGAGAGCTTTTAAATAATGATTCGGAGAGCAGGACTTTTCCAGAATTGCATGTTTTAATCAAATCCATCTGCGTCTGGGTACACATGCATCGCAATCCACCTTTCGCCTATGATTGAACCTGTTATCTCGCAAAACGGAGCAACATCTGGTGATGAGCATAAGCCATTGTTTATGATGTGGCGTTATAGGATAATCAGACATTAAATGAGTCATTTCTGTGCATTTAACTCCGACTGGGGAGCTGATGGTTTAATTTGCTGGGCAATGAATTTTAAGTGTGTGTTGTTTAAAATTCTGCCAGTGCAGTTGAAGTCACCACAAATTAAACAGATAGGAAGGTTCTGTCTCCTTGGCAGTAATATTAACAAGCCAACAGTCATTTCCAAACAATTTCAAATTCTGAACAAACCAAGGTTTGCTTGAAAACAGCATGACATATACTAGTATATAGCATTACAGGGAACGGGTCTTTGAACAAAATGTGTGGTGCAGAACATATGAAATTACAAACATGTCATGAATGATAGAGAAATGTTTGATTTTTTTATTTTTTATTTTTTTTTTTAAAGTTCTACAATTATAAGTTCAATGTCGCATACATATCCAAATGACTGCATGTAAATATACTGTTTAGAATTGAATTAGGGGAAAACATTATCCTATACAACAATTTAATTCATTCATCTTCAGTAACCACTTGATATTATTTATATTTGACACACTTGACATAGAAACGTATTTAGAATCCTAAGACTACTTTGCTTGTCCCTCTGGGGGAATCCTTCAAATAAAATTACAATAAAATGTTTCCCTATCAAAGCAGGTTCCAAGTAGAGCAATTTTAGGAAGCTAAGAACTCTAAGCTAATCAAAAAAAGGCAACTCGTATAATAAAAGAATTACTCTCTCACACCCTAAAGCGCACAGGCAATTTTGTACTTTCCAAACAGGTATGCAAGAGGTAGAGCAAGACAATGTACAAACATGATTCATTCATTCATCTAAAGTCAACCTGGTCAGGTTCGCAGTTGATCCAGAGTCTATTGTGGAGACTCTGAGCATTAGGTAGGAATACACCCTGGATGGGACACCAGTCCATCTCAGAGCACCATTCACACACTCACTCCCACCTAGCATCAATTTAGCATAGCCGCTTCTCCTACTCCTAAGGTTTTTGGAGGTTGGAGGAAACCAGAGAACATTCGAAACTCCACACAGACAGTAACACAAGCTCAAAATCAAACTAGGAACCCTGGAGCTGTGAGGGGCCAAGCCTACTTGCTACACAAGCAGTCTCTCTATACAAAACAATTTCACTTCATTTATATTTTTTCCGTGCCTTGCTTGAGCAGTTTACATGAGATCCACCAGGGATCAGAAAGCACTGAATTGCTAAAATGACTGAAATGCATGACTCCAATTACCCTCTATTCAGGAGATCATTATCCTAGAGGTTCACATCCTCTCTGCCTCAATGACCTTGACTATTCAAAAATACACCATATTTTTCATAAAGCAATGCAAAATACTATGTGCATGTAGATCAATGCTGTTTTATGACATTCATAAAGCTCATATTATAGGAGATACACGAGCAGCAAATATTTTGGCATAACTTGGCTGTCCGCAAGTACTGACTCTGGTTCATCACTATGAAGCTGCTTCCATTTATGAAAGTCAAAATTCCATCATGCCGACTGAGAATCAGCTCCGCAAGTGAAAAACGTAGAGAGATGCCAACTTTTCCTGCGGCTGTACCACACAGGGGTTCGCCCACAGTGTCTCCTCATCTCCCTCTGGTATGATAAAATTACAGAAGAAGGCAAATCTCACAGAGGGCATGTTTGATTGTGATAAGAATACTTGACGTAAACACCCTGGACTGGCAACAGCACTGATTCAGTAACTTTCATTTCAGAAAATACAAAAACCCTAGTACAGGTTGTTCTTGTTTTTTTTTTTAAATTTATTGTTGTTGTTTGGTTCAATGTGTACATTAATGTACATTGTATTATGTACACTGACACAATGAACGGTCACGCTTATCAATATAACACGGAGAGGTAACTAATAAAGCACAATGGGTTATGTTGTTATAGGAAAATAAATCAACAGCGGTGGTTGTGTGATGCGGCTTAACACAAAATATAGTGTTACCACCCTAAAGTTGATTATTTTCTTATAACAGCATGTTCTGAGGTGTTTTATTGCCTTTATACCACAGCAATTTGCCAATGCTATGTTAAATGTTAATTTATGGAACATCTGTAAACGAGTCAGTTCCCGTTATCACTTATGTTATAGCAGCTATAAACAGTCGTTCCCTCACCAGCCTCTATTTCCCCTCTTCCTTCAAAAAGTTAATAAGACAAAAAATAAATTGCAGAAAGCTTAAAGGAAGAGCGTTACCTCTGTCTCTTACAAAGTGCTGACACTGGCATGCTACATAAAGGTGTCCTTCATCATATACTTCATATGTGAAGCATCTACCATATAAGTCCCTGTGTAAGGTGTTACTATAGAAAGGATGACATATTCATCCTCGAGCTCATTAATGTAAACCTTGCAGCTGGAACTATTGTCAGAGCTGCTGTTATAGAAAATCAATCAACACCTTCTGACCAAACAGATTCAAAAATTCGACGACGTTATAGTATAATACTGTTGCATGCTACTTAGTGGCAAAGCTTAGAGGTGAGAAGCTACTGGCATATTGTAGCTACTTCAACTGATACTACTGCACAGCACTGATATCACAACTGTATATCTAGCAAAAGTCGAATGTCTCATTCCTCCATGGTTTTCAGATTTTCAGCTGATGAATAGTGCATGCGAGCATCTCAGATTTGGCAATGATGCTTGTGCTCAGCATTGTAATATGTGTGAAGAGAACAAAAACTGTGAAAGGCAGAATAGAGCTCTGTTGTGTAACTAGGAAGAAGTGTCCCTATTCAATGTGATCTCAGTTTTAAAATAATAAAAACAGAAAACAAAAGACACAGACCTGCTCTGCAGCACTCATGCATTAGATTATATTTGGTATCAAATCTCAATAGCGTGCCTCAGAACATCTTCTCAATGCTATCTGCTTCTCACAAAACAGTCATCTCAATCTCATGGTTTGACGCTAATTTATAAATTGGTCCAAAAGTCGAAGCTACCAATCAGCATTTGAGACAGGTTGGTCTTTGCTTTTGCTTCTGTATTAGTATACAAAAGGCTTGATCGGCATTTAATGAAGGCTTTCACCAGTTGCTATGACACCATTTGATATGCATAATGTGTGCACATAAAAGCAGTCCAGGACCACTTCCTCATCACCCCGTCAAGGTGCCAGACAATTGACTGCCCTCATTATCTTAATATATCCTTGGAGTTTAAAAAAGTGCTTGTGAATAGTCTCATTGCAATAGAATATATTTGAATTAAAATAAGTTCATGAGTTATTTCACAAAAAAAATCAATTCTGAGGCCCTTAGAACAGAATATGTCATATTACCATAAACATGAAACTAGTCATCAATGATGTTTCGAGGTTAAAAAAAAAAAAAAGCATCCAACAGCCTTCAGATGAAAAGCTGGTAAAAAATGAATGACAGAAAGAAGAATACATACACCCAAAATGCTGCCCCAGAGGAATAAAAGACAAAAGAGACACACACGGAAAGGCCTGCATGGAGACACATTGTGAAATAAGACAGCAATCACCCTTGATAGGCTCTGTGGCTGAAACTTAAAGGAAACAAAACCCATGAATAAATAACTTGCCATTCGTTAAGCAGAATGATAAATTTGCCTCATAATTTTCTGAAATGATGGCATGTGCTACCTCAGAATCCGTAATTGAGGAGAAAAAAAGCTGCTTTGAAATCTCTTAAATTAAGTGTCAGAAGGCTCCTCATCACTACACCATCACCCTGCTTCTCACAAACTCTTCAACCATCCCATTATTGCAGAATGACAGCAAACTGAACAGAACAGCCCATCGTCCTGTTGCATGCACACACTGAACCTGATCAGAATTTATGGCTTTGTAATGAGTCTTCCTTCTGCCAAGGCAAGGATGGGTACTACAGGTTTACTGCAGGCATTGCACGGCGAGAAAATCAATAGGAACTTTTTTTTTGTTTTTTAATCTGCCACACAGTTAACCGCATAAGGTCAACTTTACTCTAGGATTAGGGAGACAATACTTGAATAATGTAGTTGAGCAGGAATGTGCAAAATGTCTTCCCCTGCGCTGTAAGTTACAATAACCTGTCTATTAGATCTAGTAGATTGGCTTGTGTGACAAAAAAAAACGAGGCTCTGGATGCTAACTTTATACACCTCACAGCATTAAAGAAGTTGGGGGGGAGGTGGAGTAGCTTCAAAATACTAACGCTGGCGATGCTAATAAATGAGATCTCAGGAGACTTACTGAATTAGCTACGGGTTCTCGGTTAGAGCTCTAAGCTATTAAGGGCGCTGATGTCTACGTCTGAGCGATTTGAGAGATTGACAGAATAGAGGCAAAGAACTGCGGCTAATCTACGTACTCTCCTTAAAGGGCTAATCAGAAATTTGGTCAGTTTGATCCCATCAATCCAAATCTGAATTAATTTAATAGAAAGAGCTCATCAGAAAGCTCTACGGGCATGAACAGTTCCAAATCTAGGCCAGTCTTTGGAGAAAAAAAAAAAATCTGCCTAACTTTGTATGTAGGTATACAGTATTCATTCATCTTCAGTGGATCCTGGGCCTACCCTGAGAAGATTCATTATTGCTATTTTCTTTCTAAAAAGAAAAGTTTCAAGTCCGTAATCATGTCTCTTCTGAGTAGTAAGCACAGTGAACGGAATAAGCTGTCCGTGCTGTTAGTCAGCACTTTCGGGCAAACCACACTATTTACAGTTCTGCCATCCTTTTGTGTAATTTGTACTCTGATTGGAAAATGCGTGCTTAGTCTATTTACTACTAGTTTCTCCTCCAAAGGCACTGTGAAAAATCAGTGATTGAGAAAAATCTGCTTTATTCATGATTATTAAAAAATCTGCTTTATTCATGATTATTACACCTGTTATTTTGCATTTTCTCAGTCACTGCTGATGGCATGTTATGGATTTGTCAGTGAAACAGGCTTAAATATATTTACCCCCAATGTACATAAATTTGGTTGGCATGCTTGTCAATGACCGCTGTGTAAATATACAGTCTGGGCTAAGAAAAAAAAAAAAAAAAAAAAAAAATCAGCCCCGGCTTCTGTTTCATTCCATTCTGTGTATTTTTACTTACGATCGTTGGTGGTGCTATTGTTCTTGGTTATTTTTTTTTCCCTGGAAACAGAGAGAAGGATTAGCACTTCTAGCATATATACACCAGGCAGCCCTATGTATAGTATAATGTAAAGGGCTACATGCCTCATACTGCACATGACCAGTTATTTACCAGTCTCCCTCTTCTGCAGATCTGAAGTTAAAGTGCAAAGATCAAATGAGGGCAACATGATAATTGTAGCCTCAGGTAGTCTGAGTCACTCACTGTGAGGAAAAATTACTTCAGCTGGCGTAAACGCCTATGACACACGATCACTTTAATCAAAGATTAGATACACAGCATGACTCTTAACCAGAGAGTGGGTTCTGTATGTCTATATGTCCTTTCCATATGTGTGCATATATACTTTACTGACACAGTTGTTGTGTTAATATCCAGACCAAATGCCAAATGCAAAATATTATATTAAATATTATATTATATAACGTAGACAGGCCACCGAGACAGGTAGGACTGACATGGCTTCTTCTCCCCAGTGCATTACTAGTGACCCAAAACAACCATACCTACACCTGCAGTTCAAATTTGAATCAGTGTAGTATATTATTTTCCCTCAAAGCTCTGCTACAGCTGGGATTATACAGGATGTTAACACATAGTAACACTCAACACAGTACCTTTTACAAGGAAGTCCTTATAACAGACGTCAACTTTCCAGCTGGATGTACCATAACTGGCAGCAAATTGTAGTCAAAGAGCATTGAATCCACATTACACATACAGTACCTGTCAAATCTGCCTCAAATAAGCATCTCTCTCAACCTACCAAGCTGACACATCACTGACTTATCAGACTTTAAGATCCCTCAGCACATTCAGTGCAGTTTGAGGTCTATTGCCTAATGAGAATCACTGTAGTCAAATAAGCATTGGTCCAATACCCCGACTTTATTTACCAAAAGCGGTGATAAGGCAAAGGATAAAACAACATTTATTTGTTGTTAAAACAACATTATTTGCTCGAACTCTCAAAAGATTTGTCATTTTCAACAAAATGAGCTTTTTAGGCCATACACTGTATTATTAGCCAGTTTACTCGTGCTCATTTTAGAACGTTAAAATTACAGTAATAACATGACATGAATGCATTTACACAGGAGCACTTTTCATTTTTGGCTCATGTAGAGTTTCAGTTCTTATCGGTCTACTTGCTACAGACGACCCCTAATTCTCATCACCAGCAGGAGAATATTAATTAACTGTAGATATTACGGGCCGGAGATTGAATCTGGCACACATTAGAGCTGAACGTGTCAGAGCTTTCATGATAGTTTCTCAACAGCCTGAGGGGAAAATCGTCTACTACCCCAACAACACACACACTTTAAAAAAAAAAAAAAAAAAAAGAAAAAGAAAAGAAAAGAATAAATTTACATGTTTAAAAATTCCTCCATGTTCTTTTTTTCTTTCTTTAATAACATAAAATATTAATTTAATAGCTTCCCCATGTTTTCTCTAATTGAAGACTGATTCAAGTTACTTGACAAGAGATTGTGTAACGCTGCACTATGAATACAAATCTTTGTCTTCTGCAGTGCAAAACACCCATGAAGGAATGTTTTCACATAAAGCACTGTCTCCCTAAGCCCAGTGATGATGACATCAGGAGTTTTGTAATGGATTCACCAGGTGATGATTGAAAGTACTCTCGTGGCTTTAACATGCACAAAAAGATTTACTTTGTCGTTTCAATCCTATATCACAGCACACTGTCAGCCCTTGGAAGCGAGTGGCAAACCATGGGTCCAACGTTTAAACTGTGGTTCCCTTCCACCTTTTTCCACAAACATTTCTGACACATTTCATACTTCTCCAGACACGTCCAGAACCCTGGGTTTGTAGAAAACATTACACGCTGTAGCTTTCCATCCATTTAAAAACTGTGGACTTGAATTATTTTAGAGTTCTGACTGTATTAAACTTACACAAGTACAGCAAGCTCTATTTAGAAGAAACACTCTAAAAGAGTTCCTCATGGGTTTTTTTTTTTCATTAGCAGTTATAGTTACAGTTTAAAGGGGTTCTACTTAGAAGCTCTTGTGAAAGGGAAATCCTCTGTTTTGTTAATAGATTCCCTAAGGGGCAATCTCTACAATTCTATAATTGTTTCATGCATTATTTGTCTAAAATGAACACCCCGTGAAACATTTGGTTGGGGTTTGATTGACTATAATTACATCATCAGTTTCAGTTTGAAGCCAAAATTCTGCCACCATGTGGACCAAATAGTCCACTGGCAATGGATAGAGGGCAAACAGGACATTAGAGTTCATATAAACTGCCTCAGATAACCGATCATTTTTTTGAAATTGGGCACATGAGTCAGTTACACTGAAGACAGAGTTTTGTGGGTCAAAAAGAGTTCTCATACAATTTAGAATGGCCAAAACACACCCAACCATATCTAAAGCATGTGCAGCATTTCAATTTTGATCCAAAATTGTCTAATCAGGATTGAGCTCTGCATGCCAGAGGAGTTCATCACAGCCGCTCCACAGCAGTATGTGAGCCACTACCTGAGCCCAGGCCTAATCACAGGTTAATAAAGTAAAAAAGTGTGTTTCTGCTACAGCATAGTTAGCAGCCAGTCTTGTGATCTTAAAAAACTCCACTTCTTTATTCACCCAAATAATTTACTTCCACAAGGCTACACTGTCTGTTTGAATCAATTAACTGGCTGACTGCATGGGTCAACCAGTGATGTGTGTTTTCACTGCGAGTAAAAAATAAACAAACAGAGATGACCAAATTAACATGAACTAGTCAGCTAGTCTCAGCCCAGAATAAACATTAATTAGTACTTCTTTTACTGCAAGACATCAAGACCTGGACTCTCATTTATCCCACTTATTTAATAGTGTGTATAGACAAATATGTGCAAAATTCCAAGGCAAAATTTATTGAAAAGGACATTTGCTTAGATTTGTGCTCACATTTACTCACAGCTTTCATGCATACCCAGAGCATGTAGCAGTTAAAAATAAAAGCACAAGTGAAATGTGTTGGCTCAAGATCTCTTGTTTGTTTAATCATAGATCTGGACTTGAATTATGTATATTACTACTTTTCAACGAAATGTAATTAGTGTAAAATACAAACACATTTGTGGTTACACTCAAACGGACAGAGTCGGCATGTAAAGGATTTTGCTTTGATGGATGTTGTGCGTTGTGCCGTTTTTTTTTTTTTTTTTGTTTTTTTTTTAAAGAATCAGTTAACCACTCCCATGTACTAATACATTTTTTAATTAATATTTCAGTCATGAGTCACATTTGTGAGCCAGGTTGGAAAGGGAAACAAGGCTCACAAATACACACCAAGGTCCAAGTTCTTCCAGCATAGTGTTTTGGCTGCAGGCACATTTCAGACAGATACTGAGAATAAGGAGGATATTTCCCAACCATCATCAAGTAGACTGTGCATGCAGTGCTGGATGTCACAATTAGCTTGACCTATCCAATTCCCATATAACAATGTGCAACAGACACATATGAGGCAGGACTTTCAAGCAATTGCTAGTACTCCATACAGTAATAGATTGACGATGTTCTTGCTGAAGTTATCAGAAAAATGAATTCAGCTTTATTAATCTCAATTCCGTAAACGTTCAGCAAGCGCGCAACATGCATTTGCTAATATTCAACATTTAAAATGAAAAATACCACAGCTTAATACCTCACTGCTTCAAAATAAAAAAATATACACTTTAGTATACGTTTCTTTTGTTAGTGCCTTTTTTGTATGGGGACACAGGGTAGCTCCAGGGTCCCATGTTGGATCCTGAGCTCGGGTTACTGTCTGCGTGGAGTTTAAAATGCTCTCCTTGTGTCTGTGTGGGTTCTTCTGGTTCTCTGGTTTCCTACCACCTCCTAAAACATTCCAGTAGGTGGACTGGCTATGCTAAATTGTCCCAAAATTTAAATGAGTGTATGAATGTATGAATGTGTGTGTGTGTGTGTGTGTGTGTGTGTGTGTGTGTGTGTGTGTTATGCTCTGGAGCCACCATGATGCTGACCAGAATATAAAGCGCTAAAGCTTAATAACAGCAAAACGAAATATTACAGTCCTTTTTTTTAAGGTATCATTTGAAACTATGTCTAAATACAATATAAGGTTAATTGTAAGAGTGTGTATATATTTAAATGAGCAGTGACACGCACACACATGGCAGCTACAAATTTAAGCTTCATTACTTATATTTGTGTATTTATGCACAAGAAGCAATTCAGGTCTATATAACGGTGATAACCTATATGATTAATAAATATCACATATGTATAGAATTGATGAGAATTTCAGATTTCTTTTATATTATTAATAAATATCTTATATAACTGCAAACCACAAGGGAAAAGAGAATGCACTACCTGGGCAGTATCTCATATGATGCTTTAGTTAAAACCATTTTTGTTGAAGCCACAACTGAGAGAGCTGAAAATTCATTTCCTGCCATAAAGAACCTTCTGTATGATTTAAACATTTATGGCAGGAAGTAATTCTTTAGTTCACTGTGAAACCACCAAAAGTGGTTAAAGAATCATGCATCAAAGGGGTCTTTAAGGAACAGAAAAATAATTCTTCCATCCAATCGCTCTAAAGAGCCTTTTCTGGCACCTTTATTTTTAAGAGTATATGAACAAACTCCCCACCAGTGTTATGGCTATAGTCAAGGGGATTTATTAAAACCAGCTTTATGGCTCCTGGTAGTGAAGTCTTAGCATTTCACCGAACACATTTGGTGACTAGTCATATGTGCTTTCACCATGCAAAACAAATTAATTAAAATAAATGACATTTTATAAACATAAAATACTGTTTGCAAAACAGCCATTAATGTTTTCTTTGATTCACTGCAACATGAGTGAGTAAAAAAATAAAAACACACCACCTACACACATCTTTCTAATTAAATCTGAATCACTAAGCCTATGGCAAAAAAGCTTCAACTCTGACCAGATCAGCTGTCTGAAGTGACCAGCTTAACTTGAGCTGGCATCAGGTCCTACACAACTATTGCGGCTCTGCATTGGCAAGCTACACTGATGAGATGGATATACTGCTTCTTTTTCAAATAGCTAATCTTGAACTCTTTGTCCAAGTTAAATTCTTTTAGCTGATTTACACCTGCAGCAGGCTAATCTACTTAGCTAGGACAAAAAGCTCTGACCTCACCGAAAGGAGCTCCAAATGGATATTGACGCGATGACGATTGGCTTTAGTCATTGTAATACATTGGCAAGCGCGAAAGGACTGGGTCAGCAGAGGTGTGTGGATCCCTCGAGCCTCATGTAATCTGGCCTGCCTGGGTCTATTCACCTATAATGCTAGAGACCTCAAGACAATATTGGCCAACTGTGATCCTGGAGTCCAGGACTGTTTGCTGATTTCGTTCCCCGCCATACCTGATTTAACCATTGAGTTAGTGCCCAGACTGAGATGTGTTTTAACAGGGAAATCACAGATTTACTGGACTCTGGACCTTCAACACTTAAGTAGCTTAGACTCACTGAAGCATAAGCCTGGATCCTTCCGTATCATCCACAGCACACAGCGCTGTTTCAATTACACGCTCATTAACTCGTGCACTGCTAATAAGGAGAATCAGGCAGGATGCCCCTCTAAGAGAGCTTAACAGGCACTTGAAACCAAGGAAAGTCAAGAGTGTGGCATCAACAGGATGTGGGACCAAGTGGTTCAATCTAGGATTATTGCTTTTTAAGCACAAGGACTAAAGAAATCATTCAATGAGTAGAATTCAGTTCTAAGACATGGGTGTATTCCAACCTAGTAAACACAACACCCCAAAATAGCCAGTCTAAAAAATGCAAAATAACCACCCTAAAATTACAATAGCCTACCTGTTTATTTTCATTGTACTATAGATTGTGTGATTGTGTGTGTGTGTGTGTGTGTGTGTTGGGGTGTGTGTGTGTGTGGGGGGGGGGGGGGGGGGGGGGGGGGGGGGGGGGGGGGGGTGTTTCTACATCATAACCAAGGGTTAAATTAAGGGGAGGTGCACCTAGTTTTGGTTTTTGTGAACAATAAGTAGACCTGTACTCCAGTATTTTAACGATTGAAGTATAAATTACAGCATGACACAAATGCAGGTCATGCAGATTTGCACTGTTTCATAAAGAGGCAACTGTGTACATACAGTATATCTGATCATTAAAGCAATTACATGTTTATTTTGCTAGTTTAAAGGTTTGGATCTTTGCCAGGAAAGGATCTGAAGATCATTTTTGTTGCCAAAACAGACACATAAGGAATGCTGAACACCTAAAGCCTGGCTAATTACATGCCGTTTTCTTAGTATTAGTTTGGAATAGGAATAACATAAATGGAAACACCATGAAATAACGCATAAATTAAACAGTACTGTTCCCTGTACACTGTGCATTGTTGACACCCATGGAAGTAGGACTTCCCCACCTCCTAAATCCCAGTTTTAGTCCTGATAGCAAGTAATGCAGCCTCTCGCCCATAAACCGATTAATACCAGACTTACTGATAGTGGAAATCCCACGCAATGCACTTTAACTGAAAGGATTTCGATAGCGCCCGGAGCACAGGTTTATTGCCTACAAATCCCTTTGGATTATCCGCGCAATACCAGGGAAAGTTTGCCAATTCTATTAAACGTTTGTCAATTCTAATCCGGAGTGAAACCACGTTGCCATTTAAGACGGACAATATAAACACCACTGACAGTTATTCCCTCCCGAAAAGACACTAAAAACTAAATAAGTTGCACATATTAACAACGCACTGTAATGTGAGGGTGTGATTTACTACATCGTTGTAGGTTACAAACAAACAAAAAAAGACAAACGCGAAACGCTGCCATGGCGCGCACACACACACACACACACACACACTCAATACCTTGCATGCAGTCGGCGTTGGGAGCTGGAATCATCGCTGCACCTTCAGCAGAGGCGTGTAGCAGGAGCGCCCCGAGTCCCACTCTGAGAACCGCAGGCGAACAGCGCGCGCGCTCTCAACTCTGCTTCCCCCGGAATGTGAAGGAGAAGTGCGGCGGCGTCGGCATCTGTTTCTCTCAGTCTCATCACTTATTCAGACTGTGTGAATGAATGAATGCACGCACGGGCGGGAGGAAACGGAGCGCTGTGGGGGTTTCTCTCTCTCTCTCTCTCTCTCTCTCTCTCTGCCCCTCAGAGTGCTCGCTTGGACACGCTTCCCGCTGTGCAGTGCGCGGAAGTGTGCGCTGCTGTGCGCGCGCTGAACTGCGCGTCTGGCAGAGGGCGCGCGGAAACGGCGCGAGAGGAGGAGGCACGTCAGGTGATCAGATAACGCGGGAATCGTGCTCGAGGTAGGAGTGAGCATCTGACTGTCAGTGAGGTCCAGACGAAGTGAAAAGAAGGGAAATCGCACTTTTGCAGGGTCATCACAAACGGGTTCTGAAAAGCAATTAAAAAAAAAAAAAAGCCATTTTAATCCCTGATTATTAATTGCACCAAATGATGGTCAGATTGATTCCAAGAGCTTCTGTGGTATTAGAACTCAGAATGGAAAAAAATTAGGGCCTGCTTATGACAGCTATAATGGAGGTGTTGGGTAGGCTCTGTTTATGACTCAGTGTAAATGCTATTATTAGCCTAATGTACAGTAAGGTAAAAAAAAAAAAAGAATGGGGGAAAAAATTTATTGCAAGTAATTTGATAAGTTTTCCATTCTGATGTGAGTCACAGACCTAATGGGCTATTTCTGTTTTGAAATAGTGCATCTCTCAGTATTGTTTGCATTTGTCACTACATAGCAACTTGTCAGTCAGGTTTCTCTAACTAATATTCCTATATTTATATAAGGTATTTATCATATATAAAATAAGTCTTTTTCTTACCTTCATAGTTGTGTAAGTATGACACAGGTATGTTACAGACTGTAAAATACTGGCATTGTGTGTGTAGTGAATGAAAAGGAAACACGGGAGCAGTATGAAGAAGAATGCTGGAGTGTTTCTGCAAGGAGTTCCCTAGGTCAGGGACTAAGAATACCATCGAGCTAAAACTCTACTGGAGGAGGTTATTACAACCTGAAAGAAAACGCACAAGAAAAGGGATTTTTTTTTTTTTTGTTCATACAAGTGATAATTTAAGTGCTTGGTGAAAAAATAGGTCTTTAGTCTTCGTTTGAAGACAGCCGGTGACTCAGCTGTTTGGATAGCCGGTAGAAGTAGTACAGCCATTTTTTCATCTTGTTAATCATACAACTACCTAATACCTCTATTCAGATGAAAATTCACAAGTGAAAATGTCCAAAACAGACACGAACATGACCAGCAGATAACAAATAGGCCGATGCTGAGTTCCTGTCAGACCCCCGGCAAGAGACGACCAGGTTGTTAGTACTACCAGTAAACTGTCCTCTGTAGGACAAATCTGACATTGTACCATTTGTAAAAGCTTGGCTGAGACAGAAACATTATCTATGCACTTCCTGGAAGCTGGGAAGACAGTTACAGAAGACAGAGGAGACAATTATGGTCAGTTCTTTTTTAAAAGGTAAGACTGTCTTTATTTTCATAAACGGTTGCATGCCTTGTTTACCTTACTTTAGTATTATTATTTTAAGAAATTCTAATAGTAGAAATGAATTACAAAAAGTCATACGTCAACATGACTGATACAAATGTAACTGTCGTAACTATGCAGTAGAAATAAAAGACCTTATGCATAAATATATAAAAATAGCATCAGCGTTGTATGCAATCGACAAGTATTCACTCATTCATCTTCACTAAGTGCTATCCTGGTCAGGGTTACAGTGGCATACACCCTGGATAGCACCTTTGCAGGGCACCGTGCAAACACACATTCACACCTAGGGGCAATTTAAAGTAACCAATCCACCAGCAGCATGTTTTTGGTGGGTGAGAGGAAAGCACAGAACCCAGAGAGAACAGACAATAACCCGAGCTCCGGCTCGACCCAGGGACCCCGAAGCTGTGAGGCAGCAGCTTTACCGGCTGAACCACTGTGCCTTCCTGTACAAGCATGAAATACTGTGAAAGTTTGAAATACTGCCCCTTATATATGCATAACTGCTTTCTACTGTCTACTATTCTACTATTTCTATCTGCACTGCAATACAATTACCATTTATCTTTTATTTAAAGTTTCGCGTAGCATTGGAAACTGTTGAAAATGGTCAGTGTTTTTGCTAGAAAGTGTTTTCACTCTAAGATGATAACACAATTTCAGTTGAAAATGGAAAACAGAACCTTTCTTCTTCGCTGCATCTGTGGTAAAATGGATTTGAAAGTGCAATCCAAGCCTGTTTCATTTTCACAGCCTTTCACCTGCTAGTCAGGGAATCAGGGTGGTGCGATGGCATTAGAGGAAAAGGTGGCTCTATGTGAGACATGGCAGACTCTTGAAAGAACACGTTTGTAAGGTTAATTTTTTGTTCTTTTGTGATGGTACAGTGCAAAACACACATACAACTATGAATATCTGAATGATATGCCTACACCTCTTTAATTCTGTTGGCATCATTAGCTCTGCTTAGGGTCAGACTCTCTACGCTAGATGACATCATTTACATTCAAGAGCTGGACTGACTAATACACATGGCCCGAGACCAAGCGTAAATAAGATGAAAGTGGTGAACATCTGTGGAGTTTTTCTGATCACTAAATTTGAGAGAAAAATAAGCACACAATGTAGCAGAAACAAATATGGTCACATTTTGGACACTGGGTGGCAAGACACACGTTAAAATAGATAGTTTTTCTCAAAATATCTCAAAAAATTGGTACATAGAAATACTTTTTTCTCTAATCAAATGGGTGGCCAAATTTTATTCATTTCACTATTTATTCTCTTATTTTTCCATCATGACATTGGCTAAATCACAGTGAAATATGAATAATGTCCTGTTTAATATGTATTGCCTGTTTCTTTGTAGCCTGTTCTTCTTGTGTATAAAGCTCCACTTATGTGATGCATAGGAGAATAATTATCATATTAGCATCATATTAGCTAGGTAGTTAGCCATTCAACACAGTAGTCAATGCTAGAAAATTGTAGTGTTTTGCAACTAAATGGAGCTACATTTCAGTGATCAATAGTTCTTCAGAAGAGGACATGAAGCTCATATATCACATTACACTGAATACACACATGCACGCGCACGTCCACACACACACACACACACACACATTCATCCATATAGGTCAGTTTCTTAAACTCTATTATGTGGCACTGCCACTGACTCACTAATAAAAATATATTCCCCTCAATCAATATCTAAATATCTCCTCAGCTGTGACTACAGCTGTAAACTGGCTATGATACATCAAGAAGCCTATATTACTAAGAAAATCAATAAAGCTGGTCAGTTAGCTTTTTATGTTCACATTTTAACATCCACAGTGTATCATTTGTTTCTCATTACTGTAGTTTGCACTCTCAAATATATCATTTTCTTTCTTTCAGTTCATGTTACGCAATGCATGGAAAACAACATTCCATTGTGATTATGCATTTATGTATTTTACGTTAACAATTAATGCATGTTTTTTAATAGATTAAAAAAAAAAAAAACCTCTCAGGACAGAGCTCATGGGATATTACTTTTTTTCTGTCTCAAATCCTGTAATGTAGTTTATAATATTTAGCTAGTTCACACTGAAGGGGAAAAAAAAGCACCAGGCTGATTTAGTGGTTAAAAATACATGCTTTTTTTTTACAGCGTAAACATGGCACTTCCAACTGCTGCAAAAAACGAAAAGGGTGTAAATATATTTTGACTTTGGTTTACTTTGGTAAAATCTGCTAGCACAAGGAACTGTGATATACTGTATTTCAAGTTAGCACTGTAAGAGAATCTATAAACGGGAATATGTCGTCATTAAAGCCACTTGCACGTACATTTAAAGACAAAATACACTGACAAATGTTCGAACTGCTGTTGTCAACCAGCAAAAGCTCATGTTTGCTTTCTTTTATGCACACCTCATTTTCTATGGAGTAAACCTTTTCACAAATGTAACGTCTTTCAGCAACTATTCACCAACTATTCAGCAGTACGCAATGTGACTAATAATAATAGAAAATATGTAGAAGAAAACAAAAAGTCTGTGACACCTCAGTGTTTTAGGCTGTGATGCCACTGAATTCTTCAGTGGTCAAATCAAACAACCAAACATGCATCAGTTTACTTCTAATAACTAAACAGTTATTCATGCTGCAGCGTATTATGCAGGGAGTGATCAGCTTTAATTGCCCAGTGATAAGCATAAAAAGCTCTTCATCACTAAACCATAGTCTAATGCCTGACCCCAAGCCTTATATCCTTCTCTATAAAGACCCACACTTAAGGTACATTCACACATACAGCGACTCGCAGCGATGAAGCGACCAGAGACCATTCATTTTCATTGAGAGCTGAATGTTCAAGTTTAGCGGCAAAAAAGCTGGTTTGCTAGAAAAGTTGAAGGCTAGTTACTGGCTTTGCAAGAAAAGTGGAACGCTAGTTGCGCCACCCACTTATAATTGTTCCTATGGCAACCAATATTATTAACACCTACTGGCAACTTCATAGTATAGTGACTGGCGACTTGCAATGATAACATCGCTGTATGTGTGAGCGTACCTTTATTAAGCAAGCATTTTGATTATGGAAACAGAGTTTGATGTTAGATAAGTGGTTCTGTTTTGCCTCTTTCTCTCCCTGTCTCCCTCGCTGTCTTCGGCTCAGTCTGTTTTCAGAGATATTTGTATTGAAAAGGAAAACCCATTGTGTGCGAGCGAGATGCCGGTAGCGATTGTCAGGCATAATCTCCGCCTTGCCAGGTGGACCCAGCAGGAGTAGATGTCTGACCCGTGTCGTGCCAATACTTCATTCTAACAGTCTGTACTTTATGAGAACCATAGTGCTTTCTATTCCTGAAATTTCCACTCACAAAACCTGTTAGGTCCAGACTGACATTATTTGTAAGCCATTATTTAAAGAGTTACTAAAGTTTGGATTAAATCCATATTTAATTCAAGGGACCATTTAAAGACCCCAGTGATAAATATAATAACTTTGATAATGGCGGTTTGTGATATACACCACTGTAACAAAAGTAAATGATCATGGACTCGGTGGCTTTGCTTCACAAGCTCCACTTTGAGAACCATGGGTGTACTGTGTCTCTGTGTTGCTGATGTTGATTCATATGAACAGGACAAAAGCAACACAAGATATTTTAGTTATGTCTGTGTCTGGGCTGACCATTATCTGTTTCTTCACAGCGTGCTTATTAAATTAGTTGACTAACTAATGATAAGCACTGATTAATGAACGTGATTGTGCTCTCCGGACCTATATCTGGATCAACGAGAGCCTCTGGATCAGGAGTGGCACTGTAGGTTTTATATGTTAATTGTTTTGTTAAGCAGCTAGTCATTTTTTTTATTTGAATTTCACTATAGAAGGCCAATGTATATATAACTACATATACAGTGGATATAAAAAGTCTACACCCCCCTGTTTAAATTGCAGGTTTTTGTGATGTAAAAAATGAAAATAAGATAAATCATGTCAGTTCTTTTTCCACCTTTAATCTGAGAATAACCGACAAAATTCAAGTGAAAAACAAATTGAAATTTGTTTTAGGGGAAAAAATAAAAATAAAAAACTTACATTAACCTGGCTGCATAAGTGTGCACACCCATTAACTTTTGTTATACCATGTCTACTTGTAATACAGCACTCAGTCTTTTAGGGTAAGAGTCTTCCAACTTAGCACATCTTGATTTGGCAATTTTATTCCACTCTTAATTGCAAATATTTTCCAAAATCTATCAAATTGTGAGGGGATCTCCTGTGCACAGCCCTCTTCAAGTCATTCCACAAGACTTTTGGTAGGATTTAGATCTGGGCTCTGACTGGGCCTTTGTAAAACTTTGGTCTTCTTCTTCTGAAGCCATTCCTTTGTTGACTTGGATACGTGGATGCTGCCACCACCGTGCTTCACATCGTGAGTATGTCTTGTTTTTGCAATAAATACATGTTTTAGAATTATCCCTAAAACGTTTTACTTTGGTCTCTTCAGACCATAACACATTTTGCCACATGGTTTGGGGAGATTTAAGCAGGCATGGATGTTATATATAATTTTAACAAGGGTCTTATATCCACCCTACCTTATAGCCCAAACATGAACAACATGAGAGATTGTTGTCACATGCAAGGTGTACTTCCCAGATAAACCTACAGCTCCTTTAATTCCTCCATAGGTCTCTTGGCAACCTCCTTTCATCTTTTCATCTTTTTATATCCACTGTAAAAAGGCCAAGAACCCCACTAAACAATTAAGTTAGCATTTATCATAGATCTTTTTGTAGGCAATAAATGTTCAGAGCCTTCACTTCAAATGTGAAGATGTGTCATTAGCAGCAATATGAATAATGGTACTGCAAAGCCTACAGCCATTAAAATGTATATGAGTGTATTTTCTAAAATGTCTCCCCATTCTTGCAGTCGGGTATTACACACACACACATACACTGAGTGTATAATAACTGCGGAACAGTCTGTTCAGCTAGAGCTTATAAATACATGTAGACAACCTTACCCTCTTGGCTGCCATAAAATGTGATTAGAATTGAGGGAATGATTGTAATTCCTAAAATTCCCATTCTTTATTAGATTGTGAGCAGCAAATCTGCTTTAAAATATGTGTCCAATTAAAAGGCAATTAAAAATAGATGTGGCATATGACCATGGTGAACTTTTATCTCGAGGGTCTTCACAAATAACAGTTGGCGTTTAATGTTTATTTAATGGATTATATTTGGAGTTCAACGTACCACAGAGAGATCTGCTTGTGCTTCAGTTTCTCCCTGCTGCAGCAAACAGAAAGCTCTCGATATTGAAGAAAACGGATATTACCATTCCTTCAGGGTCGATGATCACAATGTAACTGCAATGGCCAAATATTATGCACAGTGTTTTTACCAAAAGCTTGATGGTTACCAGTGACATGCTAGCATTGAACTATTTATGCAGTTGAGCTTGATTTACTTTCCATCATATCAAGAAAACCTGAGGTTTTCATAATAATTTCCATTGTAGGAATCACAGCCAAACTTGTAACCATGACCTTGTAGTTTCATTCAATACACAAATTCAAGAATTTGTGTGTTGTGTTCAAGTTCATTATGTGGGTGTTTTCTCCTGAAAGCAAGCCTTGCTTTTATACTGCAAATGTCCATATTGATTAGTAAGATTCCTCAAGTTCAGAGATCAGATGAATGTATTTATACACGTGACGTCCAAGTCAGTCACCATGACAACATGATGACTAAGTTCTGGTATAAATGCTGAAACATTTCCTTTTTGGAAGCAAGAGTTGAGGAACTGTGATCCTTTTCTCTGACTCCTTGGGTAGTAGCATAATCCCTAACTTTAATTCTCTCTAACAACCATTCCAGTGAACAATGCGCAATCATGCCACTCTTAAGAGATGACCTTTACAATATGAATCCTACTTTTATGAAAGCTTAGATGACAGACCCGTGTAAATGTATAGAAGAAATACGTTTCATTTAGGTGATTAAAATTTGAGTAGTTCTGTCAGACATGCAGACTTGAGAGATGCAAGAGTGGCAAGGGTTTGTCACAGAAACTGGAAAAGCGATCAAAACCAAACTGTTAAGGCATAATCAAAAACAGGAAATAGGCAAAAGGTCAGGCAATGTTAACCAGGGCAGATCCAAAGAGCTAAATATCGTATCTTATCAAATCAAATTAAAATACATCAAGAAATAACACTCAGTAACATCACAGTTACAAGTGCTGGAGTAAGACTTCACAAAAACCAAGTGCATAGTTTATATAGGTGAGCCTTTAACAGGTTGCAGGTGAGTGTGATCAGATGACCTTGACCGTGAATAGGTTGATTGAGAGTCTTGGAATTGTGAGAAACATAGTTTGTTTGATCTGCTGTTTCAGTGGTTGCATAGTTAGACTCTTTTTGTTCAGATCATCCTTTTTTGTAACCCAGCAACATTAATCTGTCAGTTTTGTGGGAACACATAACCATTATATTTATTCGAGATAAACCGAATATGAATACATTATTCAGAATGAACAGATTATGTCTTACAAATCCAGGCTTGCTAGAAATGGTCAGAGAGCATCTGGTTGAAACTAGAGGTGTGCATCAGGTCAGGGAGCAACATTTAGCGAACAAACTGAAATTAATTAGAAAATATCACAGGCAAGTGCAAACAAAAATAAAAACAAGTAGGGTTATAAAATCAGTCTCATGCATATCTCTAGTTGAGACCAATGAGTTGATTGATGTAGGTGACCATGCTGACAGTACATATTTAATTTATGTTCCTGTTCACATTTAATTTCGGGTTCATGTTTAGGCCACGCCCCCTTCTGGTTAACCCTAACCCTGTTTGTAGCATCACAACAGATACAGGTACCAATATGGCATTGCATTACATTTGCTGGCATGGCGCTAGAACAAGTTGTTAGAAACTGACACCGATGAAATGTTAATGAAACGATTAACACAAAAAGCGTATGTGAAAAGATATAGCTAAAGGTCTAACTGAATACCAACATGTACGAGGTATGAGTGTCTAATAAAGTGGTCACAGTGTTTAAAACCCAGCAACACTACTTTACCTAATACACTCAGAGCACCACAACACACTGGTAGGTGTTCAGCTATGGTCCTATGGTGGTCTCTTTCCATGTAGAAGTGTCTGACAAATGGATATTGGGTCTGAGGAAATGGCTAATGAGTCAGCCTAACATACTGGCATCCAGATTAACTTGACAGTCTCCAAGTCCATGACAATTCTGTGACAGAACAGAGAACACCTGAAACAGGCTTCTCTTCATGCATATTTGTGCAGCCTCCTGAAGAATAAGAGACTGACAGGTTAGCTTCCAGCTCACTATGTCTGATTTTTTTTTAATCTTCATATTTTGTCAGAGCAGTTTTCTGGAGTGAAACTCCTGAAAGTAAATTTTCTCCTCCAATGAAACATTTCTTCAGCCACCGACGAGTTACTTCATATAAGCATGTGGCAGACTGGTATAATGAAAAACACATTTCATTTACATGTCTGCTGCTTGTCATTTCCAGCCATGATTTTTACTTAGTTTTATCAATTTTAATTTTGTCAGGAGCTATTTAAAGCAGGTGATGTGAGAAACACTGTATATAATTATATCATTTATTTATGTTTTGGCAGCATGAAGTGTTACAATATGCTACATACAAGAGCTGAACAGATTAACTGTCAGTCGGACTTTTTTTTTTATTCTTTTGTCATTTATGTATGTCCATTAATAAACTATTTTAAATTAGTGACCCTTTAAAGCTTTTTTCTCTTGTCAAAATGAAAAAAAGACATGGGTCAGGGAAGAAAAAGTACCATAAACTGCTGCAAGCCCTTACACAGTCAGAGCTTGGAGGCAATTTTTCCAGGTATTCGTCACACACCATCACGGATCCGCTATGCATCATCATGCTCCAACTTGGGCAAAAATGAGTTGTGGCTACAGTGCCACCACCAGCAACCTAGCATTTGCTAGCTAGTTAAGAGACAGACTGGAGAGCACAAACAGGATAATTTGAAATTGCACAGATAACAAAATATATAGAAAACATACAAAAACACACCTAGACTGGACAATAAAAACACATCCAAAATGTGACCAGACATAAGGCTTTGTGTTTTAGCTAGCTAGATAATGTTAGCTGCTTAGCTATCTACAGACCATTTGGTGTACCAGAGCTGCTCAGGCACTGCAGAGAGCAAGAACAGGTACAGAGGCTGTGCATAAGCATAGCACTAAGGGATAACAGTAGAGTGAACTTTTTTTGCCTAAAAAAACAGAACTTGTGTTTTCGCTATCTAGCTAACATTACCTGACTAGCTCATTTGATCCCTCAAGGCAAGCACAGTTCAGATTCAGTTTGATCCTGTGTGAACAGAGTGCTATGGGGTCAGAACATAGCTCTCAGCTCGTGCTGAAGGTGAGAGAGTTAGCTCTTCGAACTGGTACTGACTTGTGACTATATGCTCAGTAATGTTTTTCGTTCTCATAATGCCTCTGTAATACTGAGGAGACAATGATTGCGAGCTGATAATTATATCCTCAGAGTTTGAGGATATAATTATCTCCTCAAGAATCCTTGTTTGGCATCCCAAACTACATACTAAAATATTATATGAGCCCAGTATTAGTAGCCTTAACCACTGAGCCACCACTGCCACAGGTTATAAGGCTACTAAACCCCAAATCCTCAAAACCCCACATCCAGCAGTTTGAATTCCTCAATCTATCAATGGAGATTGAGAATGCCTGTTTGATGAAGGCTGAGAATGATAAAAGAAAAAAAATGTTGAGGGAACGATCTAGCAAACACTGTGCAAAACTTATTCCAAAGGAAGCCTATGTGAATTCCAGCTCACTCTTCATGCAGCTTTCTTGTTTTCAGAGCCCTTAAGCTCTGGATGGGGGTCATTTTGTTCAGCAATGGCTTCTCTCTAGAGACTCATTTACCGCCTTCTCTCCCAGCTCAGCCTCAGAGAATTGTCCTCTTGAATGAAAGAAAGGGTATGCCCCTTCATTCAGTTGCTTCATTATTCTTTTTTATCTCTTTCTGTTGCAGCTGCTGCACAAGTAAAGGTGCATTCAAACTGGAGTTTGATGGGAAACATTTATGAACACAAGCAACTGTATTATTCTTTATGAATTTATGATTCTTAAAGAAAATATGAGGGAGACTGAAAATCTAATGAATCCAGCATTCATCTAGCCCTGCTATAATTTGACTTTACAAAACATTTCCAAAAGCAGTAAGTAGTCTTCCATCCTTCAAGCTGTTGTATGTGATACGTTCTTGCTAACGTCTGCCAGCTAGTGAAGGTCCCCGTCCTCTCCCTTAAATTCCTTAACTCCTGTAGAATCTCCTGACCAAGCGTCACTCTGCATTAACTGCATCGAAGACATCCAAACACAATTACCACAGCTACCATAAAAAAAATGAACAATGTACAATGTAAGTTGTGGAATTTGCATGATCAACTGGTTAGTTCAAAAGTCTGCACCCATAACTATGTTTTTGTTAGTTAATCACAGCAAAATACCAGTGGGTGTGTGCTAGTTAGGCAGCTAACATAGTAGGCCTGTGAATAACACATTTCACTAGAAACACCCAAGCAATATATCTCCTTGAGCCCTATGTTAAGGCCTTGAAACTTGTGTGTAAACGGCAGACAAACTCTAATCACAGAAACAGCCAGAGAGAAGACAATTTGATTCAATGCGCTGCCCTTACCAGAGTCAAATGAAATATCCCTGCAGTTTTCACACTTCTAAAGGAAATGTTTGACTGTGGTGTGACCTACCAGAGAAAAATATTCAAAAGCCTACTCGTCATGTGTACCTCAACAAAAAAGATGAAGAATCAAAACTGCTCTACTTACAAAACAATAGACAAATCAATGACCTGTATTTTATACAAATATTATAGGGCTATATAATGACAGTAATTAATAAATAACTGGCATACTCACTATGTTACCACACTAATTACCTCAGTATCTCTAACCCGAAACTGCACCTCTCTTATTCAAAGATTTGAGCAGCAATGTTCTGAAAACAGTGGAGATTTCCTGATGTCAGAATGACTGGGTGATGGGGATAATTACCTGTGAAGCAGAAGCAAAGCTAGCTTAGCCTCATTTTCAAGTTCTTCAAATCTGTCAGATCGCTCCAGCATTGGAAAGTGACACCAGTGCCTTCCCAGGCAACGGATGTATGCTGCATCAGATTAGAGCCAAATGTATTGTTGCATCCAATCCAGATCCAGCCAGGTGTCTGTGCACAATGGCCCAATACCTAAAAAGATCCATTTACATAGCTCTGTGGCAAACTGATTTATAACGAGCACAAGTTAACAAAGAATCTTGTTACATCTGGTCCTAAGATGGAGCAAGTCCAAATGTTATTTTAATATCTGGCCTAAATGAGACACAGACCCAGTTCCTAAGCAGTTCAAACTCAACTGGCACCCAGCCACAAGCTGAATAAATATTTAAAAGTAATTTATTTATAAGTATTTTTTCAGGCAAACATAAAACCACATATACATTTTTACAATAAAACTTTATAATGTTGAATTAAGCTTTTAGTGCGGCCTTTATGAACAAGCCACTCCTAATATTGTAGGACTCCACTCTTCAGTATTGTGGTCATTAGCTGAAGCGCCACAAGCTCGACGGAAATGCTCATGAGCTCTGTGATCCCAGATCTAATTTTAGTTTAAATCATCTAATGTCTTCACTGGTATATGCCTTGCATGGCACAGCGATGCAGTGGGTTATGTTTCCACCTCACTGCTCCAGTGTCCTTGGTTCAATCCTGAGCTCAGGTTACTGTCTATGTGGAGTTGGCATGATCTACCCTCATGGGTTTCCTCTGGGTTGTCCAGTGTCTTCCCACCTCTCAAAAATTGTCAGTGCTAAATTGCCCCTAAGCATGAATGTGTGTGGGATTGTGTGTGTGTGTGTGTGTGTGTGTGCGTGCATAGAGCCCTGCAATGGAATCCCATTTAGGATGTATTTCTGCTTTGTGCCCAGTGTTCTTGGGATTGGCTCCAGATCCACCTTGACTGTGACCAGGATAATCCGGTTACCGAAAATGAATGAATGAATGAATGAATGAATGAATTTGTTAATTAATAAGCTTGCTCTAATTTTCTCTCTTTTTTTCTAAAACAGTTTGCCGCATTGTTTCGTAGATGCTGTCCTTATGCATCTTTAGTCATTAGCAGCTGCTTGACCCAAACCTCTGCACTGTGGATGCAACTGTTACTTAATTCACGACTGCCATGGTCATCTGGCCCAAACATGCTGGCAAGGCTCCTTATAGTTTTTCCTGCTTCCTTTCTGGACACTTTCTTTGGGTTGTAAGTCACTGTTGGCTGTGGTGGAACCAGAACTGCATTGCTTCCATAAGACACATCATTAACTCTGACATAATCCTACACTTATTTCCTGCTCCATCAAGCTAGCATCCATGTATGTACACTTGAGCCATCTCAAAATGTGTCATACGTCTTTTTCGGTAATGTGTCAGCTTCTGTTCACACATAAGCATCCCAGAAATTCCTTGAAACAATCAACCTGAGGTTTCAAACTTGGCATTTGTAAACCGCCCCCTGCTTATGGCAGCTTTAAGTATTAGCATTTGAGAAAGTGGGTCAGGATCAAGAAATGTGGATAGAGTGTTAAGCTCCTTAAGTATGCTTCAAAATTGAAATTCATATGTGGAGAAGAGGCACAGCAGAAGTGAAAAGCATGCCAAATATGCAAATATATGTAAATGCATTGAAGTTGAGTTCACACATTTGCTGCAGAAAGAGTAAACAAGGCCTTATGGGACTGTGTGCACTTAACTTTGGTGAAGAAGTGCAGGGTGTTGTCACTACTTTACCCTTTGGTGGATATTTGTCAGGCTAGTTAGCTGTGACTTACTGACAGTCTTGGCGTAATATCAAAGCAAGACCATATTTTCCAGCTGTAATTGTTTACGCCTTTTAAAAATATCCTTAATGTAAGCTACAGTAAAGCTCTTATACCAAAATAAATCAAAGAAAATCACATTTAAAGCAGTAAGGCACTGAAGAAAACAGGAATAAAATCAACTTAATATTATTGCAATAAATGTAAAAAGAGTTCTTGCATTTTCAAGCCTCTCCTCGAGACACACTAGGTATTCCAAGTATTTGTGAAATTTCACTATTAGCACATCTGATTCAATGTAATTAGACGTCAGGTAGAAAAATAAGGTGGGATAGTGATGGCATTGGATGATAATTAGGAATATCAAGGGGCCTGAAGAAGAGGTTTGAAAATGGCTAAGCTAATACACTTACACGTACACGGACATGACATTGGAGTTTTGTAATAGCAGCAATATTGTCAGCAAACAGTCACCAATAACAATAGCCACAAACATGGATTTTTAATATGTTGAGACAGGGCAAAGACAGACCCATAAATCTCTCTACATCTTAAACATCATTTACTTAGGGGACGGAAGGAAATGCAGCCAAATGCTTGCTCAGCATCAGGCCGTGTCATCTGGTACTAAAGTCAATGCTTCGACTGTGAGAAGTAAGAAGTCTTATAAGAAACAGTATTGTAAAGCAAAGCAGAAAAGATCAGCCTGTTTTAGGAGACCAACTATCTCAAGTGTTAGCTGTTAGATTTTCTTCCCCTCTTTTACGTGTTACTGATCCTAGACTATGGCAGCATACCAATTTCTAAAAGTTCATACACATAATAAAAGCCATTTGTTATAATAAGCAAAGGAGCAGTCTTCTGAGACGGGATAAAAAAAAGTCAGTGACATGCTGGGGATTTCTTCCCACTGATGTGCAATATTAACAGTAAATAACGCTCCCACACAGAGCACAGATAGAAAATTATGACTCTTTTATAAAACCTGATCAGGCCTTTTAGTAATCCACATCCTCTGTGATGAATGGTCAGATAACATTTTCTTTGACAGGCCAGTACACCTGAGAAGCATCTCACTAAAAATAGCTTGCAAAACTAGGATTCTTGTCTTTATAATTTACCCACAGTTGCTTAAATTCATACCCAATGTGAATTTGATTTTCCTTTATTCCGAGGGAGATGCCTATCATTCTTTTTTTGTTTTAGACAGAAAGGCCAGCAATCCTGTGTTTTAAGAGCATAGAATCAGAGGAAAGGAGACAACACAAAAGCTTAATGTGTAATTACAGGGGTGCAAAGGGAATTAGCAGGAAGGTGCTAAGTAAGTATTCAAGTCTGTTCTTATTGAAATAGGATCTAATTCACTGAATAGCCTTAACAATATAGTGGATGATAGGCATCCCGATGTGGACTGGTGGGTCAAAGTTATTGGTTAAAACAATTCTCAAATGTCCATGTGCTGCACACAGTGTAAAAACAACATGGAAGGTGCTACCTAAACTTGTGATCTACTGACATACTATAGGTGCACACCAGAGACTGGAAGCCTCTCACTACCTATTCTCACAAACCAGCCTTTTAGATTTTGCTAAAAAAAAAAAAAAAAAGAAAAAAAGAGGCCGTCTGAGTGACTGCAAATTACCATCCACAGACAATTTTCATAACCCATTGCCAACCATGCAAGAATATTTCGTTTACTTGCCACTAACTGTTTCAAGCAAAAGTCTTGAATAAGTTTTCAAGCTGGGAGGCCATGAAAATTTTTTCAGTCCTGTGACTATATCTTGCTCTGAAAAGCTCAAATTGTCACAACATAAAAATTTGTTTTCTCGTTGGAAAGTGGTGTGCAGTAGTGCATATAGACTGAAGTGTGGATATTCAATCAGATTGAACCTTAAGATCCTAAAGCTTGTGGCCAGAAAATATGAAAGATATCAGATGCTCCGTGGTCTGTGGGCAGTGCATCTAGAGCAGGCAGGCTGAGACCGGTCATTATGCAACTCAGTCGACACAAATCAGTTTGTGTTAGCAGGCCTCATATTTCTGAGAAGAGACAGAGGAACTGCTTTTTATTTCTCTTTGCTAAATGTTACCTGCTTGTCGGGATTTGATCTGAACTGATTGCAGCAAAAATCACTACAGTCTTATACCAATAACAACCATCTATCATTTTATAGTTATATATATATATTTACAATCATGCACACACCTTGAAAACAGAAACAGGATGTACAGGAGCAGCAGGAATCTGAAAATTCTGCGGAGCGCCTGGTCTTCAAATTTCAGCTTTCATTCTTCATACACATTTTTGGAGATATTCGTCTAATACAATTGCCACTGGGCATTCTTGAGGACGAGGAAGGAATTACAAATAAAGTTTTAAGACCCTTTGATACACTTTGGCAGGGTTTGCAGCTTGCTACTCTACTTCCTCTTTGGTTCCCTTCACCAGGATACAGTTTTGGGATGGTCTCTGACTTACCCACATTTCATTTTTACCAGGACTTTTTCTCATTTCTTTTGCAGGGACATCTACAAATTTGCAAGTCAACATGGCCAACTCCATCAGCTACTCTAATGATTCTTCTTTGGCAACAAGAGAACCGACTACAAAAGCATGCTCCCACTCTGGCCTTTGATAACTTGGTGACCCTCAAATCAGTTGCTTCAAATGGGCTCACCGTAGAAAAGTGCTTTCCAACATCTATTCCCAATTATATTACATTCATTCTATATTTTTATTGCTCCTAGGCACCCATCTTCTACTATCACTATCCCCGTACCTGAGACATGGCACCCCTGCCACAGAGAAGTTCAGAATAGCATAATCATTATAAGAGAACCTTAGGCTGTTAGGTGCCTTAAGAGACAGTCAATTCAAAAGGTGAACTCTTTTTGTGTGGAAGGTGATTCAGCAATTTCAGCTCTGGAACCCTATTCTTATAAACCAGCCTTGTTCCTCCCGGTTGTCTCATCTAGTGCTAAGCCTCAGGGCATCCACTTTCTCCACTTCACCTCTTTTAATGCATACAGAGCATTCTAGAGCACACCTTTTCACATATCTTTAACATATCCTTATCAGTTCTATTTATTTAACTCAAATATGGCCGCGCATACTGGTGACTTTGTTAATAGGTAATATCTTTCCCCTTCCATAAAAACACAGTTGTGTTTTGTGTAGTCCATTCCGAATATTTGATATAGCTCCTCGTTCCATATATCTAGTCTGGGTCCTGACTAAGTAGATAGTGGTCAAATTAGGAAATCCTGCAAGTTGCATGAACAGCTTTTTCGATCTGCATAAATAATGAGCCAGAAATGTGACAGAGCATATGCTTACATTTAAAAGTCCCAGACAGCATACCAATTCAAGGGCTCAGTTGTTGCATTCAGCCTTTTGTCTGTCACTGTAGAAGCAAGAGATGTTTCTACATCTCATATATCTTCAATATAGCAAACACCTAACTTGTCATTGTCATCACTTGTTTAGAAAGTCAGTTTTTTAGCTATTAAATACTGAAGTTACTTCCCTGCCAGGCTTTGCTATACCACACAGATATCACAGAGTAAAAACCTGTAAAAGTCAGAACTTAAGTCTGGCTATGTAATTGGGAAACTTAATGTTTGGATCCACCACACAGACCCCACATTTGAACCTAGCAGCATTCACAGCCTTTTGTTATTAAGGTATATGAAAAAAAAAAAATCAGAAATTTTGGTCCTTTTTTGTCTTTTACTTCTTACATAGATATATTCAGATTATATGAAGCAACACATAGTATTACCATCAGTATCACAGCGGAGCTTATCATAACCAGCCATATAGATGTACAAAGCAGATTGCTGCCACAAAGATGTACAACTGTTTATACTAGTATATTGAATTAGAGTAAAACCAATTTCATGTCTACTTGTTTAATACTGAACAGAAAATTGAGTTGACAGCTCACGCTGAAGTGCAGTTTTGCATCAGAGCTCTTTTATTACAGAACTTCACAAAGAGGCACCTGGGCTCCCGAATGGCATCGTGTCGTGCTCGGAATGGGTGGCAAAGAATAGTTACTCTCGTTATTATTCAGAGTAATGCTACCCAGTCTCAGACTAGATTTCAGAACTGGGTATTGCTGCTCTCATTCAAGTTCATTCTGCTCTGCTATTACGTGAATGGCAGCTTTAAAAGATATGAAGTAATTAATTTCACATATAGATGAGCCTTAGCCTTTATAGGCTTCTCAGGGTCTGTGCTGGTTCAATTAAGAAGACAAAATACACAAAAGGCTTTGGGCACACACAGCTAGCTACCGTTCACAACCAATTGTTACCGTTGCCTCATCCTCCTTAGTTGATGAGAACATTATTTAAGCTAAGGGCCAGGGTGAACTGCCTGAAACTTGTGACTCTGTTGATGGGGGTTTATTTAGACCTTTGCTTGACAACAGATCATCCTGGTCTAGTGGTTTGATTTGTTTACAAGTCCTGGTCTGCAAAAGCTATGTTTGGTTTCTTCTCAAAGTTCTCCACATTGTAGGGACAGGATGTCAGTGATGGCCTCTCTGTTTTGAATTGTCCTGGTCCAAACCTTCTGTGTAGGTTATATCTGCGCTGATGACAAACAGCCTAGATCACTGTAGGCTTCTCAGTTCTGCATACGGTATGAATCATGTTACTTACCATCCTGTGCAGCTCAGTCATTACTTTAAGTAGTAATGGGATGCAACAGGGGGCTACTTACTAATCCTGAAGAAACTTGGGAACATTGCTTTATACTGTTTAACAGCTGCATGAACTAAAGTTATCTGTCTCAGCGGTTGCAGTTTTTGGGAAAAATCTCAGACCCCCAAAGTGTACTTCAATTTGTCCCTCTACAGAACTATGTAGAACCCCGAAACAGAGTTTCTTTATCAGAGAGGGTTCCAAGTCTAAGAACTCTCAACTGTCCAAAGAACTGTATTTTCAGATTGTGGGGATTGATCCTTACTTCCTTCTTTTCTTCCTTCCTCTCTCCCCTGCACCTACCTACCTTCCCTCCTGCCTTCTTTCCTTTTCTTGCCTCTGCACTGCACTTATTCCTGATTCTAAGTGAAATTTGAAGGTACTCGGTACCTTCAAACTCTGGTTAGTTGTATTTTCTGTTTTCACTTGCTATATCCACTCTTTGTGAGTTACACACTACTATCTCTCTCTGATTTACACACTACTCTCTCTCTCTGATTTACACACATACTATCATCCCTTTTTACTGCACTTCTTGCACTCTCTGGCTGGCCACAGATTCCATGCATTCTGAAGAAGTTTCCCACATCTCCTGCAGCATTCTGCCTGCTTGAATTTGTATGCCGTGTGTATTTTCTGAGCACACGCTTGTGGTTTATCTGATGCTATCTTCTGTTTGGGCAGTTTCTGTAACGATATTGTATCTATATTTGTTTTCTTTGTTTCAGCATTTTCAGCTCTTATCAGCGGTTGTTGTTTCAGTACACTTCGCCTGACCTGGGTTTTTTTTGCTGGTGTCAGGTCTGGGTCCAGCTGTATCTTTTATGAGATCCTCATATCTCTAAAGCCTACAACTACACGATCTCTTATCATCTCTACCAGGAGGATGCTATATTTGTAGTGTTTGTGAACAGGAGTATTATAACCGCAACCTCCGTAGATCTCCTTGGTTATTGTGCAGATATAGATAAAGGATCGGTAATAAACTAACACTGGAGAGAAAAAAAAATACACTTGACAAAAGCTGTGAAGATGCAGTAACTTTAAAAATCAAGACAAGAGATTGGTTAGAATTACATATTAGATTTAAAAAATTTGGTTAAATGCCAAAAAGCAGCAATTTATGAAGTAAATTCAATTCAATTTTTTTTATTCGTATAGTGCTCTTAACAATCGAGATTGTCATAAAGCAGCTTTACAGAAATATATAAATTCAGGATATAAATTTTCAATTTATAAATGTATGCCTAATGAGCAAGCCAGAGGCAATGGTGGTAAGGAAACACTCCCTGAGATGGCATGAGGAAGAAACCTTGAGAGGAACCAAAATCAAAGGGAAACCATTCTCATCTGGGTGGTAAATAATTTCAACCCATTAAAAGATAGCTAATTAAACCTGGAGGTCAACATAGTTGTATAAACCTTTTCATTTTTTCACAATATATTAAAGCATTGCTTGTTCAAAACATTGACTCTATAATTGAAATATATATATATATATTTTTTGAATGCCTTAGCCAAGGTTTATGTTAAATACCTATTGAGTGCATACTCATTAAGTGAAGATGACACAAATAAAATGTAATTCTAAATTAGTGTGCTTTGCTACATCACTCATTAGCCATTTTTAATCACCAAAAAGTAAGAAGTACACCCCAGTAAGTGTTGGTGTCCGGCTGGAAATTTATCTGTGCTTAAAACAGGAAAACCCACTGGTTCTTGAATTTCTGTTCATGGGCTGAGTAGGACTGTGCAACAAGTGGCAGTGTCTAACACAGCTATATGAAGTCAAAATGAACTCAAATGAAGTCAGCCTACCAATTTGCCTATGTTTAGCTATTGCTGTCCTCTTAGTGGATGCGGGTTTAGCTGTGGTGAGATAGAAATGTGCCATTTCATGATCAGAGAAACAAAATGCATAGTGTGCAACTGCACTTACACGAAAAAAAGATGTACTTCCTTGCAGACAAATTATTATCTTGTTAAAACTTGGGCTCAACCAGATGGGCTTTAATCAGTGCTTAATTGCCTTGGATATTCTGTTAAACCGATATCCCCAAAGAAAACAGAAGATCATTTTCATACCATCATTTTTTCTCCTACCTTGTTTCTTTCTTGAGAAACTTTGATGTTTACCATGCCCTAGAAAAAGTACTGTCCACGATCATGTTTTGATGCCACACAGCGGCAATCTCCATGCAGAGTGCGTAGTGACCTGATAGAGAGAGGCATCAGTCTGAACAGCATCAGTCAGGTGTTGAAATAGAATGAGATCCATGAGAAAATAGAAGTAAAATCCCTTTTCTTTTCTGTTTCCTGTAAACTCTGGACAAGGCTTGGCATTGCTTTTGCTTTTATATATATTCTGTTACACCCACATGTATATTGCCTATTGTTGTGTGTGAAATTCCCAGGAGATCTGCACTTTATGAAATACTCAAACCAGTCCATCTGGTACCAATATCCATGCCACGATCAAAGTCACAGAGATCACACTTTTTCTTCATTCTTATGTTTGATTTGAGAATTAACTGAAGCTCTTTACCTGTATCTGCATGAGTGTTTGCTTTGTGCTGCTGCCACATGATTGGAAAACTGCATAAATGAGCAGGTGTACACGTGTTCCTGTTAAAGTGGACAGTGAGTGTATAGATACATATACATCCAGTGGAGTCCAGTAGTCTGAGAACACATTGGAAATCTGGAACTTTTTATTTATTTAAAACTGGAAATAAACAGAAAATCTTAGAATTTTGAACATTCTAAAACAAAAAAGGAAATGTGCAACACGTTGACTATTCAATACTCACAATTTCTAGGCCACTATTTAAATGTAAGCAAATTTGTGATCTCCTTTGTACAAAAGGTCAGATTTTCTAGGAGTCTTATCCCTTCCATTGAAGCACGTGTTCAGAAGACACTCCGATGGATTCGATCTAAAAATGGATCATAAGGTTTTGCACAAACCTGTGGAGTTCATGCCAGCTCGAGTGCACACTGTCATTAAAGCTAAAAGGAGACATAGAAATTACTTAGAAACTCTGAAATTTAAGCATCTACCTTTCACTCATGTTATTGCTGATAATATCATTTAACATCATGCAGTTTGGGTCCAGCAGAAGCCTCTATAGATTTCCTGTGTTCACGGACTGTATAAGCTATTGGGAGTGTCTCCCTCTGCAACTGGTCTGCTTTGAATTATTCAAATAATGTTAAAGAACAGGTGCTGAAAAAATGAACTCACACAGCCTATGAATTTGCCTTTCTTTAGTTGCTGCTGCAGTGGTGCAGTGGGTAACAACACCTCACAGCTCGAGGGTCCCGTTTCGATCCAGAGCTCGAGTTACTCTCTGTGTGGAGTTTCACATGTTCTCTCTGTGGGTTTCCTGTCCTTTGGTTTCCTCTCACCTCTCAAAAACATGCTGGTACATGCTGGCTACTCTACATTGCCCCTATGTTTAAATGAGTGTGTGAATGTGTGTGTGTGCATAATGCCCTGAGATGGACTAGTGTCCCATCCATGCTACCTGCCTTGTACCTAGTGTTCCTGGAGTCATCATGCCCCTGACCAGGATAAAGCAGTTACTTAAAAATGAATGAATGAATAGTTGCCATTGTCTTCTTCTTTCCTTACACTTGTAAAATCATAATAATTTGCATGATTCGATACATATGAAATTTTATGAAGTTTAGCGTTATGGGTGGAGTTAGCAATTTAAGTTAACTTTTGTTATGACCTCATTCATATGAAATTCAACAAAACCCAGCCACATCAGCCTCAAAATCACAAAACCACTCACATCATTCCGACATTGAGAAGATGACTAACGAAGATTTAAAAATTGTATTGTGCAGAAAAATAGTTCAGGGTTTATTGTGTGGCAGAGGCTCAAAGCTCTCCTACCACTGAGGTGTAAATATGTACGGCAAGGTGCCCAAAAATTTGTTAGCTGGCAACTGAACTGGGACAAAATTTCCACCTGGCCTGCTTGCATGGCTTTTTTCTCTCTCTAAAATTTCTGTACAGGCACCTGACCATCAGGCCACTCAGACCTCAGACTACATAGGATGTCAGCAAAGGGACTGATGTTACATAGCACATAGCTTCTGCTACATTTTGATCATTAATTCAGACATCCTGTTTTTACTAGCTAGCCTAACCTTCTTCCTACTTGCTTCAGGCCTAGGCCAATACCATCCAGAAAATGCCCTAGATTCTGAAAAGCGTCCTTTATTAGCTTGTTCCAGCTTCCATTCATGCTGAACTATCACAAAAAAAAAAAAAAAAGAAGAAACATTACACCACCCAAGGGCTTTACAGTAATTGGGAATGGATATGGCATGTGTGCAGACAGACTAATCAATGCCCATAGGAAGCTGCATCAAATAGTGCTATTATCAGATAACCAAATCACATATCATCCCAGACGCTAACTGGAGGCTTTCTCTTAGATGATATCATGTGGTGGCTTTCAATTGATTTATGGGACAAAAAAATACACTAGTAAACTCTAGACAAAACCCTTCTTCTTGCGACATTACATTAATCCATTATTCTGCATTTTTATGTGCAGTTATTTTTGCTTCACTTTGTTGCATATGCATTTAATAGGCTTATGTTGGAGCCATTGGTGTGTGTATGACAGAATGTGAGGCAAGGAGACACATCAATGAGGCCAGAAGGCATCTTCCACCTGTCTCCTTCTGCACCACCACCTCCCACTCTCTCTACATATGTAGCAATGAACACCACACTGCAATCGTCCTCCATAAATCGGGAAATGATCCACATCCCCAGAGGAAGGCTTCCTTCACAGTCCATTTAGCCCATAGCAAATATAAATTACAGACAGATAAACTCCGGCTGTCTAGGCATTGGAGCTCTGTCTTTTGCTTTTTCCTTTCTGTCCTTCACTTCATCCTCCCCTCCTGTTCTTTCTCACAGGGGCTGATTGTTCTCGGCTGTAATTGACTGTTATCTTGTCTGCAAAACTATTTCTGTTCAGTGCTGTTCTGGCCTGCAATTTGGTTTGTGAATAGAATAGATGACGGCGGAGAAACCTCCAGGCTGACTCCCTATGTACAGAGCGCAGTACTTACGTCTTTTCTGCAGGCTTAATCACCGTCTTTAGCTCTCCTCCTTCGTGACGTGACAATTAGCATGCCGTGCCTCCACAGTCTACCAGCAAGGGAAAAGAAAGATGTCACAACTTTTTGTTACCAGAGAGATCTGCAGTGCAGGCAGTACTTATTAACTTGATCGACTTTCTAACTACTGGATAAATGGTTTATTGCTACTGTCTACTGCTTTTAATAGATATGGCACTACTAGGGGCCAAAGGGTCCAAAAAAAGACACAGATTCTTATTACAGCTCATCACACTTTTCTCAATTAAAACATTATATATATATATATATATATATATATATATATATATATATATATATATATATATATATATATATA